>VZTY01007794.1:36470-104656 GCA_013400935.1 Turnix velox
CGGCTTTGCGGGGGGGGGGGGCAGGAGTAGAGGGTGTAAAAGAAAAACTGCGGGTGTAAGTTCAGTAAGGCAGCTGTGGGCACGTTTAGTGTATTTCGACTATGGGGTCTTCAAGTACGCTTGTGGCTGGATCGCCTCCCTCTTACCGCCGTGGCTGAAGTGATGTGTGACATCCCTCCCATGCGAGACGCTTCACCATGTGGGTGAAGCGTTGTGTTTAGGTTGTGTAACTTCTGGGGTTCCTCTCCCTCTCACGTGCTTGGAGAAGACTTGGGAATGCTAAGGAGCGAGTTGGTATACTTGAGGTTACAAATGCAGGAAAAAAATGCTTAATCTATGATATATTAATCAGATAAGGAGTAGCTTACTTCAAGAAAATCAAAAAAGTACGTTGAACAAAGATGATGAAGAGATTGGAGCATCTTATGAAGAAAGGCTGAGGGAGCTAGGTCCCTTTAGCTTAGAGGAGACTGACGGGTGACCTCTTTAATGTAAAGGGAGGGTGTCAGGAGTACAGAGCCAGCCTCTTCTCAGTAACATGCAGTGATGGGATAAAGGACAACGTATGCAAGCTGAAACATAAGTGGTTCCACATAAATACAAGAAAAAACTGTTTCATGTTGAAGGCGACAGAACTCTGGAATGGGCTGTCAGAGAGGTTGTGGAGTCTCCTTCTCTGGAGACATTCAAAACCCGCCTGAGCATCTTCCTGTGTGACCTGTTCTAGGTCTTCGTGCTCTGGCAGGGTGGTGGGACTAAATGATCTTTTGGGTCCCTTGCAATCCCTGATACTCTGATTCTGTGAAATACTAAGCTCCAGAATGCTCACTGTGATAGTACACAGGACAGTATTGTAATGTTATACATGTGCCCTTTTGCTCCATTCTTCTAAATAATTTTTGACTCCTTTATTGCTGATAGCATACTTTGTTTTATGGATGTTTTTTCACAATGATATGGTCCATGTACAGTAATGCGATAGGAAATAGTAAACACAGCTGTAGTGTTTAGAGTAAATGGTTTCTTAAGTTCTTTGCTTAAAGAAAGACTTTTCTGCGCTGCTTTTTTTGTACTTGCATAATACTGTAATAATTTCCATAAGTATTTGTGGATTAAAATCACTGTGAGACAAGGGTATACTGATTCTAAAGACAAGAACAATTTCCTAGGTCAAACTTTGGTATTTAAAGCATAGGTGGCCTCTTAGGTGGCCTCTTTTTTTTTTTTTTTTTTTTGCAAAACTTTGTTTAAAATAGGCTAATTATACAACATAAGTAGGGTTGTTATTTTAAATGCAGAATGTATGCAAAAATAAAATTACTGGACTAGATCACTGATTTTTGTCCCTGTTTTTTGTCAGCCTTCTAGTAGTGGCCGAGCTGCAGAGCTCCTTGCCAAAGAACGTGGAACAGTGCCTGGGTTTATTGGCTTTGGAACATCTCAGAGTGATCTAGGATATGTTCCTGCAGTTCAAGGAGCAGAGGAAATAGATAGCCTTGTGGATGCTGATTTTCGAATGGTGTTGCGGAAGCTTTCTAAAAGGGATATCACAACAAAACTAAAAGTAGGTATATCCTTTGTCCTTAATGGTTTTTTATTGGGAAAAAGATGTATTTTTCTTCTGGATAAGAGAGGAATGTATCAAGATGGCTAATAGTAATTTCATACTAGAAAATTTGCTAGAACTGTAATCTGGAAGGGGATTTAGAAAAATGCAATACAATGGACCTTTTTTTTTTCATAAAATTAACTCTACGTATTCTCAATTGCAAGAAATTAATTGATTTTTGAAGTAGAAACTTTGTGTGTCTTGTAGAAGCTGGTAAATTACAGAATATAACAATTTGACTTTGCAAATCATACTTTCTATATCTTGATTTTTAGGCTATGCAAGAATTTGGGACAATGTGCAGGGAAAGAGAAACAGAAGTTGTTAAAGGTGTTCTACCTTACTGGCCAAGAATTTATTGTAAAATCTCACTAGTAAGTATTAAAGTATCTGCAATTAAAACTTACCTGGATACTTCCTGTGAAGGAAGTGTAGGGCAGTCTGTTGCTATGTTTAACTTTGCTGTTGTGCTGATTCTGTGTGTGTTACGAGTTACTTTCTGCAGCTGGTAGGGGGTTGTGTTTTCGATTTGTGCTGGAAACAATGCTGATAATACAGGGATATTTTGGAGATGGCTGAACACCTTCTACTTAAAGTCAAGGAATTCTTTGCTCTTTGCGCTTCCCTGCCAGCAAGAGGAGTGCACAGGAGGTTGCGAATGGGACAGAGCTGGGATAGCTGACCCTGGCTGACTCAAAGGGTATTCCACACCAAGTGATGTCATGCTCAGTGTATAAAGCTTGGGAGGAAGGTGCAGGGGCAGACGTTTGGAATTGTGGCATTTTGTCTTCCCATGTAATGGTTTCATGTGATGGAGCCCTGCTTTCCTGGAGATGGCTGAACACCTTCTTGTCTATGGGAAGTGGTGAATGAATTACTTGTTTCTTCTTTGCCTGTGGCTGTTGTTTTACCTATTAAACTGTGTTTGTCTCAACCGTTGAGTTTTCTCACTTTTCTGATTCTCTCCCATGTCCCACCAGAGGGAACTGAATGTGCAGCTGTGTAGTGCTTAGGTGTCAGCTGGGATAAAACCATGACAATTTGTCACTTGTTCTAGGAAAAACAGGAAGTTGAAAGAAAGTGGTGCTCATTGTTGTGGAGATGTTTCAGAACTGTCAGTAGGTGAATTCTTGGAACTGTTGATACCAGGGCTGTTTTTGTGGGATGAAGATAGCTATTTGTTAGACCTTCATATTAAAAAGATGACAAGGTATTTCTTCACATGACGAGTTTTTATGTAAATTCCAGAATGGCTAAAGAGAATGTACTGTTCACATAACATAATTAGAAATCTTTTTGATCTATGTCTAATACCTGACCATACTTAATATTTAAAAAAGAAAATAAAACTAAAACAAATACAAGTCCCCCCCAAATATGAAAAGATCATGCATAGCCAGATAATCAGTTATTTTAATATATCTTTCATACATCTACAAGGTACCTGGATTTGCTACTGTTGGAAATGTGATACTGAACAAAATAAATCATTCTACTGATCCTTTAGAGCAATTCCTAGTATTTCTTTTAGGAGCCAAGAGCATAGAAAGCAATGATTTGTAAATTTGTACAGAAAGAAAGGCTAATGATGTGAAATTTTTGTAGGCTCATGGTAATTTTGATTCAAAAAAGTGTCTTCATTTTGTTCTTCTGTTTAGATGTTTATATAGAATGAAAAAATCTGTAATGCGGAGTATCAGAAACGATTACAATTCTGAGTATACAAAACATCAGAAATGCAATGCTGCTAAGCTAGTTCTCTGCCCTTATTATCTAGGGATAGGAAGACTTTGTAGTGTATTTTCAAATCTATATAGCCAAATTAATTGTGAAAATGGCTGAAGTAAGAGATACTGTCTATTTTTTCCTTTGTCACCAATTCTGCTTTGAAGTACCTGTCATTGAAGGTACATTTCTTAAACCTTTCTCTTTGTTTGTTTCTTTTAATTATACAGGATCATGATCGCCGTGTTCGAGAAGCCACTCAGCAATCTTTTGAGCAGTTGATTCTGAAAGTAAAGAAGCACTTAGCTCCTTACTTAAAAAGTATCATGGGATACTGGCTGATTGCTCAATGTGACACTTACTCCCCTGCTGCTTCTGCTGCAAAAATAGCTTTTGAAAAAGCTTTTCCTTCAAGCAAACAACCTGAAGCCTTAGCATTCTGTAAAGATGAAATTATTAATGTAAGTTTTTACTTCATTCTGTATGGCTTTGTATTGAGTATGTGTCAACTTTCATTTCAAGTTTAAAACTCATCCTCCTCTCAGCTATTCTTCATGGTTAAATTTCTTTCTCATCTGCTCCTGCTATTGTGAAGTCCGAAGTAATGATACATTCTGGTTTTTTTGTTTACTGTAAACACTGAATTTTCTTGTATGGATTTTTGTGTGATGGTGCACAGTAATTGTGTAATGTTGCTGACAGATGAGATAATGATGCTGGTGTAGATGCTGGTAGAGGATCAAAGTATGCAGCGCAGTGTTTCAAAGAGCCTCTATAAATTTAGTTTTGACCAAGGTTAATGCTCTTCTTGCCACTCACATATGGAACTCATATGGCTAAATATAAAAAGATGAAAGTTTCATTACTGGCCCATCATTTCCAGGCTTTACCATTTTCTTTTTTTTTTTCTATTTTTCAATTTAGCTTCTTTTTCCAGAAGTCTATTGTCATGGGACTGCAACTTGAAAAGCATTATGAAGTCTTGATTCAAATAGTGCTGCACTTGATGTGTTCAGCAAGAGTCAGTTAAATGATGTTCTTATTCAAAATATATGTCAAATATCTATTTAAAAGACGTGAGTCAGATACTGAAGTTTTATTGTAGAACTGGTTTTGAATAATATATAGACTGTATTACATATATACATGAAAATCTATATATGTGTGACTTTTTTTTTTCCTCTAGGTACTTCATGATCATCTTCTGAAAGAAACACCTGATACACTCAGTGATCCCCAGTATGTTAGCCTGCTTTAATTTATATTGTTTAAGAATTGTTCTGTATTGTCTTCTTTGCCCCTTAAGGCACTGGATTAATTTTTTTGCAAGAGGCAGGGTAGGTATTTGAGTCCATATCCCAGCAACTTTCTTTGTAATTAAACTACAAATATTTTTCAGTGTTTTACCAATGGTCTCTTCTAGGAATACCGTTTTTGGGTAGTTGGAAAACAAGAGAACTCGAACACTTCTATTTTTGTAACACTTCAGTGTAATTTGGTACCATTAGAACTTATGGAATAGTTTAAATATATGTATTGCTGGCATCAGAAATCAGAATAGTACAGAAAAACTGAAGACGGCTCAGTTTAGACCATTGAGAAGAGTTTGAGAGGCTTACTGATTTATTTATGGTTCACACTAATTTTTTGTTTTGCTTTCTGAGAACTGTACCAGAGGAAGAAAGGGAAGCCAAATTCTTCCGGATTCTGACCTGTTCCTTGTTGGCTTTAAAAACATTGATTAGCCGATTGCCAAAGAAAGAGATTAATTCATTGGAGGAAAACTTAATGTCACTTCTGTCCCAAAACAAATTTTGGAAATACAGCAAACACAGTGTACCACAGGTGACTCTTACATTTATTTTTTACTCTGGTAATTTTTGGTTAAAGATTATACACTGAACCTAAGTGAGTATTAATTGCTCGTACAAACACTAAACTAAAAGAATGAACTTTGGTCTTTACAGAATTATGTTTGAAATGGCCTTCAAATTTCTAGGCCTTAAATAGACAATATCATTCGAAAATTTACCCAGAAGGCTAAATTGTTATTTCCGGATCACAGTCATCTACTATTTGGTGGTCTACTGTCATTTCAAATTGATCCAAAAGATACAAACTGTGTCAGCTTATTGCATGTTCTTAGTACTTTCAGATTTTCAATTTCTTGGATTTTCATTTTTAGAAAATGTTTTATTTTGTCTTTTTTCTGACCAACAGTACATAATGCTGAATTGATTCTGATAGCTTTTGGTTATAAAGTTTTAAGGTACTTCTGATAAAGCTGTCATTTGATTAAGCTTTTGTTTTTCTCTGGTCCGTGACAGGTTCGCTCAGCTTTCTTTGAGCTGGTTTCTGCTTTTTGCCAGTATTTGCCTGAGCTGTTGAAAGCCGAAGCAGCAAGAGTTTGTCCTACTGTTCTTCTCAGCATAGATGACAGTGATGCAGTCGTGTGTCCTACCCTTTGGGAAGCTGTACTTTATGTAATTGCCACAGTTGAGGTAATTCTAGAAACTACAGGGGCAGCTACTTTTACTCAAATTTAACTTTTTGGCATTTGCTTTTGTTCCCTGTGTAGAATCATGAAGATGAGCTTGACTGGGTTTTCTTTATGATAAATGACAAACTCATCAATGCTATGTGCTCCTTCTTCCTCCTTAGATTTGGTTTGTTTGTTTCTGATGTACTGTTAGGTTCTAAACTTTTTTTTTAAATCTCAAGTGAAATGACAACTTAAAATTTATTAGCAAAATGAGTGGAGTTGCTATAGGCAGGGATGCTTTGAGGGGTAAGTGTTGCAGATCTCTTTTGTAGCTGCTGGTATAAACTAGCAATTTCTGTGGGGCACAAAAAACATCTTTGTTCACCGTGCTATAGAAAGAGGTATCTGGAACTATGATAAATCAGATGATGAAAAATTCTCATGCCAAGGTATTTTTAAGAATCGGAAGATTTGATGGGGAGGAGGATTTCTGAAGTTAGTGATTCTTCTAAAGTTCATTTTTTGAAACCATTGTCTGTTCTTGGTGAGAAGAACTCTGAGGTAAATAAATACAGGACCAGTTACAGTAATGGTTTTTATGAAGCATCCTTCAGTATTACTGAAGAGAAGCCTTTAATCGCAATTTGCTACCAAGGAAATTAGATTGATTGGAAAAAAACAATTCTTGTATTGTTTAAAATTAACTTCTTAAATTCCCAAGGGTGAGTGTTTTTTAAAAATACTGGTAATTTGAATGTCAGTTTTTACAGTAACTTGTTTCAGCTACAACATGGGACGGTAAATTAAATGTTTAGCTTTGGAATTCTTCCAAGGTAACATGCTTTCATTTAATTTACAGTAAGTGTATTTCTTTCTGTAGGACTGTTGGAGTCATGTTAATGCCCGAAAAGGAGTCCTACCAAAACTATGGACAATGCTTCGAGAAGGTGGACGGGGATTAGCTACTGTTATATACCCAAATCTCTTGCCATTCATTAGCAAGGTACCTCCTGGCATTGCAGAACCAAAACTGGAATATTTCAGGACATTTTTCACCTCTTTAGTTCAAGGGTATGAAACATAAATTTATTTATTTATTTTAAATCCAATTCTATTTGGAGGAAGGAGAACTAATCTTCTTTAAGCATTAAAATTGAAGTAACACATCATCTAGCTTGAGGATATTTTAATATGCATCGATTCCTTACTTGAGAAAGGACTGTTTTAACTATTATATTGAATTGTATTTTTAAAGAATTTTTATGCATCCAAAACAAGAATCCTTAGTGGCTGTTCACTTAAACTTTCAGCCTTCTCTTTGATTTTATTAGATCTTCCTTAAAACATTCTTTTCTTTTCTTGTCAAAGCTTTGTGTTTCTTACATGATAAATTTTAAAATGGGAATTTAGAATGAAGAGTGGCTTTGAAGATCTTCTCGCCAGTGGGCAATTATGACAGGGTTAATTTGGGATTAGAATTGTGGTTGTATAATTTCCTTTATGGAGGAACTTTCATTCTTATGATACTGATTGTTTTAAAGGGTTGAAACTATAATTTTCTGGTTTTTAAAGGCATCAAAACCAGCTTTCTATCTAACCTAATGTAAACAGGTGCATGTGCATTGTATACACAAAAGAGTGTGTAAAGTATTTTATGAAAGACTAAAGTTTAATTTATTTATACAAAATTCAAGTATTGATTGATGTCAACGTGGCTGGTACTGGAGCTCTTAGAGAAGAGAATTATATATATATAGATTTTGAAAACTATAGAATTTTATATTGATTTGGAAAACTATAGAACTTTATTGTAAGTGGTAAAATAGTTGTACTATTCCTATGGTAACTTATGTGATGTAATTTTCAGTGAAGTGTAAATGCATCACAGTTGTTCAGACTCAAATTGTCTATGGAGAAACTATCTTTTGATGGCATTTTTTTGTTTTTCTCCCTGTAATGACTTAAAGTGCCCACTTCTAAACCTGTGTGGCATGTTGAAAATTGGAGAGGTTGAAAAAGGAGTTGTGGAAAACAACTGAAACAGTAGACAGTGTGCTTCACTGGTTATGTTTCCTCTTATTTACGCAGATAACTTTTAATGAATGAATGCTAATACTAGGTAGAAAAGTTATTTCAATAGAAGTATATAGTAAATGCCTGAATTTGTTTTGACTCTTTATGATCTGTTAAATTTGCTTCAATCTGACTCTTATCAGTGATTCACTGATTTTGTGTTGTCATGCTGTTAGTGTCTGGGTAAGACCAATATAACATAGGTTACATTCATTACATACATCCTGGGTTTCTCAGAAGCACAGGTGTCTGAGTGGGTCCTCACTCTGATGTTGCTTTTCAATAGGTTGTCAAGTGAACGAGCACTAGCCAGTCCTTCAGAAAGTTCAGCGATTATAACAGCATTTATGGAATGTCTGCGCTTTGCTGTACTTCAGAAAATAGAAGAAGATGATGTTCAAAGGAGCATTCATCAAATGCTTATATATGACCAGGTATTTATTAGAAGTAGTTAGTTCTATTGTATATACACTTAATTCAAATTTGATGGAAAACATTAATTTCTCTGAGGATTGACTTAGTGACAATTTAACTAGATTTTATGACCCTTAGTCAAATTTTTTCATTCTATAAGATAGAATATACTGTATACTTTAATAAAGAAAACAAACAGCAAAATATTTCACCCTGTATATTTTTAACTGTTCAAACATGGGTAATTCTGATGGTTTTTGGAATTGCCTCCAGAATGTTTTACTGACTTACATAATTTATTGGTATTATAAAGAATAAAATAATCATATGGTTGGATCACTGTCCTTTTAATAATTTCTTTGTCATTTATAGCTGATTCCTCTTACTGATGCTGTACTTCAGGACCCCAGATTACAAAGTGGACCTCTATTTTACCAAGTAGCAGAAACACTGAGCGCCTGGGAAGCTAAAGCAGAACTCTCCAATGATGATAGCAGAAATGAAGTTTTCCAGAAACTGTTGTCAGATTTTTGGGACTGTCTTTTAAAAAAGTGTGTACTTTATGTCGATACGTTGGATGCTGATGAGAAGTTGTTGTTTGCCATATCTGGAATGCTAGAAATTCTTCAGAATCCAAAGAGCACTACAAAAGTGAACAACAGAAAGTCTTTGAAAATCAGATTCACTGATGAGGATGAATCTGAAAGGAACTCAGAGAATGGAAAGCTTATGGAAGTGACAAATAGTGACTGTGAAGAACAGACTGATTTGCAGTGTTGTTCAATTCTAAGGAAAAAACCTTTGGAAAATTTAGCCTGCAGCCTTGCTGAACTGAGTATTGTCTATGTCAATGAACAGAAGTCAGAACAACATTTGAAATTTCTGTCTGCTCTGCTCAACATTTTTTCTTCAAACAGAATTTTCCAAGTACTTCTAGAGCAGGGAAATAATGCTATCTCTGCTCAAGGTGAATCACAAAACGAAATTAAATCTCATTGTGAAAATCCACCTGTACAGTTTCTGTATGTGAATTTAATAACTTGGCTGAAAGAAGACAGGAGGAAAGACACCCATTTTCTAGTTGATATTTTGTACAGTGTACTTAATTGTTGCAGCAGTAATGAGGAAAGGAAGATGATTCTTGATGACTTAACAAAGGTATCAATCTTGTATGTTGTTTTTTTTCTTAGATTTTATAGAAGTGGCTTCTTTTGTGGCCTGCTGTTGGTTAATCATTTTATTTGGAAGCTGGGGAATGGCAGGTCCAAGTTCATGAAGTGTGTGTAAATTCACCTTTAAGGAAGGTTGATGTGACAGTGTTGGAGTGAAAGGTTATAATCTATGCCCCTTTCCATGTGGGACATGAATAAGAGTTTAATGTAGGAATTTCTCTGTTCTTGCTTCTTTATATTATGTGCTTTTATACTAGTCATTGGTGGCCTTTCTTTATGCATGCAATCCCTTAGTGATCTACATGGTAGAAAGAAATCAAAATTCATTACTGAAACTTAGCAACTTCTGCTTATTCCCTGTAGAAAACAAAGTTGTAAAATGGGATGAAAATTATATTATATTAGATGCTTCCTATTCGGCAAAGAATTTGTTAAATATTGTGGAATTTATTTTTCAGATGGATCTGAAATGGATTATTTTTCTCCAGATAATTCAAAAGGTACCTCTTAAATGTTTTTTGTGTGTTCTTGTTTTGGGAATCCTCATGTTTTTATGGCTTACAACTAAATATTTGCCCGATTTGTGGCATTCCATTTCTCTAGATTTTGTGTTATTTCAGACAGTTTAATAATCTAGAAGTTACGTTTCTGACTCCAGTGTAGGTATTCCCAGGACTTTAGAGTTGGAAAAAAGAGAAGCTTTTGGAAGGTTACTTGTCTCACTCTTAATGCAGACATCTGACCTAGCCATAAATTGCTGTCTCTGACCAAAAAAAAAAGTTGAGGGGAGTATTTGAGATGTAAACACCCTGACTCATTGTTTATGACAAATTGTGATTCCTGCTCTGTGTGTTGAAGGCATGAGATATTAACTTTATGCTAAGTTAGTAATGAAAGTTAATACCCTGTAAACATTAGAATTATTTTCTTGTGATCCAGGCATGCTCAAGCACAGCAAAACTTTCCTTAGTGTCTGACTGGCTCAAAGGAGAGACACTTGGAGAAAGACTTGTAATGCTGGCAGACGATCTGTGTCACCTGGGTTTAAAATCTGTAGAAGCCTCATCAGGATCATCCTCATCAGAAAAATGGACCCTCCTGAGCTTAGTGTTGTCACAACACATTAAAAATGGTAAGCATATTTATTCCTTGGGTTTTTGAACTGTAAATACTGCACATATGCTTTATAGAAGGTTAAAAGCAAACAGATCTTCCTGAATAATGAATTTTTCTTGAGTTTTGTGGTGGTGTTTGTTTAATTTTTAAAGAAGTGCATGGTGTTTGGGATATTTTTGTTTGTTTTTTTTTTAATCTGGTCAATTAACTATGTCCAGTTCAATTTAGTAAATACTAACTTGCATCAATGACAGTTGGCAATTTTTTTGATCTGTATTGCTGAACAATACTCAGCATTTAGCGGACAGATTTAAGTTTACAAGTCTGAAATTGAAGAGTATTTAAGTAAGTTTGTTTTATTAGGCGGAAATGCTGTAAAATATATTTTTAAACCATATCTGAAATTTGCCTTCAAAACCAAAAGTTACAGCAATCAAAACTGAACTTTCAGGGAGCTTCAGTAGAATGTGATACTGAATGATTGTCCTGCTAGCCATGGCTTTGCTGATCCACCCCAGGATATAGTTGGCCTTCTGAGCTGCAAGCACATATTGTTGACTCATGTCTAACTTTTCACCAATAGTCCCAAGTCCTTTTCCACAGAGCTGCTCTCTATCACATCACCTTCCAGTCTGTGTTGGTGATGAGGACTGGCCTGGCCCAGTACAGCACCCTGCACTTGTCCTTATTGAACTTCATGAGGTTTGAATGGGCCCACCTCCCCAGTCTGTCCAGGTCCCTCTGGATGACATCCCATCCTTCCAGTTTGTCAACCACACCACTCAGCTTGGTATCATCAGCAGACTTGCTGAGGATGCATTCATTGCCACTGTCTGCATCACTGATGACATTATTAAACAGCACCAGTCCCATCACAGGTCCCTGAGGTACACCACCTGTCACTCTTCTCCACCTGGACCTTGAGCCATTGACAGCTACCCTTTGGATGCAACCATCTTAACCCTACTTCAATCTTGTGATAAATGGACTAGGCATATGATTGTAATGTTGGTCTGATTGAGTTAATTATATGCAATGATTAAGGTGTAATGTCTGGTTTTCAACTGGTTACTAGAAGCTAGGAACGTATGAATGGGGAAGGGATCTTGCTGTGTTTTAATGGCTTTTATTTAAGCTGCCTCATATGGTTTAGAGAGAAAGATTCTTGGTAATGTGAAACTTTGGCTGGCGATAGATGACTGTGGAATAAGAAAGAGATTTTATACATTAGACTGCAAGTGCTTTGCATTTAATTTCAGCGTTGAAAATTAATAAATAAACAAATAATTATTCATATAATACCTGTCTATGATTCTGTTTATCAAGTAAGCATACTGTCTTTTTCTCTTTCCAATAGAATCTTTGATAGGTGAAACTTTTGTTGAAAAGATTATTGATAAACTTCAAGCAGCTCTGTCTAAAGCCAAGGATCTTTCTGAAGCTGGTAACACTGAACCATCAGTATCTTTCATCTGTGATGTAGCCTCAAGCTTTTTCAGCTCAGTTAAAGGGTGTTTACTGTTGCCATCCTCAGAGGACTTGCTGCTTACCATCTTCCAATTGTGTGCTCAGAAGCAGGATGTTACACATTTAACAGGTATTGTGGAAAAACAGTTTGAAACTTGTTTGTAGCTGATGATTACATCCAAAGTCTGATTTTTCATTACATTCACGTATATAATAGAATACTGAGTTCACAGGCATTGAGCTCTTGCAGCTGTAACTAACGTGAAAATTGTGCTTTAATTTACAATGTCCATTGTAACTATTGAATATAAAGTCCTGTACATCTTCACAAGAATTTTAAACAATTTTTAAAATCCCTGTGCTTCTGCTATCTTGGAGATTGTTCTACTCCACACTTTCTGGAGTGTTACATGGTTATTAAAGGTCTGTGAAGTACAAAAGATGAGCTGCTTTTTTTTCTTTTTTTTAATTAAACATTGTGAGGTTCCTGTGAAAACGTTCATAATTAATTCAGAAACAATACACACATCTATTCTGATAGTATTTGTGTTGGTTGGGTCGATCTGATAAATTGTGACCGCTTTCTCTGTCTATCAGTATTCATTTTCAGACAGATCCCAGTTTATATTCTTTTGAATGCAGAATTTAAGAATGAAAAATGGATATACTAGTTCACTAACATACATACAAAGATAAAAATACTGTAATGTTGTCCTAGAAGTAGTATAATGTACATCTGAAAACCACTACTGCTTTGCAAATGAGTATTGAGTTTGTGAATGTGCAGTATTTCAGTATTTTTAAAAAAATCTGTCGTTTTGAAAGCCATATGAATATACTGTAGAAGACAACAGGAACACCACTGTTGCTCTCAAACAAAATGCTACCTGTTATTTGGAGTTAATTTAAAATTGCTTTTAAAGAAGAAACCTTTGTATTTGTCCTTGATAGTTATTGCATGTAATCACATAGAAAAGAGAATTCTTTTCCTGCCGTTGGACACATGATTGTTGCTGTGTGCTGCACAGGTAGTAATTTTGATTTTACCTGTTTTTGATGGGCTTGTTTGGCACTTTGTTTTCCTGTTTTTCTTACAACAGATGTACTCATAGGTAAATTAAAACACACTTGGATGTCTGGAGTACATTCCTTTGTGCATCAACTTCGGAGTATGCAGAAGCAGAGTACCTTCTTGCATAAGTCTGCATTGTGGGTTAAGAATCAAATTCAGTCTTCCTCTTTGGATGTG
Source organism: Turnix velox (assembly GCA_013400935.1). Lineage (NCBI taxonomy): Eukaryota > Metazoa > Chordata > Aves > Charadriiformes > Turnicidae > Turnix > Turnix velox. The sequence continues at coordinate 49,778 of VZTY01007794.1, forward strand.
AAAAGGTAAGTGCGACATGTATGTCCATTTCTTAATACTTTTTTCTCCAAATTAAGATCAGTGCTTTGTAATTCTTCATGTGATAGGTATCTGTGTGACAGAGAGGTTTTCAGCTTGATTGTGGTGTAGCGCTTAACTTAAAACATTGAAACAGCATGCATGTAGCATTACATCAATGCAAAATAAAGCAGTGTGCTTTTACTGGATAGTGTCACACTTGTTTGTGGTATTTCCTTTTCTCAGCCTTCAGGTTTTGATCTCTGCAGTTAGTGACTTATTGTCGAAGCTTATGGAAGCTGATGGACAGTCTGGATATCTTGTGGGAGCTTTTGTTGAGCATGTCACACCAAACAAAGCCGAGTGGGGGAAACTGCGGGAGTCTCTATCCACTGAGGTATGAAAATGCATGCAGTGGTCAATTCTACTTCAAGTCTGTCTTTTAGGATGGTAACCATTCTTTATTTTGACCTATAATGGTGAATATGCATACATCTCTGTAAAGGTTTTTCTGTCTTTCCATGGCAAGAGGACAAAATTTATGTTTTTATGGCCCTATCCAGTACTACTGGAGAAAATAGCAATCTGTGAAGTTACCCTTTTCTGCATGGAATATCAGCACCTTACTTCACAGTTCAGGAATTTGACAATATGTAGCATGAAGATGTTTTTATCTTTTTAAGTTAGTTGTTCTATAACTTTAATTTTATGGAAAGACACCGATGTCTGCAGAGGAACAAGATGTCCTGTGGAGATTTGGGAGAGACATAAATTTCCTGTCCAACCACCAATCATTTCCTGTAAAATAGATGGAGTTCTAAAGATACATATATATTTGTGAGGCAGCAATGTGTTTTCCAGTTACTGCTATACATTTAGGGTTTTTTTAAATATGCTGGAGTGGGTTATCTTTGCTGTAGTGCTTTTTTGTGTTAATATGTATCTTTCATGCATATTTTTTAATACTCAGTTTTCAAGGTTAAACAGGTCATGGCTCTTCTGTGCTGTCATTAAATTGTCAGTTATTTGTTTGTTTTCTTTTGTGAATGTATTGCAGTGGATGCACAAACCTCTTTTGGAAGGAAGGCTTAGTGTGAATTGTGAACCTTTGAGATCATGCGTCAAGCTGTGTGGCACAACTAAACTTCCAGGCCATCTGTGTACTTCAGCCTTATTAAGTAAAATGGTGCTACTTGTATTGGAAAATGGTCTAGTCCATGAAAATGATGATGCTGAAAGAAAGAAAATTGACAATATAAGTAAGTTACTATGATAAAATTTAAGGGAATTTTATTTTCTAGTAGTTGTAAATTAACCCAAATTGATGTTAAAAAATTAATAGGAATGAGAAATCACCTTTCTCCCCCTTTTTTTTTGTTTGTTTGTTTGTTTTGTTTTTCTCCACTTCTCTATTAAAAATACAAGTATGCATAAGTATAGTTTTTATATTTCTAGGATCTTTGTGGTTATATATATGTCATCTCAACAGAGCTTATTTAATTTGGAGGAGTTTGAATTTACAATGCATGTCAAAGTCTTTTACTGCCAAAACACGTGGTACACTGCACTGGCATGAGTTGGCAATAGGAACTGTATCCATCTGCATCATAAAATAAACACCCTGAGTGTTTAGCCATAATGTAAGGATATTTTGGGGCAGCAATTTGTCTTAGTTCTGTCAGGTGGGATATAATTTTATTTATTGAATGCTTGAATTAGAGCAAGCATTATTCAATTAACATTTCTTCCTCCAAAAGCCACATTATGATGAGAAGTGTAATTGTTCAGTGTGGATTTTTGTAAGTTACTGAGGAAACCATGCTAACTACTAGCTTCAGATTTTGTTAATTTTTCTCTGGACTTAGATCTTGATTGCCTTGTCTTCAAGAAATATATATAAGTATTGAAAACAAAAAATAAAGGAGAGGTGTTGGAGTTCTTGTCGTGCTTGATTTGCTTTAAAATTACCTGAACATGTAGAAAAGATTGCTGTAACTTTTTCTTCTGTTGTATTTTATGAGGCTGTGTCGAGTATCCGGTTCATGCTTTGAAGCATCTGAAATGACATGTAAATGGTGTCTTCTTAGTGCATTCAAAACATACTTAAAATCTCAACCAAACCCTGACCTGAAACTTCTTGTTTATGCACTGAGTGTGTTCAGCAGTTGTTTGTAAACAGCAACCCTTGTTTTAATTAGTTGCAGAGCTATTGTACTCATTGCAGTGGATTGAAGAATTGGAGAATCCTCCTTATCTGCTTCTGGATTATCTTCACATGTTAGAAGAAATGCACATTACATATGAGAAATTCAGTATCCTTAGTAGTACAACTGGCCTTCAACAAACAGTGTTTGATAGGTATGTAAGAACAAGTAAAACACCCTTGATTGTTTTCATGTTTTGCATTGTCTGCCACTGTATCTCCTTATGAGCATTGACTCAAACTTAGTCCACATGTTTTTGTTATATATCAATGAAGGGTTTTTTTCTTCTTTGAAGATCAGAGGAACATGGAAGACTCTGGTCCTTGACCATGGCTAAAGCAATCCGCACAGAAAATGCTGCATCTTGTGAGATGAAACAACTCTTTAAAACAACAGAAGGGTAACTTAATACTAATGTCTGTGGTCTTTTAGTTAAGAATATTAGAGGTAAATGGTGCTGATTCTAGTGAATTAAATTTGAAGACTGAAAATTTGGTAATAAATGTATGTGATATGTAGAAGTGAAATGTGGTTTACTATGGGAGATTAGTTACATCATAGGATATTAGATCATCATGGATCAATTAACATTTTGCTCACTAGTTAAAGTTTGGGGTTTGTGTCATTCTTGAATTTTTTTGCTTGTATGAGTAGGTTTGTGCAATTAACAGAGGGCAAAATGCATACACTTCAATGCCTATCACCTTTTTTAATGGAGGAAGAAAAGAAAGAACTTGTCTTGCACTGTGTGGCCAAGCTTATGACTTGCACAGAGACAGAGCTTTCCAGTACTGATGGTATGTTCTTACCTCTGTCCACTTTGTTAAAATTTAAGAATATTATTCTGCAATAATGTTTGCTTTTAGATAAAATGTTTCAGTAGAAAGAAACATCCTCTCCATTTGTGTAATTCTTTGAGTAGTTTTTTTGTTCTATTATGGAAGTGTAAGATATGCTACATAATCGAAAATTAAAACTGAAGTATTTAGGCCAGTACTGTTCAAAAATTTTTGACTGCTGCTATTCTTTGTAGTCTGTCCAGTTTAAACACATCTGTAAATGCAAAAGTTTTCAATTAATCACTTAGCCTGTACAAATTTTTCCATGAAGTGTGACGTACGTTGTGTGCTTACAATTCAAGTTTTAATACTTACTTAACATCAGGAAATTACTGGTGAAATTTTAGTTGCACTGCTGCTTAAGTGAAGTGGGTATTTTTGTTTGTTTTTGCTATGCATAAGTAGTACTTTATTCAGTTCTTTTGTCGTCATTCTCGGAAGAGATGTTCTCCTGGAAATCTAGTCACAAGCAGTTATGCTTAAACATGGGGAATATTTCTGACGCAGTGGTTCTACTTGACTTTGAAAGTAAAAATAAACAATCTTAAAAGAATATTTGAATTCACAACTGTCATGTTTACCTAATTGTCTTTATAAATTATTGCTTAGTATACTACATTTTTAGTGGTGTGAATATATTTAAATATTAGCAGATATTTTCCCTTTGTGTAAACTAAAAATTAATCTTATAAGACTTTTTTTTAGTTGATTTGAGGTGTTTGTTTTTTTGGGTTGTTTTTTTTTTGAAGTTTGGATTTGATATAGTACTGATTTAACAATGGCACCTCTGGATTAAGTGTACAAAGCAAAAATGGTTAAATATTATCCAAACGATCTTATGATATTAATGTCAAGTTCAAATGAAACAACCCAGTCAACTGACAAATGTTATAATGTTTGTTTTGTCTTGATAGTTAAGACCTGTTGGTTGTATTATTGTTATCTTATAGGAGCATTTGGGTGTCTTTCCATTTTAAACTCCTGTTTGAATGATAGAAGCATTGATTGTGATCATCTGTTGCCCAGTATACTAAAAATCATCATGTCATGGAAAAATGATAATGAGGACAACTTTCTCTTTAGCTGGTGAGTGGAACTCTGAAATAATTTCTTTCAAATTTCTAAAATGAGAGTTAAAAATGTTGAGTGGCTGTTCATTTGAATCAAATTGTAATTTGCAACCACCATCCACTGGTCTGATTATCCATTTTTAAGGCTATGTAGAACTGAATCCCTTAGTTTAGTATACCTGTCTTTAAGTATCTGTAACTCATACTGAAGAAAATTACCTGGGTGCTTGAAGACTGAGAAACTAGGAGCTCTTTTATTGTGCCTAAATGTCAACTGTTTTCAAAAGCATTGAAACTTTTTTAGGTGTTGCTGGATATTCAATCCCAAATTCACGCTGTTTAAGTAGCAGAAAGTTGACTTAAATACCTTACTTGTTTGTCTTTTTTTTTTTTTTAATGAAAACCTGAACCTGAAAAATATTATTTGAAAAGCTTTCAACAAGGAGTGAAAACAATGAGATTCAGGTGCTTGAGTTTAGTATGATACATCCAGGCAATAGTCTTAAAATGCTGTTTGGACACTTAAGGACTTACATTTTAAACTACGAATAAAAAATATTTTTATTGCATTGATTTACTTAAAATTGCTAAATTTCATCATGCATATAAGTACAATTTATGTATTCACTCAAGTAATATACAGGCAAATAAGCAAGTAGCTCTTTGACTTACTTAGAACTTGGCAGTGACTGCAGTATTTGGACTGAAAGAAGTCTCAAAAGCAAATAGGGCAGAGCATAATGCAAGAGTAAGAATGAAGGCAATATAAATATTCATATCTACACCTTGAAGGTATTTAAGCTTTAGTTGTATAACTATTAACAGCAATCTGAAAGAAACAAGTGCTCAGTTGCTTGGTTTCAACATAGAGATGATGCGTTACCTTCCTCTACTGCTGAAGTATTCCACAGCCCCTTTGGCTAATAATGAATGGGACTTCATTATGTGCTCCATGCTGGCTTGGTTAGAGGTAATATAAAAGGGACTATTACTAATCATTGCATTGCAGCTTCTAATGGGATTCTCCTTATGCCATACTGGGGAGGGGCACTTTAAAAAATAACTAAAATTTTAGTGTCCCACTGGGCTGTCTGACATTTCATCATAATCTTTGAGAGCTGTATGTTTTTGAATAGGTCATTGTGCTTTTACAGTGGGAAGATGGGTTGTGAAGGATAATGACTAAAACTTGATAGAAGCTATGCCATATAGCAGTTAAATTTGAACAAAGATGTATGATGATTGCCAAGAGGAATGGAAATCAGAGTACTCCTAATGGTTCTTATTTAGGGTATAGAACAATCTTAACCATTTTAAGTTTGTTTAATCTAAAGTGGATATTAACTTTCTAGTGCTTTTGGAGTAATGATGGCTGTTAATAGCTGGTCACTCAGCATTGTAAAGGTAACTTATTTTAAGAAGCACCTTAATCAAAATGCACAACTGAGAAAATTAACCTTACTGACCATATGAGTACATCCAGTTTTGATGTACTTAGCTTTTTAATTTATTCTCTGGATATGTCAGGGACATAGTTATCTCAGCTTAACAGATATTTGATATACTGTTCAATGGAATTGCTTGAAGTCTTTGACAAAGGTTGTGTGTGGCTTATAAGCACAAGCAATGCTGTATCTCCTGTTTCTTTGTATATGGAGATGAAATTACAATTACCCTTTAAGTAACACATTGTTTTGTAATGGTATTGGTAATTGGAGAATAATTTTGAAATGTGTCTGTGGTAGGCCTCTGTTGAAAAGTAGTATGCTATTAAGACTGAAGTCTACCATAACATAAAAAATTATCTCAATGAAAAGCAGTATCTGCATTTCAATATGTAAATGATGACATGAAATACCAGAAATGTATGCTTAAAACTGTTAGAAATAGAGTGAACAGCTTACTACTTTATTAATCAAATAATGGTACAGAATCTTACTCTTTTTTTTTTTTAAATAGCACTCACTGTCACTATCCACTTGTAAGGGCAGGCTGGAAATTTCCTTTTGGCCTTTCTTGATCTCAGGTTTAATCTTCTTAACTGTGCTGTATGTCTCAAAATTTACATTTTTTGTTATTAAAAAAACTCAAACCAAATAACAAACTTAAATGAAACATTTGTTGCATAAATAAACAAAGTGCTTGGGAATATTTTTAATTTCTGGGGGGAAACTAGTAAGAATAAAAATCAAAGAAGAAGTTATGTTGAGTGACAGGAAGTATTATCCTGATCCCTATTTCAATAATTTCTGGTCTACAGTTTTCAGTTTCACCAGTTTCCTTCTGAAATTTGAAAATTACAGCATCATGCTAGTACAGCTGTTATGTTTTGTAGAGAAAAATGAGAGCCTTTCATATACCAATTTCAGCTAGCTTGGCTGCACAAGTACTCTCAATAATCTACAGCTGTGTACATTTCTGTTTGAATCCACTTGGTGGCAGTTTCTTTCTGTCATTATAAAGAGGGTGACATAAAGGAAGCAATCCAGGCTTTTAAATATCTACAAGACTTGGAAATAATTTTCAGCAACTCATACTAAAATAAAGATTATACTTTTAAGGTTGTTTTAGTTGTTTTCCCTTAATTTTTTTAAATGTATTTTTGCAGTTAATTTTGAAATTAGACTTTCTAATGTAGACAGGGAATGTGAAATAGGCATTTAAAAGCAAATTTAGAATTTTTTTTTTCTCTTCCTAGACAACCAGTGAAAACTGTTCGCTTTATCATGTCCCACTTGTGCAGATTTTTGCTTGTGTCAGTTGTGACTTAGCATCTGCACTTAGTGCTTACTTTGAAGCTCCATCTCCTGAAACTACTGAAAAACTACCTGTGAACTTAATCAGTGAATGGAAAGAATTCTTTTCTGAAGGAATTCATAATTTGTTGTTACCTCTGTTGGTGAAAGTCACAGGCAAGTATATAGAAAGGAGGGTAATAGTGGTACCTGTCAGGCTACTCTGAAAGAATTTGACAGCCTGTATTACTAATATTATGACAACATAGCTTATAAAAAGTAACTTATTAAACATTTCCATGCTCATTAGTAATGTAATTACACTTAATGTTGTAACTTTGAACTTTAGATGAATTTTTTTAAGTAGAGTTTGAAATGTTTCTAGCATCACTCATTTCTGATATCATCCATGCATTCTATATCACAACTTGTATTTCTCTGTTTTAAACAGGAGAAACCAAAAATACATCTGAAGGCTCCTTTCAGAACTCTGTGTTAATGTCTTTGGGTGAAGCTCTAACATACATCTCCAGGGACCAGCTGTTAAACCATAAATTGCCAGCAAAGTTTGTTGCAGGCCAGAAAACAAATCTTCCAGATAATCTCCAGACTCTACTAAACACATTATCTCCGTTGTTGCTTTTCCGGGCTAGACCTGTACAGATTTCTGTTTACCATATGTTGCTTAAGTAAGAATCAACATATTTTTCACTTTCATCATCTTCCTTCCCTTTCCACTCCCCTTTGCTATTTTTTTTTAAATATGCTATAGAATATGCAAGTTACAGATATGTTTAGCAAAGTTATGTTCCATCGTAGGAGAAATTCCTTAACTTTGTGTTCTGTATTGGAGAACACTGCATAAAGCTATGAATGCTAAATTTATTTGTAAAAGTAGACTAAAAATAGTTAGAAATTTTGCTGCAGTACATTAAGATATAGTTTTATTTTCTGTTCCACAGTTGCTTTACAGTTATGATGATACCTATGTTTTTTATATTTTGTCAGTTGTGTATCTTCCCACCTATCGCAAAATGTGAACTGAAATATTGCAGGTTTGATCCTGGTCTGTCACTATAATAAATGACCTCTTAATTTTCACTAGTTTAGATTAGAAACTGAATACAAATTTTTAGTGTTGTGAGATATTTGAATATCTCTAATACCAAAAGAGAATTCAGAGTTTGAAAAATAGTATGTGTGTTTGACTGATCAGATGACTTAGGAAACCGCCATTATCTTTTGCTTTTACTGAGGCATAAAGTTGCAATAACTTTTCTTCTGATATAGAGAAGTTCATTTTAACATGACTCAGGAAGTGTAAAAGGCCTGGGAAAGAATGGGGCAAGGCTACACGCTCATTTGCTACTGTCATTTGGGCACCAAATTTGCAGTAACACGTATCTTAAACTTTCTGTGGTGTTCTAATGAGTAATTGCCATTGATTTATTGCTTATCATTAATGTTGCCACTGATAAGCAAAGAACATTGTATCACATATTAAAACAGCAATAATTAAATCTGATTTCCTTTCTCTGTTTCTGTAGATTGATGCCTGACTTACCTAAATTTGATGATGATGATCTCAAATCCTATGGTGATGAAGAGGAGGAACCAGCATTGTGTGTATTTTTTCCTTATGTTTTTTTTGACTACATAATGTGTCTGATTTGCAGCAGAGTAGTCACCAGTCAGGAGGTGTTAAAAACCAAAAATATTACATGGCTGTGACAGCAGTCATAGATATTGAAAGTATTAATTATAATTGGGTATGTCTGCCTTTGTGCTATAACTAGAATTATATTTGCAATTGTTTTCAGTTGTTACTAGAGTAAATGCAACACATGTGCTCTATATTGTATATTTGGCTCCTGTATTTGGAATGTGTCCAGCTGTACAGGTAACTTCAGTTTCTTAAACTTCCAAAATTGATCTAGGTGTTTTCTATGGCTTGAATCCAATAAAGTTAGCAGTTTGAAGAGGAAATATGTTAATTTAAAAAAATATTGTCTTTTAACCTCAGCTCAACTTTTCCCAGCTGTGCAGAAGGATTTTTAATCTAATGTGAAAGCCCAAAACCATCACATTCGGTGATCAGCAGACTTGGTGTTTGGTTGCTCCTTTGCTGATATGACATGAGGGACAGAGGAAAGCTAACCAGCTGTCCAGGATGTAGGTTACATCAAATGAGCCGTAAAACACCTTCAGATAAATGTGGTCAGCATTCACTGTATATTTGTCTTAAAAAACACCAACTGTCTATTTCAGGGAACAAAAAAAAACCCCTACAATCTAGCACTATGTGGATCTGAAATTATCCTGTAATTGAGGGCCCCTTTTATATTTTTCATACATGACGTTACTAACAGGTGTTAGTAAAGAATGCTGTGAATATAACTGCAATTAATGGTCTGCTCAAGACCAAGTTTACTGTAACAAATAACATTTTTTTCATAGATCACCTCCAGCGGCTCTTATGTCTGTCCTGGCCACTCAAGAACTCTTGCTAGAAAACATTCTGGAATGCATTCCAGTTGGAGAATTTGCAGTTATTCAGCCCCTGAGCGATGAGTTCTGCCTTGTTCTGGGGTATCTTCTCACCTGGAAGTTAACATTAGCTTTCTTCAAAGCAGCTTCTTCTCAGGTACATGTTCAGAGTCTTTTCAATTGAATTTTTTAGCATGCTTTGTTAGTTTGAATTTGAAGTTTCATTCAGGACTTCTATTCAGTTGTGTATCTTCCCACCTCTTGCTTTAGTGGAAACAGTGGAATTCTGAAAGCATCAACAGACATAGCCTTCACGACTATAATGGTTAAGGATGATAATATTACAGCAGTAAAGAATTAAGATTTATTAACTGATGATTTTAATTGTTCACAATGGAGCAGAGAACTTACCTCACTCTTCTAAACGCTCCATTCTGAACCAGTTGTTTTAACTCCCTATAGAAAGGTACTTGTATTATCTACAAATAATACAAAATGAGTGAGCTTTATTTGTCAAGTGTCATTTTTTTTTTCTGTTTTTCCATACTATCAGCTGCGAGTTCTCTACTCTCAATACCTTAGAAGAACTAAAAGCTTGAACAAACTCCTTTATCACTTGTTCAGGCTTATGCCTGAAAATCCTGTCTTGTCTGGGCAAAATTCAGAAGTTCTAAACAAAGACACAAAAACCTTTTTTACTGAAGATCTTCATTTAAATGTTAAGGGTAAGTAAAAATTGTATTTATGTATTTGAGAGAACGTTGATATTGAAGTTTAAATCTTTTCTGCTTGAAAATATGTATTCATAAAAAAGTTATCTATTGATTAGATATATATAGACACATATACACATATATGTTTAAAAATCTTCGGCTAGAAATCCTCAGTTTTTCCTTAAACAAAGTTTAAATGCTTATTAGAAAAATAAAGGAAAAAAACTCAAAAAAACCCTGAAAAATGCTTGGGTTATTCACTTAGAGCATAAATAACACATTGCTACCATTTAAGTCATGAATGTTTGCAAAGATTTCAAAATAGTAAAGATGTGACTTATTCCGGAACTTTTCCATTACTTCTAGATACTTTAAAATCTGGAATAGAATTTCTATTTTTTTCTTCTATCTATAATACAAAAGTAAAAATAGTTTTTGATAACTTTTTTTAGATGTTTGAGATGTTAAATTGTGTGTTTTTATCAAGCTGTTTAGAAGACTGAGATTCTCATCTGTGATAGAAAATAGGCTGGTATGTTTTAGCTGAGAAATGCAAATAAAAAGTTTTGAAAGTTATTTCTTTGAGAGACTGTTGCTTTATGTAACTGTATAGATGTTAGCAAAAATAGTGATTATCAATTCTTCATTTCTTGCTGAATGCCACTGTATGTTACAGAATGATTTATCTGCATGACAGTAATAAAAAGTTAGTAGTGTGACAATTCCAGGGGAAAGATTCGCCTAATCTCACAGTGTACACAGTGTACTTCTAGAGAAATTGCGAAGTTCAGATGTGCTCCAGACATTTAGAGAGAACGTCCTGTTCTCTATAAAATGATCATTTTGTTACTTCTAGAATATAGTACTATTCTTGCTTTCTGGCAGTCCATTTAAATCAGAAGATGCATTTCTAATTATGAAGTATCAACCTAGGAAACAAAGAACCCAGACTGATGGAAAATGGCAGTCAAGCAAGCACTAAATGTAGCAAATAAAGGAGAGTGTATGTGAAATTGCTGTTTACCATAGTTAAACTGGTGTCAGAATTTTTCTATGTAGTGTGGCAGAACCAGCATTTGTGCCTAATATGTTGAGTGTTTCAACATCCTTTCTTTCTCTCCCAGAGACTGGAGTGCTGTCATCTCAGATTCCACACTTGGCCTGCTCTGTGTACCATGTAACACTGAAAGACTTGCCAGCCATGGTCAGGCTGTGGTGGAATAGCTGTGAGAAACGTGTCTTCAATGTTGTAGATAAATTTACAAGCAAATATGTCAGCAGCGTGCTTTCTTCACAGGAAATATCTTCTGTTCAGAATAGCACGCAGTTGCTTAGTGGTATAACGGTTAGTAAGACTTTTTCTTTTTTATTTACTTAATTTTTTGCGAACAGTTTAAGAAATGGTACTTCTCAGAACCAGACTGTTTTACAGTGTTGTCTATGATTGCATTGTTTTTGTGTGAAATGACTGATGAAAACACAATTTAACTTGGTATAGTTATATTAACTTGATGTTTACTAATATTCTGTTTGGAATAGAAAAAAATGGGCTTTACAATGCTGCAGAAGTTGAAAAATGGAAGATACTGTTACCAATATACATTTTTTAGTTTAAATTTTAATCAGTAGATTTAAAAGTGGCCAGTAATTTCTGTTTGATTTGCCAAGATATGAGGGAATTTTAATTTTCTTTGAGAAAAACATTTTCCATGTCTAAGAAAATTATTCAATACTGTGTAGTAAAGTACTGTTTATATGTATAAAAAGACTAGAGATGGTACATATCTCTGGAATTTTTTAATATGTGCTTTTTTATTTTTCATAGGTAAAAGCTCGCTCTGCTACACGGGAAGTCATTGCTACTTATTCAGTTGATGATATATTTATTGAGCTAATAATACAGCTTCCATCAAATTACCCACTGGGATCCATCATGGTTGAGAGTGGAAAGAGAGTTGGTGTGGCTGTACAGCAGTGGCGCAATTGGATGCTACAGTTGAGCACATATCTTTCACACCAGGTTGGTTTAGAGAAGGCCTATCATTTTGAAAACTTAGAGAGTCCAGATAATAGAAGAAGATTCATAGTAGGGTAGTATTATTTACATCTGCATAATGGATGTCATCAGTAGATCTGGAAGAACATCACAGAATTGGTCATTCTTACTGTCTGCTTTTCTTGAGATGTCAAACAGAGAAGTAAAGTTATCAGCATAATAAGTCCTGTTAAATTCATAGCTAAAGCTGAAATTGAGTTAAGAAGTGGGCCAGTGTCTGCCCCATGTGGCAATGCCATGTGTCCTGGTTTGAAGAGAGTCTTCATCATTCATTTTAGTGGCCAGACAGGCTAAACCACCACAGCCATCTCAAGTACAATTTGGAAAAAAATAACAACAAAAAAAAATCAACAGAAAATACAGTACATGAAATTCTCTGCATGATCAGATGTTGGTGACCTGAAAATTTTAAAATCTCCTTGGAAGCACTCCTAAATGCATTCTTTTCATTGTGACAAATACTTTCATGTCTGTGGAAGAGACTGTCATCTGCATTTCATGTGCTAGCATTTGCTCACTGCCCATACTGCATATAATCGCAGAAGTTAGAGCATTTATTTCATGTGCTTTAGAATAAGAGTAAGAATATTCTGGAGGAATTCTACACCATTAATAGTTGTTCTCCCTTTGTTAGAATGGAAGCATAATGGAAGGCTTATCATTGTGGAAAAATAACGTGGATAAACGTTTTGAGGGCATTGAAGATTGCATGATCTGTTTTTCAGTCATTCATGGCTCCAACTATTCTCTTCCTAAGAAAGCTTGCAGAACATGCAAGAAAAAGTTTCATTCAGCTTGCCTGGTAAGTACCTAGGCTAAATGTTTTTAAGTAGGCAAAATCTCCATTTATAGTTTGAATCAGGAATGTCTCTTGTAATACCATCAGTTCTCCATGATGTCCTTGGAATATCTAGGATCAACTGAAGTTATAAATTATTTGTATGAATTTTGTACTAAGCAGCATTTTATTGTTACCAGCTCAGATGTGGAGGTAGAAAAGGTTAAGTTTCAATTTATGCAGCTTGCTATTCAGTAAGACAAGATGATATAGATAATTAATGTAGCTGTGTCAGAGTTGTGAGAGGCACTAATTGCATGGTTAGGGAGGATACTGAAACTTGGCTGGTCTTAGTAATGGCTGTACCACAGAGGAGATATTGCTGTTTTAAAAAGACTAGAGACTAGATGAGAATTCCTTTGTCAGTATTTTTTAGATTTCAGCTTTAGTATTGTGTTTGTGTGTATGTGTGATATGTGTGCATACATGCATAAAATCACAATTGGAAAAGGGTTTTTTTATAGCATTCTTGTTTGATTTTTTTTTCAGTAGTTCATTTTTTGATAATTATGTTCATTGGAAAATAATAGATACTATTGGTGATAAATCAGTATTCTTGATACTCAGCCTGCATTTTGTATATTTAGCAGTTGTCTTTCTCTTTCAGTACAAATGGTTCACATCCAGCAACAAATCCACCTGTCCACTCTGTCGTGAGACGTTTTTCTGAAATAAAATGGTCTGTCTTCTTTCTGTGATCAAAGTAACAACTGAAGAGGAGGCAATAAACTGCATGTTGAAAGGATCTAAATATTTGGAAATACTGTCAGTTACTTTAAATTCTTGACTAGTGGGATATGACACATACTTACCTCTGGACTGTTTTTTTGTAAGTTTAAAGACTATTCTTTGATAAAAAGCAATATATAAGATAATTTATTATAATTTGTATATTTTCAAGATATTGAGAGATGTTGAAAATTCAGAAATTAATGTGGAGTTAAGTTTGAAAAGTGGTGGTTGAGCCACAGCAGTTGCTTAAAAAATCTTTTATTTTGGGTATATTTTAAGATGGTGTTATGAACTTAACCCAGGTCACGCCTCTTAATGCAACAGATGAATTTAACATAGGTGGTATAAAGAAATGATTTATAATACATTTGTAATAGTTTCTCTCATGGAAAGGGAAAAAGGATGTTTTTGCTGTTAGATATAAAGGCATGGAGCTAGTGTGGTAACCTTCTGTCAAAATTTAAACATGGCATGCTCTAAACTAAGGTGCTTATAAAGTGGGTTTTCACCTTCAACTGTCCTGTTCTGCAAAAAAACCCCTCAACCATGTAGCAGCCTAAAAACACGGGACTTGGAAGTCCAAGTAAGTAAAGAGTACAGTCATTCCTGCATGATGATGAAAAACCACTCCCTCTTCAATGACGATTGGCTTTTAAAGTGAAGGCATAACCACTCATCCATTCTTGTTTTCATTACTGCATCTAACTCCTACATTAGCTGGCAAATTAATCATCATGGGGTATACACTGTGCTTCCTCTGTCCTATAATAATGACTCTTAAGTGAACGTGACAGATTTATCAGAATTGAATATAGTCTTCATTTCAACTGTACATTTATTTCATGCTTTTTTAACAGCAGTAACATACTAATGTATTTTAACTTAATTGGTATTTGTGGTGGGTTTATTTGAGAAGGCAGTAGGAGGAATAAATGAGTTTTGGCATTCTCTGCAGTCTCTGGATTGCTGTCTTTTCCTATGTGCGATATGACTTTCAGAAATTACTATTATAAATTTTCAAATGCCAAGTTTACAGCATGGTCAATTGGATGCTTATTTTAGATTGTGTCATTTCAAAGAGGATCAACTTTGAGCAATTACTTTCAGCTGTGGACATCTTAAGTCTTTATTTCTATAAACAGGTAACACAGGGCTTCCAGAAAGTAAATTTCTTGACATTTTTTGAGACAAGGGAGAAGATTTAAAAACTGATATCGAAAAGAAGATTTAACAACTGAAAATATGGATTAAAGAGAAGGCGGCATTGTCATAGCTGCTGATACTAAAACTCCAGAATTATTTCCATTGTGTCACTTGTTTCACACAAGACTGGTTATTCTAAATGACTTCTTTGCAAGTTAAATTTGAATTTAAAATTTACTTAAATTTAGAATTGATTTGAAGGCCAGTTGTGGTTAATGAGGTATTGCTTGAAAAGAGCCATTGTAAGCTCTTCCAGCAGACCCTAACTTGCAGATTTGTGCAGAGCTTTTGTCTTGGTTCCAGTGGAATAAAGCTTCACAGGCAGTGGCCAAGCAAGAGTGTATATTTTGATGCTGGTACTTGGTGACAGAGCAGTGCCCAGGGAAGCAGAGATTTTGCTTCCCTAGTAAATTTGACACTGTGTGGAAAATCTGTATCTGCCCTGCCACTTATTCTCCTGTGCACTGAGTGCAGGAATAGGCTTCCCTAAAACCCTCCAAGGCTCTGTTGCATTGTTTGGTCTCCTAGGAGAAGGGAGTAGATGTGCACTGGCAAATGCAGTGTACATGCACACCTCTGTGTAGACAGAGCAAATTTCAAACTTAAAAGAAGTAGTTACTGTTCTGTCCCTTGTTTCCCAGTCTGATGCCAACGTAATAGGAGTCAGTTCTTGCAGAGCTCACCCATGTTCCTACTTGGATTGAATTTTGGCAAGTGCTTCCACTAAAGCTCCATCAGACAGCAAGAGCACGGGGCCAGAACTAACTTAGGACTTATTAAAGAGGACACACATAGTTTCTTGTCAAATATCCAATTGTTACAGAGACCAGTGCAATTGATTTTCTTGCTGAAAGTGTGTTATGCTTTATTACACTTTGTGTAGTGAACTTACGCTCTGATTTTCATTATTCTGTCCTTTATAATTTAGAATCGCGTATGCCAATAAGCATCATGATCTGCTGTGCCAGATGCCTCCCTTTTATTATTGATGGCCTTTTTTAAAACTAATTCTTCAGCTGTAACTCAGATTAGCATGAATTTCTTTCTGTTAAACTAGCTGTCTGTTATGTGCTTTGGCTACATCTTCTTTTGCTATTGGGACTTTAGCTCAGCAACCTAAATTTGTTACCCAGAGGCTAGCAACATAAAGCTTCGAGAGCTGCCTGCAGATTACAGCATTTTTTGTTCATACAAACAGCCCTACTGCTCTAATTACAACCTCCAAACCCCATGATTTTCCATTATAAAAAGAATCACTAAGCATAAACCCTCTTCTCCTTAACAGTATTTCAAGAGAGAACTGAAAAATCTGGCTTAGCACATCATCAAGTCAGAATGGTTCTAGAAGTAGGAAGCCATCAAACTGAATTATGACACTTGAGCACAGACTAATTGGCAAACTACAAGAATAAAATTTTGCTTAAATTCTTCAGTGGAAAAGCTGTGGAAACACATTATTTCAGATGGCCACAAAGTTTCCTCACCTTTGACAGTTACTCAGAAGGTAAGAGCCAACAAAGTCCTGAGTCTAGCCTCACTTTGGTTAGTAAAATGCCTTTTATTAAAAAACAGCTAATAAAATTCCTATTTTAATAAGTACATTGCTTTAATAAGCCACAGTGACAAAATATACAGATAGTTATTCATAGAGGAAAAAGTTTTTAGCACTTCAGTGCAAATGCAGCAGAGTGTTTCACTGTTCTCACATAGCTGTCCTTCAGAGAGCCAGAGAACAACTGCATCTCTGACAGCAAATGGTAGCTGGTTAACATCCAGAAAAAAAGAAACAGTGTTAACAAATTTGACTGCAGTAATGGGGGAGTAAGGATACATCTTAAGAGGGTGAAACTACTGGCTTAAAAATTGACTTGACGACTTCAGTGCTTTGTGCTCAACTTTATGCACACCATCTGGAAGCTGTTATCAAGATTTCCTGAACTTGAGAATTGTCAGTATCTCTTGTCCTGCTTGCCGGGAAAGTACTCGTGTGCCTTCTAAGCCACTCTTTTTCATTGTTTCCAGAATTTCATCTGTAAGTGAAAAGTGCTGTGTTAGAACAAAATTTATACAGTAATTTGCTATAAAAGTCAGTGCAATATCTGCCAAGCATAAGTGTAAAGCAAAGATTATAAACTATATCTTCCTTTCCTTTAAGAGTAATTTTTAGGGACGGTAGTGTTGCACCAGGAGCAAATAAAGTTTCCTATTTACTAACTGAAGTTTTGCATTTTGTTATTATTAATAATTCGGCTATCAAGATAATTTATAGGAGAAAATGAAATTTGTTGCAACATCTCTTAAAAGCTGTGTAATCAATGAGCTGTAAAAACCCCCTTCATTAAATTATTTTATAATGGATTAAGCAATCAGATCAGAAGGATCAAGTCTGAATCTTTTCTCTACACCTGTCAAAAATGAGAGACATAACATTTCTAACCAAAACCTTTTGCATTTTAAGTTTACAATGCCATTGCCTTTCATGAGAAATGGTTGGTCTGGCTTCATTAGAGACCAGAAAATTTAGTCACCTTTCAGACCTGGAACTGAAATCTTGCAGAGCTGCTAGACTTGGGACATAGATATTGCCAAACTAGCTTAGGCTGTTCTTAGTTTTGGTAAATTTGCTCACCATACACTGGAAACACAAGGCATAAATTCAAAAAAGATTCCAAGAGGTATCGTGTTATGAAATAGTCCGTTTGTAGGTTGAGCTCCCACCCAAACTTGAAAGCTGAGAAGCACAAATGTCTGCAGAGGTGCCATGGTTCATATGAAGCATGCAGATACATTCCACCCATCCATAACATTTCTAAATAATGACCTAGAAAACCTATATAAATTCCAGCACATGCTGTCAATCTTCAATTGTTTACTATCGCCATGTTGTAATTTTCTTGATCACTGAAATGCCAAGAACACTGCTGTGATCAACCCTGTGATTAACAGAGTGTTAAATCTGGTTTAGTATGTTTAAGGGTTCAAGGAAAGTGATCACCTGGATTATTTTCTTTAATTGTGACCAAGTAGAATAATCCTCCTGGTGAAAGTAGGTCTGGTACTAATGGAAAAACTCTATCCATTACTTCTCTGCCATTTTTGCCACCAGCCCAGGATGCCTCTATTCCATGGCTTTCCACCTAGGTAGAAGGAAAGTAAAGATTGTCTTGATACGAAATCACAGAAGTATACACAGTGGCACTTATAAGGGAAACATTACTATAACGTCTAGACTTAGGTGTCTCCCAGCAGCCATCTGAGCATCTGACAACTTCAGGTTAATTTATGCATCAAAATTACTTCAAGACTACTTCCTACACAATGAACATACTATTTTTGTTTCAAGGTCTATTTTTAAACTGAATTTAAAGAAATATGTTTTGTCTCATACTTTGTATGTATTTTCTTGCAGTGTTGTATGAGCTTGTTTGACAAGTGGAAGGTGCCCAGAGAACCCTTTTAAGTTTTGATGCATCAAATTCTGACGAGGAGTCTGCAGAAGCAGACAACAAACACATTTTCCATTGAAAGTCTTCTGCAAGAATACTTTAGAATGCTGCCATAGTTTATACTTGATGGAGAAACTATGGATTGAGTAGAAGCAGCTAATAATCCCCATTCGCATGTAGTCTTTATAAAGCTCTAGTAAATAGTTTTCACTACAACATCCTGCAGTTTTCATACCAGGGTTGATTTGATTTGGTATCTCACCTTTGAGATTTTCTCTTGTATTTAAAATTTTTCCTACCTCTTCAGAAGGTGTTACCACATATGGCGGATTAAACAGCAGTAGATCAACTTTCCCATTTAATCTTGGAGATAGTCCTTTGACCTGTAGATGAAGTTGATGATTCTTCTGTTATTTTTTTTTCTTTGGAAACATAAAGAATGCAAACATTTTGTAAAAACACAGTTACATAGTGATGGACATTCCAAGCTTTTCTGTCTGACTCAGAAGCACTAAACTTCACTTTTCTATGTGCAAGAGAACCATCAAGAAGAATTACCCATGTACAGCAAAACAATTTCAATAGTCTTATGACTATGTTATGTATGGGATGTAGAAGAGGAACAGACAAAAGTGGTATTTTATTTTTACTCATTTCAGAATTCAAGTTAGATATAAAGGAATTTTGAATAAATTAATTGACAGTCGTTAGACATAATGACCAGTCTGTCAAATGAAGTGCAGTTGCATAAACAGTTGTCCATACATTTTAAAGATCACATATACTGTTGCCTAATTATCTTCACCATTTGGAAACATATATATTCAAGGTATTTTAAACAAGTATCTTGCTAAGATGAGAAACTTAAGTTTTCTCCATGTGAAATTTTCTAAGTAACAAAAAGTAACAGATGAAGTTAAGAAAAGTTAAGAACCAAGAACTGCACAGCATTAGAGGAAGCATTATTATAATTTCAAGTAACTGAACAGTTCCTTGCACAGCATTTTCCAAACTATATCTAAATAACCTGCATTAATTCAATGAGTGTATAAAGCTCAAATTTAAAGATTGAATAGTTTGTTTTTCCATTCTTTTAGGAATACCTTGGTATTGTTTTCGTTTGTTCTTTTGCTTATTAAAAGCGTTTTTGTTCTAGATATTATGGTTACTTTTAAGTACCCATAATTATTAAAGCATTAAAAAGTTACAAACATGTATCTTACCAAGTCCGTAATGACTGGCTGAAGGTGAACATTGTTAAGCAGAGCTGTCTCCAGTGTACAGTAAGCTGCCATTGGGTTGATATCTGTGCATCTAAAAGCAAAATATTATGAAGTGTAAGTTACTGGATACTGTGTCTGCAAGTTTAACTCTGTGAACCACATGCTGATTTATATGCACTCAATGAAAATGTCTTTTCCGGCATTCTTTAATTTGCAAGTAAATAGCAAAGACAGCCATTAAAACACAACATATTAGCGATTAAATCAGGTAACACTGCACTGGAAGTTTTAATGACCATCTGAAAGCTGAAGTACAGGATTTCCCTTTCAATGCTCATAAAATTCAGTTACTGCAAATACACAGGTAACTGATGTTATCTGACTAGTAAGACCAGTCAGCAGTTAAAATTCAACCCAGCAAACAGAAGTGTAAGCTTAGCAGTTTGTCTAGCAAGTGGGAAAATGGAATTTAGTTGTGTGACTTCTTTATTGTTACAGAACTCCAAGTAAATATTTTAGGCTGTCTTTGTTCTGATGTTTGTATCTGCAGAATTGTGCTAAGGTTTCTTAGAGAAAATGTGAAAATGAAAAGACATGTATGTGAGGGCTAATTACGCTTTATTACCGCATGCAGCAATTCAAGAAAGCAGTATTGCACTTACATGTACAGTGCATTGGATCCAATAATGGAAGAAGCTAGAAACGTTGAAACCACACCAGATCCAGATCCTATTTCAAGGCAGATCTCAATTCTAAAGACAGAAAACTCTGCATGACTTTTATTTGCAACACACAAGAGCACCTGCAACAGATGCAGAATTAGTCAAGACAGTGTTATGAAACCTGCTGCCAAAGCACCCTTCTCCCAAGCAGGCTGAGATACTTGCTGATCATATGGCCTTCAAAGCCTACAAACTGTCCTGTTTCCTAATGGCTGCCGGGGCTACAGGTGCCCATACAAGGTAGTCCCAGTAAACACAAACCACTCCGGGCAACATGTGTGTTTCCTCTGTGCCTAACATTAAAGTTTCCATTAATTAAACGACCTCAATAGTACAGGCTATATTTATATGGCATTTATTATGCACTTGCTGGTGCAAGATGGAACTCCCAACAAAAATTATGGAAGAGAGCATCTCAAGATACTCCAAAACCTGCCTGGATGCGTTGCTGTCCAACCTGCTCTAGGTGAACCTGCTCTGCCAGGGTACTTGAACTAGATGAACTCCTTGATGCTCTGAAAGATCCCTTCCAACCATGGCATTTCTATGATTCAGCTGTGGGGATGCCTGACACCGACACTGGGCAGGGACCTAAGCCAGCTATGCAATTCCTACACAGCTTCTTCTGGGTTTCGAAACGCGGACATTTACACCATACTCATGTATTTAGCGCTACCGCCACCAAAAAAAAAAAAAATAAAAAAAATCTCCGCGCAGCTGCTCCAAAAATTACTCTCCGACCCATGGTCAACGAGCAGTGGCTGGAGCCAGCCTGACTGTACGGGATGGCGTAGGGGGAACCGCCTCTCCCTGTGCCACGGGGAGAACTGTCCGTGGGGACGCCGCCTTCCCAGCGTGTGACAATCCGAGGGCGGTGATGGGGAAGGGGAATGTCCCTCCCCGGCATCCCTGCCCCCTAAGCCTTGATGGGGGAGGCGAGAGCACCGCCCCCCTCCGCGCCTACCCGGCCTCCCTCAAGTGGGCCGCATCCCGCTCCAGCGCGTCTAGCAGCAGAAAGGTGTCCTCGGCCGGCTCGTACACATCCCCGAAGGGGCCCTCCGCCCTGAGGTGGTCGTACCGCGGGGTAGGGATGCTGGGGGATGCCGCCATCTTGTCATACCTTCCCCCCCTTCCGCATCCACCTCTGCCCCGGGGTGCGCAGGCGCGGGCACTCCCGTCCGTCAGGGCGGGCGGAGCGGGGCTAAGGGCGTGAAGCGGAGCTCAGGGTGGCTTTCATTAGCGGGTGTTGAGCGGTGGCTGTGGCGACGTTGGTGACGTTTTCTGTGGAAATTTAAGCGTTAGCTGCCGTTTTCCGTGTAATTCCGACATCAGCTTTCATCGTGCCGTGTCGGTTGATCCCACGTTAAAAATCTTTCCTAGGTCAATGCAAGCACGCCTAGACGTCTCCTCAGGAGGCGACCTGGCTGTTCCCTAAAGGTTGATAGGAAAGGGACCTGCTTCTTACACCGATGGGTTTTGCCTCCGCTTCCTTGATTAGTTGCTTTTCATGAGGCAAAGTACCACTTCTACACGGCAAGATAGGAGGACAGAATGAAGAAGGTGCTGAGGAAGTTTGGAAGTGGCAATTCTACAGCAAAGCATGAAGGGGATAGACTGACATTCAAGGTTAAAAATCCTTTTTTTTCCAGTTACAAAAGAATGCTTCTAGGATTCTTTTCCAGCGTCAGCATCCTTAGGTCTGAACTCCCAAATAAGGCTCTGAAAAACAGATTTGAGGGTAAAAGCCAGAGGAAATAACCGATGAATAATCTGCTTTGCACAGCTAAATAGACATGAAATAAAGAAGTTCTGATTGAAAGTAGAGGAAGGGGGGGTATAAGCTCTAATTCCCGTGAAATTACTGTGTTCAGTTATTAATGCTCTGAATACTCAAATTCTGAGAGCAAAATAGGTGTCTGGGTCCATGAAGGAAAAGGTTGATGCTAATAAACAGGACATGATATTAAAACATTATTTATATAATAATTTCAAAGAATATTACTTTGGGGAAAAGAAGGAGAAAAAAAGAAAATTACTAATCCAGCAGTTTGATGTTTGTTTACTTTCATATATTTAAGAGCTGGGATACATGCTGTGGTTGCTAGCTCCTATTTATGGCTCTGAACTGGGTAAAGATACCCAATATCTGTTTTTCATGTGCAGTTGCAAATGACCTTTGTAGAACAGAGGCTATCTTCCATTCCTATAGAAAAAGAACTTAATTTTTTAGCAGCTAGCTCATCTTGAAGCTAGGTTTGTTCTGTTTATTAATCTCTATTTTATATTATTTCTGTTAGGTCAGAAGTAATATAGGAAAACATAGAAAGGAAGTTCCTGCTTCATGGAAGGGGTCTCACCCTTCCAAGGAGCTGCAAAGAAATAGATATGTTCTCCTAGAATTTCACAGAACATCTTTACCACATACTCATACGAGGAAGAAAAGATGTCACCAATATACTTATTCCTTGCAGTAACAAAAAATCTGTGGAAGTAAATTCTCAGAGGGAAGACTATGCCCACGCACTGTAGACAAAAAAGGTCAGCAATTTCTGAATCTGCGGAGCACAATTCCATTTTCCCTGCAGGTGCTATGACTGGAGTTTCATGGTCCAATGATGGACACCAGCTCACCAGCTAGACATTTGGAAGACTTTGCTGTAAGTTCAGTGTTAGCACACCCTGCCTTATATCTGCCTTTAGTTGTTGCCTCCAGCTTTTCTGAGTGAAAGCAGTATGCAACTCCTCAACCTCAAAGCTAATGCTTTTTCAAGTAGCCAACAGAAATTATATAGAGTCATAATTAATATAGCTGAAATACATGCAGAGAATTATGATCAGTTGGTAGTAAGCAAGTGTCCTTTATGTTCAATCTTTTGGGGTGAGTAAATGCAGTCATTTGTCTGGAGATTAATAATCAGAGCTCCAAAGATGAGGTTTTAACTCAAGAATCATTTGTGTCCTGTAACACAAATGGAACCATCAATCTTTATCTTAAAATAGCTTAGGTTGCTTGCTCCACTGTCTGGCATGTAAGGCAGTTCTAGAAACTCAGGAAACTTCAGTTTCTTGAGTAAATTTATTAACATACCCAATTTTCCACTAGTGTTACATTTTAGTTCAATATGTTATTTTCTTTTAATTTATCTCCCTGCGTGAAATGGTGTCATAACCTATCTCAGCCTTCATTTCACCAATAAAATTAACTATTGTCACACCCTAATTCGTGTCCTTATTGTGATCTTCTTTTGGACTTGTTCTGGTAAGAGTTATTCTGTCCTTCAACATGGTGTCCACATTGAGGCCAAATGAGATGCTAGTCAGTGAGAAGATACAGACGGTCTGTTTTACTGGAAATCCCTTGACTGATACAAAGTAGGATTATCATGCTTGTGTTGGAATAGTGGGTTCCTACAGAGGCAAACATTCATCTTTCTGCTCTTCCTTACTTCCACCAGTCAGAAGTGAGGCAAGATGGGCTCCTTGAGGGGGCAGTAGTGTGCAAGAACCTGGTGGGAGACAATGGGCAACTCAGTAGATAACTCCTTCATTTCATTTGTCTTCCCAATGATTTTCTACTGTGCCAGAGGAGCAAGAACTCGTAAAGCAAATTAAGCTTGCATGAAATTCCGTTACTTTGGCAAAATGAAGTCATGTTAAGAGACAGAATTTTGCATTGTGTCCATATTTGGAAAATTAATTCTTTGGATTTTTTTTTTTTAATCTCTACAGGTGGTCACGCTTTGGAGTCTGGTAGAAGAAATGACTTCACCATCTTCAGCTGAACTGGTTGTTATTTTTGGCTGTTTCATACTTCATGAAATCTGGTTAATTGTTATTGGGTTTTTTAATACTTATAAGTCCTAGGTGAATTTTATAAAACATTTATTTTTATTGCTTATATAACTACCTAAAATGTTTTTCTTGGTAGACAGCAGTACTGTTTTTGCCAAAACAGATTCTATTTCAATTTTGGGAAATTGTTGGAAAGCTAATATTCACATTTTCAGCGGTGCCTGTGCCGTGTTATTAAACTAGGCTTTATGGAAATGAAAAATTGTTCTTGACAGGAATCATAACCATTTGTTTACACTAACTGTGTGGCTCTATCCCATTTGGAATTCAGTGCTGTTCCTTTCATACAGCAACCCTTAACCCATAACTTCCTAGCTGTCTGTCAGCCCTCAGAGCTCTCCATTTTAAACTTCACAAATGTTTCATGGCTCACTCTGGCCCTCTGCATCCCAGAAGAGGCATAGGTCTGTGCTGAACACTGGAGTGCTCCGTTTTTGGTGCCTCTGAGGGAATGGAGCTGCCAGGATCACTTTAGAAACAGAAGTGCTAAGAGAGGTCTGGAAGAAATCTCTTTTATCTATGAGATACTCTGAGCAATATCTTCCTAAAAGTAGATAGATTTCTTGCCATCTGTATATCTAATGGAAAGCTGTTATAACACTTCAATGTTGGAATGATTAGAACCCTTGTAATTCCCAGCCTACATGTGGTGGTGATAGATTTTGTACTCACTTACTCTTCTGGCAATTGTGTAGTTTAAGTGGTTCTTTTCATAGTTCTTGCTTCATGGATTTGTAGGCAAAGAAGGGCTCTCATCAGCCTTTTTAGTTGCCTGACTAAGTAAGACGTGCTCTTAAAAGTTTCCTGTCATGAGACATTATTTTAATTTGTCTTACCACTCTTTTAGACTTTCCGTACATGGATTCAAGACTGACTTCATCCTCAATATGACTTGTACAAAATACACTAGGTGATACCTTACTGATGCTTTTCAGAATTTACTGACTTCATTATCTCTCCTGGGACTTTCCTGGTAAGTCACAGGATCATGTTTGCATTGTCTTTGCAAAAGGGATTTTTTACATTTTGTGATCAGCTGTTTGTCCCTATTTTTATCTCAATGATTTCCAAACAAATGACTGGGAAGTGAGAATTCTGGAGTGCTTTATTGTTTCTGCTAGTCAACTTTGGATGCCCATTGCTCATGTTCTGGTCATTCTGTTCAGCCTGCATGATGTCAGCTGCTGACTTTGTGTTGTCATCAGTGATGTTGAGGATATGGATAAAAACACTATGTAAAGTCATCCCCAGGACTGATCTTTCAGGAAGTTACCATTCGTGACTTCTTTTTAATGTGATAGTATTCCTTTTCAGTATGTTGTATGAGTATCTAACCTTTATTCAGTATTTTGTTAACCTCAGGGTTTCTGTGCCAATGACATCGTCTCTAGCTTAGTTCATACTTCTCTGAGTAATGTCACATCAAAAGCTGCCTGGGAGTCTTAAGTAGATTCACTATGCCTCGTTTTTCTTATTTAAAAATTAAGACAGACACTGTGGTAATGTAGCAAGATGTACTGTCATTGCCATCATGGCCAAAATCATCATACATTTGTTGTGTTTAATCCTTATCCCGGTTTAAGAGCACAGAAGTCCTGCTGCTTTCCTTCTTGTCTTTGGGAACACTTGTGCAAACCTTTCTGCTTTATGTTTTAGTATCTTCATTATGATTATTTCAAATTGATTTTAACACTTCTTACATTGTCTTTTCTAGCTTCTAAGACATAGCTTTCTTACTGATTGGTCTTTTTTTTTTTCCATAGTTCTTGATTGTGATGAGTTCTTTAACCAATTTGATTTGAAGCCTATTCCTGAAGGAATTAATTCCCATAATTCCACCTTTATCTGTGATTAAACATATTCACCTCTTGAAGCAATGAAGACTTCTTTCACATTCACATCCTGAAATCGCATCCATATTTTGTTTTACTTAGTTAAATTATTGTCTTGATTACTAAATTATGACATTTTAGGGTAATGAGTTTTAGTTACAGATCTGCTTTTGTTTGTCCTTTTTATAAGCGCATTTAATTATTCACATCCTTATTAGCAGTAAGTAGTATCATCTTTTTACTGCTCCCCTGACTATTAAATGAGGAACTCTGCTACTACTGATATGAAGAGTACTTGAATGTTACTAGTTTCTAGCCTTTGGACAATTACCTTCTTTTTCCAAGTGTCACATTTCCCAATTATATTTCCCTTTCTGATCGTATTACCGAGTTCCCTAGCCATACCAAAAAGCCAAACCTTGGAGTTTATACTCCAATAAAACTTTTTGACCCCCCTGTTCTCCGTGGATACTGTCAGATGAGTCATTGCTGGTTTTTACATGCTGTTACTTTGTATTTATAAGGTGAAGAGCCTCAATCTTTTTTCACTTCCTTGCTTCCCTACGGACTGATGAAAATTCTTGCCCTTACATAATGACTTTGCTTCAATATACTGTGGCATGGTAATGTTTAATCATAGCTGTGGAATTTTTTAACTTGCTAAGGAAAGGTTCAGGGATGACATATTAGGCTGTATGAGTGATGGATACTTGTTTATAGGTCTCCTGAAAAGATCCCGGAGTGCCTGCTAACCTTTGCAAACCAATTACCAAATATTCTATTGATGAAATTACATCACTCGTCATTGAAATGAGACAACCTAATGGAGAAGGCAAGGAACCTTTTAATAGTGTACAAAAATATTTCAGCACTTCAAGAGACAAAATGAATAATACCATAATCAACTGAGCAGAAGGAGAATGTTTAGGTAACTAGTCATATATAGTTGTTTTAACTGGGTGTAAGCCAGAAACCTAGGAGAACCTAGCACTAATGCAAAGAAATATGGAACTGTCATTTTTCAGTCACAAGTGATCAAGGTCTTTGATTAACATTTACATCTTGCAAGCTCAAGCTACAGCATCAGAGCAGAGCTTTCTCTAGTAACTGTGTTACCAGCATTGCCTCCGTTAGTGGTTTGATTTCCCCAGGAATCTACAGCAATGTGGCTGAGGGCAGATGGGCTCTTTCAGCTATATTCAGAGCATTTCTGCTTTGTCTTACCATTTAAAACTGTTAATTTTTAGAGATATGTAAGGCTAAAAATGTTTTATTGCATTGGTTTCTGACAACCAAACTTGCAAGATAAGATTCTTCTACTTCCTGCCTGCCCAAATCCTGAAGTCTATTATGACTCTTAGTTTAGAGTGTACTTTCTTGGTTCTGTCTCCAAAACTTTGAAAAGAGAATTCAGAGAGTAAGAGACAAAAAATGGTAAAATAACGTCCATTCACAAGGCAATATTCCTTCTGACATTGTACAGGATGGTAGAGGGAAGCAGCAGCACTACAGTCAGTCTGTTATTTAAATTAGCCAGCATTAGAGAAATCTGTAATAAACACCAATCTTGTTTTATTACAGTTATCTGAGTAGGCATAAATACAGGAGATTAAATATTTACCTATTTTAAGTTATCATAACTTTATTGAATTTAGCAGAGCCATAGCTACACTAGTGTTTTTAAACTGAAGATGGAAAAACTTGATAGAAAAATTATAAATGTTTATATATATTTCAGAATAAATTTGCAAACTTTTGATGTATTCTGAGGAACCTGTACTTAAAGGCAAGAAATTGAGTTTCTTCACAGCATATAATTAATAGAAAATACAGTTTTCAAAATGTGTAACTGAAGCTATCAGTTTGAAGCAGGTAATAAAAGACATTGACCCCTTTGCTTCAAATAAAAAGCAGCTGTCCACAAATAGCATTTAGAGTAAGATTTCTCAAACATTTATTATGCATTTTGTTTTAATTCTGATGGGGTTAACTCTACATTTAGAGTGACTACTGAGAGGAGAAAAAATGTCATTTTTCTGTGGACTTGCTGAATCAGGTTACACTGGAGGGACCAGGAAAGACTCTGAGCAAAGTAATTCAGTTTCAACTGTGTCATCTTTAGGGACTGTTCCCTAAGAACAACTAAGCATTGTGAGAAGGTTTCAAAGTTTGAGCTAATTTTTTTTTTTTGAAACCTTACTATTTCTATTAAAAGGTTTCTAATTATAGGTTCAAAGAGACCACTCAGGCAGGAAGGGCCTTTAGGACCTCTTTGGTTCAACTTCCTGCCCAAAGCATCTCTTGAATCAGGCAAGGCTGCTTAGGCTTTCTCCAAGCTGAACTTGAAAACCTCCAAAGATGGAGCTTCCTGAACCTCACTGATTTCACTGCTTGATTGTCCTCAGGCTGAGAATCTTTTGCTTTATATCCAGCCATCACTTTGTGTCCTTCTACCAGAGAACTAATCCTCCTGGCTGTCTTCTGAAAACTTCCTTATTACATAATGTGCTTGTGAAAATGTCAGGGATAACATCCACCCACCTGTAAATGAATTTACGTTCTGTTCATTTCTGACACTGCCCATACTGATTACCCTGACCTGTACTCGACTGTTTCATGGACAATTTTAATATGCTCATTTAATTAGTAAAGTGTGGCCAGTAAGAAACTAAACAAAATCATCATGTCATTATCTTTTGTGTCTCAGTTTTCCCTGTATGTGTTTTAGCATGAGAATATTATAAAGATATATTAAAAACGATTTTTGTTTCAAAGCAACCTTGAAAGGTCTTTCATAACAACATTTGATACTCCATTACAGTCATACTTCAAAAGCCAGAGGGGTCAGGCAGCTGTCTACCAAAACACTGGTTATACTGGATAGAATGTGCCATCAGACATCTCAGAGGACAGATATTCTTGATATAAATGTATGCATCTTGTCCTACTTAGGAAAATGAGTCTAATGATATGCAAAAATATGTGTAGTATATAGCTGTATACATTGTGATACATGAGGCTGAAAGTGGGATTCAGGAATTTAGAAGTGTAGGTCGTAGTATTCACATAAAGCTATTTTAGCAGAATAATTTCTGAAATCACCCATTGTTCATTCAAAAAAATAACAAATTTGGCTTATAATAAAGAACTGTACGAGGCAATCAAGATAAAACTGCCATCAACACAATCTGACTGTGGATGGGATTCTGCATTTGCTATGGCTTTCCATAGCAACAGAAACTTGCTAGAACTTAATAAATAATGAAGCAATCCCATATTTCTTGGGCTGTGCAGGTTTTCAAAAAACCTTTTCAAAAAGGCTTTTCTTTGAATATGTTTCCTGGGTTCTTTTTTAAGGGAAAGTAGAAGAAGATACAAAAAAGCATGACTGAAATAAAAAGCTAAATATATCGTGGGAAGGAGCCTGAGGATCAGCTTCTTTCTGGTTGAATTAGCATGATCTGCAATCAGAATGTCAGACTTGGGGAACTTTTTTTTTGGCTTGTAGGAGTACTCAATGTAGCATTTTCTTTGGACTACCCTAAAACTGAGTCTTTGTCCAGCAACAACAACCTCCTTCAGCTGTCCGTTTTTCACATGTTAGTATATTTTAAAGGAAATACTAAAAATATGTTACAAATAGAGACATAACATCTGTCAGTAAGATTAAATGAGGTGATTTAGAATTGTATTAAAATATTCAGGGTGCTTGGTTGGTGAGCCATAGCCTAAAGCGTTGCAGATTGACCTCAACTGGAAACAGGATATAACTGAGCAAGTAAAAATTGCTGCATTGGGTCCATGTCACTCCTGCTGTTTTTGTGTAGCTCATTACTTTGGTCTCTTAGTGCGGAGCTAAAGTTTGTAGGATCTGTTGAAAAATACTTTGCGCGATTGCAGCCCAGAAGGCCAACTGAATCCTGGGCTGCATTAAGAGAAGTCAAGAGAGGTGATTCTGCCCCTCTACTATGTTCTGGTGGGGCCCCACTTGCAGTATTGTGTCCAGTTCTGGAGCCTCCGACATAAGAAGGACATTGAGCTGTTGGAGTGGGCCCAAAGAAAAGCCATGAAGATGATCAGAGGGCTGTAGAATCTCCCTTATGAGGACAGGCTGAAGGAGTTGGAGTTGTTCAGCCTGGAGAAGAGAAGGCTCAGAGGGGACCTCATAGTACAGAAAGTGTACAGAAAGGCTGGGGTAGGACTTTTTAATAGGATATGTCATGGCAGGACTAGGAGTAACACATGCAAATTGGCAGAGGGAAGATTCAGGCTAGGTGGAAGAAAGAAATTCCTTACGATGAGGCTGGTGAGACACTGGAACAGGTTGTCCAGAGAGGCTGTGGACACCCCCTCTCTGGAGGTGTTTAAGGTCAGGCTGAAAAAGGCACTGAGCAGCCTGATGTAGTGGGAGGTGTCCCTGCCTATGGCAGGGGGGTTGGACCTAGATGATCTTTAATGTCCTTCCCAGCCCAAACCACTCTAAGATTCTGTGATTCTACCTCTGGTGAGTTGAGTTGAATGTATGGAAACTGTAGATCTGTGTCTATTGCACATTTGCATGCAGACTAAACTCAAAAGATCCATTTGGTCCGTTTCAGCTGCAAATCCCCAGCTGGAAGCAAAGAGGAAAATAAGAGTGGAGATTTAAAGCCACAAAGGCTGAGAAGTTAGGGGGGAGCTCACAAGGTACCAGCTTCCTAGCAGGAAGAAATGTTGTACGACAAAATGCAAGCTCTATCTGAGACAAAGAAAATGTTACTTGCTTTCAAAAGATCTAAATATTTCTTGTGTTATATAAGATAAATGGCAATTTGTTTTCTTTTTACTCAGTCCGTATGTGTTGATGGTAAGTTGGAATGTGCTGTAAGAGTGGAACGACATTTGATCCCCTGGGGCACCTTAGGTGCCTGGACACAAGTACTGTCAGCAACTGGGTTTTTTTGAGATTTATTTCAGGATAGTGTGTGCGGGAGTCTGCCCTTGTGACGCCTGACACTGAGCTGATGTCTGAATCTTTCCTGATAAGGTTGAATCTCAAATCTTTTAAACCCTTCATATGTATGCTGACATAGAAATAGGATAGCTACAGAAAGGATGAGTTTGCATTCTTAATTTGAATAGTAGTTGACCATAAATGCAAATGTGAATACTAGTTAGATATCAAAATGGCCAGTTAAATTGTCTTCCAAAGAAGTACTGCTTTCTAAAGGGAGTAAGTGCTCCCTCTAGTTATCTGTAATTTCCTCCCTTTACAAACATCAGTTTTTTCAAACATCACTATAAAAACTCTAATAACTTTAGCCGATTTCAAGCAAATAATTTATGAGAGATGTCAGTAAGCTGTGGGAGATAAAATTTGGATTGGAAATCAAACCTGTAAACAGGTAAACAAGGCCATTATTTAACAGGTCCACAGGAATTGCACATGGAAGAAAAATGTCATAAATCTTTTCTGCTTGTCATACATTGGTGCATATTCTAAAGAAAGCAAAGTTAATAAAACACTGAAAGGTGGGCTGGTGGTCTGATTAGCTAATGTAATTCTCCCAAATAAAATTTTTTTTTCCTAAAATATGTGAGATATAAAGCTATCAAATAAAAATTCATATGGCTGTGTTTTTTTCATTTCCAGCTTAAAATAACAATACTGACTTGGCACAAGGTAAATTCTTGAGATTAATGACCAGCTTGGGTTAATGATTCTTGGCTGTGCTGCTGACCTTCACCTCCTCCCTGCCAGTCATTAATCCTCAGGAAATTTAATGCACCTTGATTGTTATTACTTACAGAGCCCATGTACAAACCTCAGGAGTTGTAACAAATGTCTCTGTTGTACTTCACATTGAAAACTCTTACAACTGAAAACAAAGGAAAACCAGCTCTGAAAAGTGAAAAAAGTCAGAAAGGCAAATCATATGACTTCAGTCCGAGTATTACTAACAGACTTCATGGGGCTGTGTTTGCTCTTATGGCTTTTGGAGCAATTATTGAAGAACATTACAGAATATGAAAAAATGTAGCACTTGGCATTGACTGGCTGGTTCAGGCATTTCTAAACCAGCTATCAACTTTGAATTTAATTTCCAAATTCAATATTTTGCCTTGATGTAATTCTTCAGTGAATCATTCGTTCTCCTTTCACTGTAAATGAAGCAAGTCAGAACAACTCTTTTATGAAAATACAAAATGAACGGGGAGATTTTTGCTCATTGATTGCTTTACATTATGCACTGATCATGTACTTAACTCCTGCACTTACCCACAGCTTAGAGATACAGATTATGGGGCAGAGAGAAGATGTGATTTGCCTCAGACCTTACAAACAGCCATGTATGGTGTTATAATTAGAAGATGAGATTTTTTCTAGTTAACACTGATGTTAGTGTTCATTCCGGAAGACCATTTTTCCTTTGTCTGTTCTAAGGATGTGATGTTTATACACCTGATGACAGTATATAAACCAGAGTTGCCTTTCCTAGCACTGAGAAACTTCATCAGAGCTCCAGATATAGAAACAAATAGGAAGAAAAATAAGCGATGTGATATTCCTTTCTACAGCTGTTTGAATTGGCAGTTCTGGAAAAACAAAGAAACAGCACAAAAACCGTGACTGAAATCAGACATAAATACTTCATGCAGTCAAAGGTCTTACTGTTAAATTTGGATCTAGCTAAACTTCCTTTTCCCTCCAAAAATTACCAAACAAGAAACAGGAGTATGAGCAGAAAGGTGGCCTAGATTACTTGAGCAATGTAAGTTAACGTCTGTAGAATTTATTTAAACAATGCAACTTTGCAAATTAATAGTTTTAAAGGCCAAGGAGGCTAATTATTATCATGCAGATCATTCTTCTGTAGAATGGAAGACATGTTATCTCAAATAAGTTATGTATGAAACCTCCTTTACAAAAATACCCATTTGACAGCCATCTGCCTGGCATGGGGTTCCTGGAAAGAGGCACAGAGCACAGCAGCACAGGGTGACCTCAAGGAGGCACACAGAAATGGAGTGGGGCATTTCCTGGGTAAAACTTGATGCCAGCAGGGCACACAGTGCAGACATTTACACTTTGAAGTGGTCTATTGGCATCTCTTGGGTTTACATGGGTGTTTCAAGGGCCCTGCTCATGCCGGAGTACTCTGGGGAAAAGAGTAAAGGTTCCAAAGGTTCCAAACCTGTCCTCCTCCTCCTCCTAAAATCACTCACCAGCAGACACCTGTGTGCAATGTATCTTATTTAAAGATAAACTTGAAGTGTGTCTTGCTGCTAATGCCACAATCAGAAGTCATGCCTGGGCAAGGGTGCTTGTTTTCCATTCATCCATGAGCATCTCTAGCACTCCAAAGCAGAGGGAGTAGGGAAAAACGAATTCCTCAAGCACCATGAGTAATGCCAGCCTGGCTCTGCCTCATGCAGATGGTACTCAGAGGGCAGGCTTGGCATGGCTTGCTTCACTGTGGAGCATCTCTGTCACCTGGGACAGTGGCAAGATCTCTTGTCAACTCTTCTGAAGCTGGCTGCTCTTCTCTCAGAGACAATGGATCATGCTTTAGAATAGGAAAGAAAAAACTTGCAAACCCAAAAAACCCCATTATGTTCTTAATCCTTAGCCATTACCAGCATGTTTGTAAATGGTTTTGCTAGGGAGACAAGATCTTACTTAATTTGACATTGCAGAATACCTTCCACTGACTGCCATTCATTCTGCACATTTTGGTTTTCTATCAACCTAGGCCCCACTTTGCCTCCCAGCGCTGTCCTGGATAACAAAAACTGCACAAGACACTGTCTAATTGCTGTATTTTTGGAAGAGAATCAGTGAAAGATGGAAGGATTTTTTTTTCCCCTCATAAACAATTGATTTCAATGTTTTCCCAGCACTCCTGGGTCTGCCAGTCTGAGAGGCAAAAAAACCCAGGAACAGAAATAAAACACAGTTTTATTTCCTGTGTAATTTCTGCCTCTGTGCAGATGCCAGTGGAACAAGTGAAGGAGGGGCTTTCCCAAGAGAAGCAAAAGCATCAAAATGCAGTTACTTTATAAGGGCTGTTGTTGTGGCAAAAGCACTTTTTAACGAGAAGAGTTGTCTTTCTTCACACACTATATATAACTTTATAAACACTCCCTTTGAACTATTTGCATGCAACATGAACTGCATCCAAAAACCCATTAAACTCTTTAAGAAGTTAACACTTCATTGAAAGTTTCCCTACTGCATTTTCATAATAAACAGTTCTACTTTCTCTGGGTCTAAGAGCATTTCAACAGAGATAAAATGAGAAGTCAGTCAAAAGTCTGGTTTTAATGCAAATATAGTATCTTGTAAAGGAGTTGAAGAAAAAAGAACTTCTGGAAACAATAGAGAGTGCATCTCATGAAGGCCTGTGGCCTGGTGAGGTAAGGATAGAAATCATCACTCAGTGAATGTTTGGAAAGACATCTCAATTTAGCTAAGGACTTATTTTCTGGTGACAGCGGTGGATGCTGGATGTGGCAGTTGGTTGCCATAGCAAGGGACAAGAGGCTGAAGGTTTCTGTGGGGTCAACCAGCCTGGCTGCTGGGAATATTGAATAGATAAGTAATGAAGAAAGGAATGGGCACTCTCCATCTCAAGTAGCCTGCAATACTGTTTTAATATACCAGTTAGTTTGATATTAGATTATCAGCTAAAATTATGGTTTTTACTTATTTTTGGGGAGATATGCAAATAACAGAATACGATTGTTTTGGCCAAACCATACCATGGACTGAAATGCTGGTGATTTTTCTACATCTCTCTTTTGGCCTTATGACATTTCACCTACATGAGGCCTATCTAAAAATAATTTTCTCAGATATTTTTTCCTAACAATACACTGACTATGAGTAATATTTTTAGAAATGTCATCAATACAGGTAATTAACATTAATGATTTAACACAACGTAAAAATGTTATTTCAGGCCTTTTTCCAGCTCTGCCTCAAAAACCCATTTCTGAAGCAAACATCCTTAAATATTTGATTACTGATTAGTAGCAGTTAGCTTGGAAATGCTTCTAGAAATAGAGAATTATTTAGACAAACAATCAATGAAATATACAGTTTCAGTATCTCAGTATAGGTTTCCTTCATTCATTCTGGCAGGACAGGAATATATTAACTAAGAGCTCAGGCTATTATATAGATACAACATGCATACTTTTAGTAGTGACAGAATTAGCTTAGTGACAATCAACATTTTCCTAAGTCCCTGCAAATCCTTGTGTAAAGGACTGGTGTACATAATTACATATAAATGGCAGCAACTTGATGATTGACATTAAGAAATATATTCAAGGAAGAACATGCAGAAGACATAAAATCTATCATTGGAATAGATTAACAATGCACATTTTCCTGTGTGGAAATCTATTAAATGACCATGTAGTTGGTAAATCAAATTGAAATTACTTAGCTGAAATTAAATATTCCTTAGCTTTTGAATGCCTCACTTCACAACCATAATTCTATTTTAGTGTAGTTAAAGAGTGTGGAAAAAAATTTGTTTATTCTTTACCTTATGTGGAAAACCAACAAAGAGGAAGATGAAGAGGCAGAGGAAGATGAATGTGCATTAAATCAATGCATTTTATAATCACCAAAACCGAGCAATAGAATTAATGGGAATCTCTGCAATAACAGTTTTTCTGGAGATTTTTGTATTCATATTTTTTTCTTTATTTTTAATTTTAGTGATAATGTTTTACTACTTCTAACAGCCCACTCCAAAAAGTACAGGTAGATTTCATAGTATCTCTAATTGTCTTACTGAAAATATTTTGTTGAGAGGAATTCACAGAAAGAAAAAGCAAAAGTATGATAAAAAGCAAGATTCAGAGGAAGAAATGAAAGCCTCACCTGACAGTTGTGTGTTAAGGCTGCAGCTAAGCTACCAATTTATTCTGGAGCTTTAGAGGGGGGTTGGCTTCAGTTTGTGTGAGTGGGCATTGCTTTAACGGAAACCATGCTGGACGTTCCTCATCAGCTGCATGTGAGACTTTGATCGGGACACTGTGTGATTTGTGGTTTAGGCTGCACCCCTCTGGGATAGCCTCCAGGATCCCCACTTCCTGCCACTCATGCCCACCACTGTCCTGTGCCAGTGGCTCTAGTAGGTGTGCAGCGTTTTGTATTATTTTTTTTATCTATCACTTGATGGAGAGCTAAGGGATCACTTGGGGATTATGGAGGAGCTGGGAGCTTTGGCTGATAGGTCCAGAAAAGGGCAAATCTGTCTCCAGTCCCCCCAGACATGTGAGCTGCAGGAGACCCTTTCTGTGCGACCACCGAGTGTATCAGATAACCCATCTGTCTGAGTACCCAGCTCCCTCCATAGAGCCCCCTGAGTTATCTCTACACAGTCTTCTTCTTCCCCTGAATGCAGTGGATGATGGTCAAAGGAACAGTGCTATGCCAGAAAGGAGTATGATGCAGATCCCGTCCATGTCCCCAGTCCTTGGAGACACAAGCTTGGGCTGAAGAGCTTATAAGTATTCAGTGGTTATCAGCCAAGGAGTAGCCAGTTAGAATAATAGAATCATTTGGGTTAGAAGGGACCTTTTAAGGTAATTTACTCCAACTCTCCCCGCAGTCAATATGGACATTTCAAATTAGCCCAGGTTGCTCAGAGCCCATTCCAGCCTGACCTTGAATGTTTCCAGGGATGGGGCATCTACCTACCACCTCTCTGGGCAACTAGCTCCTATGTTCCACCACTCACATTGTAAAAAAATTAGTCTGTATATCTAATCTAAATCTTCACTGCTAGTTTAAAGTCATTAACCCCTGTCCTATTGCAATAGGTCCTGATACAATGTCTGTCCCCAGCTTTCTTGTAGGGTCCCTTCAGATACTGTCAGACTACCAAATGCTCTTCCCTGGAGTCTCATTTTCTCAAAGCTAAGCAGCCTCAACTCTCTCAGCCAGTCTTTGCAGAAAAGATGCTTCAGCCCCCTGATGAATTTTGTGGTCATCCTCTGGATTCACTGCTTCAGATCCATGCCTCTCCTGTGCTGAGAGTTTGAGAGTTCCAGAGCTGGATACAGTTTAAAAACACAGCTCCTTATTGTTTCCACCAAAGACAAAGAATTCTGCTTGCTGTAACCTGTAGTGAAAGATTGCTATCATGCATGTCACTTAGGGTACTTACCTTTGAGTCGTCTGCTCATAATGTATTTTAAGGCATAACGACTAAGTAAGTATTCCACTTGAGCAATACGTGTTGAAATCTACGGCAAGGATGGTACAGAAGTTCCTTCCCAAATAAAACTATTATTTAATGCTTAATTACTGGCTACCAATTTGAATAGAGGCTGCAGTTAAATACGGTCACACCCAATTCACAACATATGTGCCAGAACAAAGAGAAAACAATTAGCCCTTCTGTTCTATTCACGTCGCATTTACTGCGGATTAGAAGTTTCTTTCTTCATGCAGCAAGATTTTTTATTTTTCTTTTTAAAAGGGTTTCATTTTCTCTCTAGCCCTGCCAGCATTCTGTGGACATTAGAAAACTTGAGCAGATTTAAACCCTCATTCAAAGGAGGGTTTGTAGTACAAACATGCTACAGTTGTCAACACACAATGCACAAACACATGGGGGCAAAAATAGACTGTGCAGAGCAGCCGCTGGCCTGTATTGCTGAACTGCCTGTGGGAGGGGGGGGGAGGCCAAAACTATTTTTACAAAGAGCCAGCCAAGCTCTCCAAAGTCTCAGAAAGTCTATATTTGGAGTAATTATATGACTACGTTACATCTCGGCTAATTACGGCACTCATGTTAAATAATGAAATTATTCAGCCGTTTCCCTTTGTGTGAGAAATGGGCGCAGATGGTCACCCCCATCCGTTTTACAGCAGTGTAGGGCAGAGGCACTACTTATTAAGAGCATATGGGGAAATATTTTAAGTGTAATGTAAATAGCTGTGTACTGCAGTTAATTTTAAAGAAATAAATAAACTGCAGTAATTCCTCAGATTTTTTTTATTCTATGAATTTTCTATAAAATTCTTGTTATATCCGGGCTCTTACAATGTAATTTTAGAAGCAGGCAAAGGAAATAAGTGTTATAAAAGCAAATAACTGTTCTATATGATTAGCCATATAAAAAGTGGTAAAACAAGTCTTTTCTATAGGATTTAAAATGCCTAACTCAATAACGAAAAAGGTCAGTCTCTATAAAATACAATTGATTTCGGCACACTTTTTGCTTCATTTGCTTGGATTCCTCAGGTTTGCTTTATAATACATCCAAGGAGACAAGAGTTATTATTGAAATTCCACCTGCCCCACTGGTATGTACCCAAAACCCATGCCAAGTCTAGCATGATGTCAAAATGAATTCACTCACACAAGAGCAGAATTAGCCTTCCTGTGGAAGCATTTGATATTATCCAGACACTCTTAGAGAAGGGAGAAATGCTAAACCGAGCTGAATTTTGATTAGGGAAAATATTATGCAAAAATGAGATGCTAAGATTTCTGCTGAATATTCATCTCCAAAAATTATTTTGTTAACCTTCTCATTTAGTGCTTAGGGGTACTGTTATGCAGAGGAATGACAGTAGTACATACATAAGGCAATCTTGTTCCATCCTAATTGAATGATAAAAAAAATCTCAAAGTGCTTACGAACATCATTAGAGAGAATATCCATAGAACATCTCTGTCCCAAGCAAGCTTACTAAGAGAACTAAGATCTCATTTCTTTACCTGTTTCCAGGTGGCCATTCATTCTAGTTTTTAAGCTTTTTGAGTTTTTGTGAAATCTGTTCTTTGCACAGTATGTCTGAAATAGCAGTTGTTTGGAACAGTCCTGAGTGAGATTTTTCAAGAGTCCTTGGATTTAGCCTTAAAAAAAAAAAGAGAGAGTAGGTTATCTACCTGTAAAATGACAAGAGAGATATACGAAATTGTTGATTTTTTTATTTTAAGGAAAGGAATTAGCCATCTTTAGAAGTATTATTTCACGTAAGTGGAAGTTTATCCTCAGGAGGTAGCCCATAAATTCTGCTATTGATTCAGGATGCTGGGCCCTTCTAAATGTCAGCATTTTATTCTTCCTACAGTTGCTGCTCAGTAATGTTGGCTGACAGTTAGTTCCCTCCAGTCCCCTTCAGAAAGGAGGTCAGACTCCACAGGCTTAGCAAATCATTCCCTAAAATCCCTGGTGAGTGAAACCAGCCTTCCCTGGGAAAACATCACACTCTGTAGGCGAGGGGACACTGAAGATACATATTACAAGGTCAGTGCAGATGTAATTGGGAAAAATTCCTTCTTTGTGTGAGAGCTTGAAGAAAAAAATGTCAAGAGCAGAGGTAGAAATGCATCAGGATGAATTTGAAAAGAGTCTGGAGGTATAGTAGAAAACTTTAATAGGTTTTGAAGATGATAGAGTCTCTCTTTTTTGCCTAATGGCAATAATTTAGTGATGAAAGGACCATTAGCACAAGTGCCTATGGTACACTGGTTTTTGTAGCAATGGTTTC
Source organism: Turnix velox (assembly GCA_013400935.1). NCBI lineage: Eukaryota > Metazoa > Chordata > Aves > Charadriiformes > Turnicidae > Turnix > Turnix velox. The sequence continues at coordinate 89,234 of VZTY01007794.1, forward strand.
TAATATTAGGGGAGAAATAGCTAATTAACTCATGCATAGGCTGCAAATAGCACGACGTAGTCTTATGCAAGACAAAAAAGGTTGTCACCACTGAATGATTTAATGGACGAATTGTGTAGTCTATTGTTTTGCATTCAATTGCTGAGTCATTCCACTTAGTGGCCGTGAGGTTTATTAAGGTCAGAGCTTCTTTCTGGTGTCATATTGCAGCTGAATTTCTTAATAGTTAACATGCAGCTCATGAATGGATGTTTTCTCCCCAAAAAGACATACTAAGACGTATTCATTGCTAATGTGGGAAGGTTTATCAAGATGATAAAGATTTATAAAAAAGGAACAAAGAGGAAAGGAAAAGCTCTGGTATCCTGTGGGCAGATAAATCTGTAATGGCTAAATGTATTTGGAAGTTGTAGCATTTTTCTGAACAACATTAAGAGTTCCTTTAGTACACACATTGGCAGGACACTGTTCCTTCAAATTCAAATTGCTTAATGTTGCAAACATTTTGTAATTATTGTTTATTAAAATGTGGTTTGTGAGCACACTCCAGAAAAATTCCAAATAGTACTAAAAGCTATACATGATGAACTAAAATAGAAATTCAATGTAAGTACAACCTATGACTATCTAGGGAAAGCTTCTCCATGAATCTGGGAGTATAAGCATGGAAATATATAGGATTTTGAAGTGAGGCTCAAAGAATCCTTATTTCTAAAAATACAAGTAGTCTGAAACCTACATATTTTCCTTTACTATGTTAAATTTAAGATCATCTGTTGAAACTTTTTAGGAAGGCATTGATGAGCCTGAAGGTTCCAAGGTACCTGCCTTTTAAGATTTAGCATTCCCAAAACAATGCCATTACCCAGGCAGTAGAAGGTGCTCTTGTAATAGTAAATGATGCTCCTTGATTTGACCAGTTAGTGGTCAGAATCATCCTGCCCCTCATGTAGCCCAGCATCCAGTATTTCAAAAGCAATGAAGCCAAATGATTGCACAACCTAATTGTTTTTAAACAAGTAAGGACAGTTTTAGTTACATTGAAGTACATGGAGAGGACTATACTTTTAAAAGTTTCATTTGAACCCTCGGGTATCTTCAGGCAAAGATTTCTAAAGTATATAAATATAACCTATTGTGTCTAGGATTGCATGTGGTTTTATGTGTGAAGAATGGTATGAGAGATTTGACTGGGAATAAGCAGATAAAGGCCAGTATCATACACGTACTTTGTGTAGTACTAGTGTTGGCATCGCTCCTATGGTCTCAGTAGCCAGGAGGCTAGTTCTGTTGCATTTCCTGGGAGAATAGAGTTCCTTATTTCAGGTCCTAATATCACCTATATCTTTCTATAGGATTTAATGACTGGCCCAGCTCTTCTCTGCAAACTACCCAGTGTCCTCTAAAACACAATTCTTACTGGCTTTTCCTGCCTGCCTTAACTCTACCAAAAGTTCTGTTTTCCCATAACTCTTCAACAGACTACCTTTGTGATGTGGAAAGATGTGGAAACTTAACCTGTTGCTTTTTCGCACATTCTCAAGACCTGTATCTCCAGTGGGTGACTTGACCCACATCCCTGGAAGGTCTGACAACTCCTGTTCTGCCAAATATTTCCCCTTTAAACAGAAGAAAAGAGCAAATTTCTGCTATGCCTTGTTCTTCTACATACCCACCAGGATAGATCAGTGTGAAGTAACTTTTGCTGTTTTGCACTATCGCCTCTAACTGTTTTGAAAACTATACCTGCAGTCTTCAGGAATGGGAGCCATGTTTTTATTCAATTAAGGAGGGACGAAAACCCAACCTTTTTCCAGCTGTTTTAACACTCCTTCTCATAACTAAGAGCATGTTTGTGTCTGAGGATTGCTGCAAAAGAGCCAAAGCTTTCCAAAAACTTTTTGGTCTGTAGGTAAAATGAAGCATGCATTTATGGAAAAGAGCTTGTGACTGAGCAGTTGTTGGAGGTTTCTGGTTCCAGCATTTGGGACGTGGGTCTTGACACTTGGAGAATGAGATTCATGGAAGAGAAACAGATAAGTAACACATGTTAAGTTAGCTGGAACATTTTAAAAAATTGTTAACATTTTCTCTAGACATTAATGGATGAATTTCAGTTCATCCCTCCAAGATCTAAAACAACTTTCAGCTGTTACTTTCTGGACAAAGATGCCTCGGTATTTTAATTCTGACTGTGCACTGGAAATGCCTGTATATTTTCACTCACATCTTAATATCAGAATACCAACACTGTCATTATTGTCTAAATAGGTCCTTTATAGTAGATTTTTACATTTTGTGATGCTGCTCTCTTTGAAGAAAGTATAGAGACTTTCTGTTAGTTTCCAGTCTGCCAGAAGAGTGTCAGTTTTATGCATATGAATCATAGAGTCATAGAATCATAGAGTTGGAAGGGACCTTCAAGGGTCATGTAATCCAACTCCCCTGCAGTGAGCAGAGATTACTGAAGTGGTTGAAGTTCAAACTAAAATCATAGAATAGTTTCGGTTGGAAGGGACCTTAAAGATCATCAAGTTCCAACCCCCTTGCCATAGATCCACTGGATCAGGCTACTCAGTGCCTTGTCTGGACTGGCCTTAAACATCTCCAGAGAGGGGGCATCCACAACCTCTCTGAGCAGCCTGTTCCAGTGTTTCACTGCCCTCAAATTAAGTAACAGTAAGTTAGAAAATACCAGTAAATGTAATTTTATAGGCTTCGTAGGTAGTGATAGGACCTTGATGATTAGAAGTAAGATGTGTCTGTTTGAGTGACCACATTTTTATTCACCCACCTAGATAAAAGCAGCCTCATTTTCAGAGGTATTTGAGCATCCCTAATGAGGCAAATAAGCAAGAGTTCAGTGAGAATGAAAACTTAACAATTTTATGGTGATTAAAGATCACCTATCAAAACTTTCACAGCTGCATTTTGGATTTGGCACAAGGCACTTCTTTGCATGAAATTAATTAGAAACAGTTTACTTAAAAGATTATTTACATATTTTTTTAATGAACACCACTATCAGCCTGCAGAATGACATTGCCTTTCCCATTAAATGCTTCTAAAAAGGTAGAATAATCCACCTACCATATTTTAACTGTCTTGAAGGAAGTCTCCTGTAGTTCTTGTAATACAAGTAAGTGCAAGAGGGATTATGTTAGCTATGCAATCCTATATTGGCTTGTTCTGTTGTAAACTAAGGCACATGAATACTATAGACTTGAAAATGGGCTGCCAAACGGAGTCACACAATTAGCTCAGATGTGTTGAAGCAGTCTGGAAGAAATCCAGATGAGGAAACGGGTAATATGTGAATATTATTTTGTGTATTGAAATCCCAAAATCTGAGCTGGTGGCCAGTCCCAGATGGAGCCATGAATTGCATCATATATGTTGCAGTGCTTAACCCGGGCTAGTAAATCTCTGGTAGACCTTCAGTTTCTTTACTCAGGCTGCATGTGATTGTTACTGCCTTTATTTCCACTGAATAACCTTCTTTACATAGTTTTTGGTCTCATAGCCTATATGTATTAAGCAATGCAGTTTTCTTTTTCGTTGTGGCTTCAAAACAGCCTTATAAACCTTGCAAAAGTGACAGAAGAGTCATTGAAAAAGCAATTCTTACACTGTTTTTTTTCTCTGAAATTTAAACCTACATATTTTTGGAATCATAAAAAATAATTTTAGCTTGAACTTTTAAAAGTTATATTCCTTCCTATTACAGTAGCACTATAACAGAATCTACTTTTCATCAGGAGAAGTCTTACTTTTATATCTGTCCTTTACAGCTGAGATCAAAGTATCTTGAGTGTACTCAACATCTCCCAATCAATAGTAGTAGTAAGAGAAGTCAAAAGTATACACGTGTAAACAAAAGCCCAAACAAAGCAGATACATATCAATGCATAAGGTCTTGTTAAAGGTATTAAAGAAGCAAAAAAGGAACTCACAAAGTCTGCTTTCAAAAAATAATTCGGCCATTGGTGCTGCAGTTTCTGTGTAAATTAGAGACAGTTTAAATACAGAATATTTTTGGGGTGTATCTAATAATAATTCTAACCCACTCAAAATTAATATAATCTTTAAATCTGGTTTTAGTAATGGAATCATGTCTGCATATAGTGAAGAAGCATTAATACACTTCTATAATGCCTTTAATGATTTTAAGAAAGATTAATTTTTAAATAATTAATAAACTACCTACAATTACAGGAAAAATATTAACTTGGCTTTTTTGTATTAACACAGTTTCATTTGAAAATGAGTGGTCTGAAGAGTAAAATACTTTTTTGTGTAATAAATGAAGCAAAGTACAGCTTTCAGGGCAAACTTCCTTTTACTGTTGGGGAACTTGGGGCATTAATTCTACACATCTAAAATACTTTCATTTCCTTAGGCACCTAATGCAGTCTTTATTAATACAGTAGTTAGCTTCTCTTGGTCTGTGGTATGTAGGAGGTTATCAATGTCCTCAAAAGGCAGGCAAAGGGGAATTCAGGCCCAAAGAGATGAAGGGCTTTAGTTCAGGTTGATGAAGACAACTGTGACAGAGCAGGAAACTAAAATCACTTCAATATACAGACCAACACATAATTAGGGAGTTGTGCTTGCTCTCTAAATTAATTGTTTGTCTCCTGTTTCTGGCTTCCTATGTACTCCCATAAAAAAAAGCAAGTATCAGAAGAAAATATCGAACCCGTGAAAGATGTGGAAGAACATTTTAACAATGGAGAAAGTTTTACCTACATTCTTACAGCTGAAAAATAATTGAATTTTGATCTGTTTTAGAAACAAACTAAGAAAACAAATAAGATCTCTGAGACTGTATACTGGAAAGCTTAGGTCACAAGTTCAATACTACAAAATCTTCTGATGCAGAATGCGCATGTCGTTGCCAATGGCAAATGCAACATCAGATACATTTAAAAAGCAAACAGTATGATTTTACATTGTGGCTGCAAGATGAAACCAAGTGTTTGCTAAACAGCTTTGAGCTAAACCATCTATTGCTAGCAAACAAAAAGCAAACAGATTTTCTACAATTACATAGTTTTAGGAAATACTGCCAGCTGTGTTGTCAGAGATCTGAATAGCGCCATGCTAAAAACCATGTAATTAATTAAGTACATGAAAGCCCAGATTACAGCTTGTTAAAACCATTACTTCTTCACACCTCAGACTATGGCTGCTGAATTAACAATAAGAGTAAATAGGAGAGCTTGATTTCAGGCACTTCTTTAACAAGTCCTATGTTTGCACTGTTTGAAACAGTTCAAATTCAGCACAACTAAATTAAATAGAAGTCTCTATTTGCATGTTCAAAACAGTCTGTTAAAGCAGCATTCAATGCTTTAACACATCAGGCTGATGCACCCGATCTTTTGTCCAAGGTCCATCAGCCTAAAAGCTGCTCTCTGTCCTTTTTTTTTACAGTTTTTATCTGTTACAGCCAGTTTACACGAGGATCTAGTAGTAGTATATTAGCTTTATTGGCAGTGATATATTAGTGTCAGTTCTCCATATGATGCTTGCTTTGAACATTGCCTGTGAACTGTAACAAGCAAACAGTCACATGAATATTAGTGCTGTGGAGGTACTTTTACAGTAATCCAGTTCTATCTCACATAAATTGCAAAGCAGTTGAACAAAGCACCAGTTCATTTAGCAATTTGATGTGGCAGCATAAATGTCTTTTTGGGATTGCAAAAGAACCCTACAATACTGGAAAAGGTAAGGCTCCATCAGCACAGCTAGCGGGGAGGTCGCTGACATGGCAGTTAAATGCAAGAAAGAGGATTTCAAAAATACCTTAGGGTTTAATACGTCTTTTGAGAAAAAATTGCCAGCCAAGCAGCATCATCCCTCTGCTTTCATCCCTGTTCAGTGCTGTTTTGTTTCTTGCCATCCAGAGAAAGCCACTTGCAGATGAATCAATGGAGATAGCAGTGACTTTAGGGTCCAGTTGTACTTTGTGGTTTTGAGGGAGGAAGGAGGAGCCAGTCTGTTTGCATTTGTGTTATAAATGTGAGTCTTTACAGCTCACTGCAGCTTTGCTCATTTGTAATGGAATGCATTACAGACTGAAAAGCTATGCCAATATGCTTCCATAAAATTTTTTAAATAAAATGAAGAAAAAAGGGAATTTCAAGTTACACAGTTGCATGTCTAGTCATTTGTTTCTTTACTGAAGCAAAAATTACTGCATTGCAAGGCAGAGGATTCCACATTCAACAGGTATTTCCCTAAATGGACTACCTCATTCTTCTGCACAATATAAAGATGTTATCCCTTTAATACCTATGGCTTTTAAGATGGCACAGTAACCCACAGTTCCTGCAGCAGTACCACTGGACATTTTCAGATGTTATGTCTGGCAGAACAATTGAACAGAGTAAGTATGACAGGTAATGATGGATTCACTTAGAGAATAATTCCTGTCATCTAAAATCATTCCAGCCTCACTCATTACAGGCACGGTCACTGCACTAAAAACTTGCTGTGGTTGAAGTTGTGTTCATAGAATCATAGTTGGAGTCACTGAGTTGGAAGGGATCTTAAAAGATCACTAAGTCCTCCCCCTACAGTGAGCAGGGACATCTTGCACTAGACCAGGTTGGTCAGAACTTCATCAAGCCTGACCTTGAATGCTTAGTTCAATATATGTAAACCATGCACTTCACTGCAAATGGGGCACTCACCTCTGCTGCTTTAGGCCCAGGACTGGTGGGGACCTCATGCTCACAGCAGTTTCCATTTGCTCTTTCCTATGCATAGTCTGTGCACAATTCACTCCTTAAATGGATCTTGCATTCCAGCAACCATCTCTCTCCCCACAACAGATATCCATCAGAGGACAGATCATCATGAAGGGAAAATAGCCAGTGTGGTTTTTTTCTTAGATAGATTTTTGGCAAACAGACAGGCAGTTTAGAGCATGAATGCTATGAAGTGCAGTTGCCAAGTCACAAGGCGTCTTCCTTTTCCTGATCAGCTTGCTCCTCTCAACCTTGTCTGATACAGAGGTTTTGGTGCAACTACCTCATGATGTCTGGGTCCTCGAGAGCTGTGTCATTTGCACTGTCATCTTTGCCATGTTGCAGCTGCTAGGTTTTGCTTGTGCTTCCAGCATCCTCTTCATGTTTTGGAAATTATGTTTCATCGTCCTGGTATGTGAGTGACCAGTGACGTTCGGGTGCTTTAAGTCTGCAGCCTCTCCCAGCACCAGCACAAGGGAAGGGAGGGAGCACCAGACAGTGGAGTCTAAGGAAGGTTTAATAGTCTTTGAAAACCAAGCACAGTGTTTAGTATGAAGAAACATAACTAATAGCACCAGTCAGAGGCAGACAAGAGTCAGAAGAATGCAGGCGTTGTGTAAACTCCACACACATTTATGTCAGAGTTGGATCCTGATCTCCAACACCCACTTTGACCTCATATTCAACTATCTTTTGAAAACAACCTGCCATCCATGTTCTATCTGGTGGTGTATTTGCAACGTGCAGAGTGACCTCTGAGGCCACCGATGACATCATTAAGATATCTCAAAATCTGGGCAAGCTTTAAACCTTCACATCTGGAAGTGCTAGATGTGTGTTTGAAAGTCCTCTGATGTCTTGCAGAAATCCAAGTTCACTGCATCCTGTCTCTGTTTTCCAAATCTTGTTGTAAAATGAGCAGAACAGGAGGAAGTTTATTTTGTGCTGAATATGGATATGAATCTAGTTCAGAACTTTGTAATTAGTTAGCTTGTTTCACAGAATGCTGCATATGGCATGCAGCAAGTGATTGCAAAATGAATAATAAATTAACCTGTAAAAAATGTGAAACTTTGGCTCATGACAGATTTCAAAACAAAAGCACTGAAGGTTGGATGTTATTTTGAATTTTAACAACTGGAAGTACATGGAGATTTATTTCCAAGCTTGAAGCCACAGATGTATTCTGCTCGTATTGCAAACAGTCTTATCTGGAGTTCTGGACTTAATTTCTGATTAAGATTTGAGGTGGTAATTCAACAACAAAAATTGTTTTAAGATGGGTTTTAAGATGGGTACCTATTACAATCTGCAATTACAGATTTGTACTTCTCATGTCTAGAGTTCTCTTGCAAATTTTGTAATTTTCTAGTCAGAATGAGAAACATTCTTCATGAATCTCTTGAAATCACAGCAGTCATCTTCTACGTATGTCTTTACATTCATTCATATAAGAATGGAATTCTGACAGACTATAAGAAGTCTAGTAATTTTATTCCTGACCTAGACATTAAAGGTTGTGCAACTGTACTTTGAGGGGCTCTTGTTTATATTCCTATTCCTTTTTATGCATACAGTTGGCTCATTCTGCTTGTACAAAGCATCATGTCACTACCACCTATAACATCTGAATTTAGGACTCCCATGATACTGGATAGAGAGTGAATCAATTAGTGCATTAATCTCAGTACAATAATACACTAAGTTTTTGTTTGTGATATATTAAACAATGCTTTTAGTTTAATGTATTTTGTTCTCTTGCATTAAAACTTTTCTCAGCAATTAGAGAAGAACATTGTAAATTCTCTTCTGATTTATAGAGCCTTAAATAATTCTCTTTGGTGGAATTTATCCTGTTCGTTGTATGGTCAACACATGTTAAACACTTGCTCTGTAAAAGCACTGCTAAGCTCATTAAATTCAGAAAAAAACCCAAAGAATTTAAAAGAAACTGAAGTAATAATCTAAATTTAAAATAAATTGAGTGGTTTTCTTTGTCTTAAAATTGTGATATTAAAGCAGAAAGGATAACTTAAAAACATAGACTCTTTGGTAGATTATGTTTCAGTTTTTTGATTTTATTCAGAATTGTAGTTACCATATATGAAAAAAGACTTGAATTTACACATGCAGTTAACTAAATTCAATAAAGCTTGTGGAATCACACTGTGATGGACGTGCAGACATGAGAGTATTGAAGAGAATTAAGGCATTGCACTGGTAGGGAGATGGCTTCCCTGTCATAGTCATGTCTTGAAAAGGGACACCTGAGGACCACTTTCTCCTTACTCTTCTTATCTCTGTCTAAAGTGTACTTCTGAGTCATGGTGAACTCTGGTCTATGCTGAAGAGCCAGGCTCTGGCACCATGAGGCTCAGTTTGGGCTGCAAACACCTGCCATGGCCAACAGGCTCTCCAGTCACATGCTGCTGGGAGGAAACCAAATAGGATTGTTCCCACTAGCTCCTGTCGCATCAGTCTACCCTCTGCCTTGTCTGAGATGCAGGCTTGTGTTCTTGTGCTCTTTGTGAGATTCCAGGTTTTGGCTTCTTCTTTAGAAGTCATTTGGGAAGTACAATTTGCAGTCTTCAGAGGGCCACTGCATGGCCACTGGGATGTTAATCTGTTAATTTTGGTCATCCAATAAAACAAAGTTATCAGAGATAGTGGTCTGCATAAACTTCAACTTGTAATCTGTAAAAAATCAGCATTTGTGCAAGAGAAAATGGCATTCCTCACAGACTTTGAAATTACATGAAATACATGATTACTGTGCAGATAGTTAGGTTTAATATTTGATTAGGCTTGATACATATTTCTAGGTGTCAAATCATCACATATTTAATAGCAGGTATGACTTCTGATACCTGTGAGTCATTTGTAGGAAAGAGATAATGCTACTCTAATTTTTGAAGGAACATCTGCTTTCACCCTGCATATGACCCCAGTTCCTTTTATCCTACACAGGGATTTTGCAGGTTGCCACCTTGTCTGGGTAAACACTGTACCAGAACTTGCTCAGCATTTGGCTACTGATGGGCAGCACTGTAGGTAGGAGTACCAACCTCTGGTTACAGTGAAGGCTTCATTCCCCAGAGGTCTCTGTCAGTACCATGAATCTTAAGTAGTGGCACAGTCAGGTAAGCCCAGCCCATGGGCTCTGATGGCCATGAAAATGCATGCAGATGTCTTGTGCATTATAGTTCTCATCTGTAAAAAGGAGGTAACATGATCTTACTGTTCCTGTTACAAAGGGGAGAGGGCAAAATAATGCTTTTGCTAGGATTTCTTTTTGTTCTGTATTTAGTTTAAGTATTTAGTTAAAGGGACTTTCCTTTCTATGGTTAGGCCCTCTATTAAAAAAGCCCCAACAAACAGTTTATTTTCTTGTCTTAAATTTTGTTTAAAAGTGCCATTCGGATTTGTTAATAGTTAGTCACTTATCTTGCAAAACAAGTTTCAAGAAGATGTCCAAAGCAAATGTTTTTGTGCAGCTTTGTAGGCTGAGGATACAGAGTGAGAGAGTGACTTATAACCTTTAATTAATAGACACAATTCACTACTTATCGAATTATTAATTTAATTGGCAGTGTTGCAAGAATTCCAGAAATTACTGAAGATCTGAATTCCTACAAAAGTATGTTACCAAGTTGTTCTGCCTCAAATCTTCAGGAAGAATGCTTTTGTTTACACAGCCTTTAGAGTGGTTCAGACACATATTTTTAAATAAAGCTGATCTAGGTTTTCACTGAGGGAAAGATTTCTCTTCAGACCTTGATGAAGGCTAAATCACATTCACCTCTGTGCAGTTGCACAAGATACAAATTGCATTATCCTGAAGCAAGTAGGGGAAAACATAACTGGTGCTGCCCATTTCAGATGGAGCAGGAACCTTCTCCCATTTCTTTGCACAACCTCTTCAGTCCTGGTGTGGGCTGATTCTTGACACAGCAAGCCCTACCAACTCCTTCATGTTGTGTTGAGACACTGGAGCAGGTTGCTGTGGATGCCCCCTCCCTGGAGGTCTTTAAGGCCAGCCTGGATGAAGCATTGAGCAACCTGGTTTAGTGGGAGGTGTCCCTGCCCATGGCATGGGGGTTGGAACTAGATGGTCTGTAAGGTCCCTTCCAACCCAAACCATTCTATGATTCCACGATTCTCAATAATGTGATACTGGGGTGGCTGTATATCAAAGAGAGTAGTCCTTGTTCTAAAATTTTTTTATTGCATTAGAGCGTTTATCCTACAGTGTGCAGTTCAGCCAGTCTAAGTGATATCATTTGGCTTGCACTGATTATGAAGTTCTTTGATATATTTTCCAACGTGAAAATCGTCTGAAAGAATTTTGTGAAAAACACAACAGAATTGAGACAGCATTGTCCTGCCTCAACCACTTCTAACAGGAACCAAGAAAACAAATGACCCAGTTTGCAGACTTCTGGGAGATGGGTTAAACAGTGTTGTAACTGCCATCTCCCTTTCATCCAGGCACATATGCAGGTTTGATCCCCCTCTGTCTCATGAGATTTGAACTTACTTCCTCTGCAAGAGTGAGAGGTATGATGAATGGACTCAACTTGAGACCACACTAGGCCTCAGCATCAACTGCTCTGATCTGGATCTCCCGTGCTGCTTTTCTTTATGATGTCTGCAGTCTGACACATACTTTATTCTTTGGACTGACTCTCCCTTCTGATTTTTTTCTGCCACAGCAATTCTGCACCCCTTCTACTTTGTTCAGTCCTTGTCCTCCTTTGCTTTTGCCACCCCACTAAAACAAGGGAATGAATGGCACTTCATAAAAGCACAACAGAAAGAACACAGACTGGAATATTTGAATGTAAAGTGTTTCACCCTCATTAAAACCCATCTGCATGGTCTTTGCTTCCTATTTTTTCAGCTAAGCCTTGTGGGGAAGACTCTACTTGCATTTGCGCTTTCATTGGTTATTCCTTGTGCTGTCTTCAGAAAACTGGATGTATTTCTCATCATTTGGATACTTTTCCTTGTTTCTGTCCTCATGTTACACTGCCTCCACTCCAATGCAGTGGTAGCAGAGCTGACGGTTTGCTGCATTGGTCTTGAGTGGGCCACTTCGTAGCAAAAGACGAAGCACAGTAGGTATGTGGTGGGAGTACAGACTGCTAGGACGTATTGAACATGCACCAGAAGAGCCTGAAAAAGTATTTTGGTCCTGTGGCTGCCCTGTGAGGGTGCTGCAGCTTCCCAGATCCAGTGCCATAACGTACAAGGCTGAGTTCAAGGATGTGGATAATTTCAGGATCACTAAGTGAAGCAAATTTGAAACCATTCGGTATATCTAGGTGGGTGTAGAATTTAGTGGTAGCTGCACAGACAGGGATTTGTGCTGGAATTCAAGAAAGCAGCTTATATTTCATATTTTTTAATGAAAAAGGCAAAAAAGCCCAAATCAACTAAGCTCACTAAAGCATTTCCTGTTATTTATAAAGTCCTAAGGCATCAAGTTGCAAAATTAAGCACCTGATTTAGAAAATGCCAGTCTGAAGATTTTCTGGCCAACTTCAATACCTCAATTATGATTCAGTTCTGCAAGCATTCTGGCTTGCATCTCATAGAGCATGAAAAACTGCAAAGCAGTTCTATATGTAAATTATATCTGCAAAAGGATAAGATTTGTTTTTACAAATGATGCATTCAGCTGATATAGATTGCATAAAAACCATGCAGTGGTGTCCTACAGAGGTAATGCTGTCTCAGTGTCTGCTGCTGAAAAGTTCTACTGCCCATCTCAACCTAGTAGCTTTTCTTTGTGTTGTACAGAGGATCCAGTTCACCAAACACATAGTAACCACACAGAAGAAAAGCTTTTTTTGCTGAATTGGGACCCTAGCAAATGATGTCTACTACAGTACCTTTTATATTAAAAATAGTTTCTGATGATGATTTTTGTTTGGGGTGTCTTCATTTTCACATTTAATAGAGACATCTGTAAACTTTCATTACTCTTTCCATACACTGTTGCTGAAGTTTATTTTTAATATCTTTTCAGAGTCCCCATTTATTGCATTTAAACTGCAAAGCTTACCATCCTAGGTACTCCCTCGACAGCTGGAACTAGCAGCTCCCACAGAACAGTGGTACTCAGCCCTTTGCTTGGAAAACCTACTTTTATAGATCTGCTGATGATGTGTTAAAAGCCATGTTGTTGATCTTGCTGAAGGCCTCAAGACACAAAAGAATGGTAGCAGGTATATGTACAATAATTGTTTTGATATCCAAACAAATGGATGAAGAGTCTTATCAGAGTGCCCTGTCTAATAGAAAGTGAAATAAACTACATGCCACAATCAGCAAATTGTTGAAATGCATCACGTTATTCCTATGAAACTCTTTCATGTCTGTGTCTGTTTGATGTTTCATTGTGAATAGAAATAGTAAATATTTTAGTACCATTCAATTACTATCAGATTCTGATTCCATGGAGTTCTATTGAATGCAAATCAGCAAGGTAGGGTAGCAGAGAGGAGTCTGAACGCTGTTCTTACCTGTGCCAGATGTTGCAACTAAACAGAGCTGGTTTGCACCACTAGCTGTGGGAGGGCATGCCATTTTTCCAGAACAAAAAGTGGTAGTCATTTGTAATTGCAATGCTATTAAACTAAACATCTTTCTCAGTTTATCTGCGTCTAACAGAACCTGAAGAAGCTGGAGTACAGGAATAGAGCTCACAGGTATTGTACTTCTACTTAATATTTTCCTAGCTTTCTGAATCATGTGAAGTTTCTGTATATTTAAGAAAATGCTCAGCCTTTGATGTAGCTGCCTACTTGTAGTTGCTGTAAAATTTTAGCATCCACAGCTTCTGTGTCCTGCAGGAGGAAGATCTACAGTGTGACAAAACACATCCATTAATTTGCTCAGAACTTGGTTTCTATGAGGTTCATTTAATGCTTTGTAGTTTTTATCCTGGAGGTGATCTTTCCATGTTGTGCCATAATTTCACAGATCTCTATCTCATTCTCAGATTGACTCTTTTCTAGAGTGAAAAGTCCTGGTTGACTGTCATCTGTGGATGTACTTCTGACTGCAGAATCTGGCATCCCTAACCTTTGTAAACCCACTAAGACTTGAATCTTGGCTGTTGGAGAGATCTCTTATTTTCATTCAGAAAGCACTGAGCTTAGCAGCTGTGTTGGTAAGTGTCTGTGCCTCTCAGTTATCTTTACCATAGCTCCTGGATCCAGCCCCAGTGCTGGAAGCAAAGAATAATCCCATATACACTTAATTTTTTATAGCTTGCTTAAGTGGGGATAAATTATTTAGAGCTGGAATTTACCCAGCACAGCAGACTTCAGCAGAGTTTGTCTTGCAAAATATGCAGGATATTTTACTGGTTCCAGAGACTCAAAAGCTTGTGACTTCCATATCCACTCACCTGCTCTCCGCTTCCCAGGAGCCAGCTGTGACACTGGAACAGACCTGGTGAATCACTAACACCCAGGAACATCCTGAAGACTCCTAAGCCAAATTCCAACTGTCTTTGAGCCTGCACGATCTGTACAAGTTGAAATCCGGATTTCACATGGCTATGGCAGATCAGTAACATTCTTCATTAGTTTACTGGCGCCTCCTTGAATTTGGAATCATGCCCAACTGTATTGAGTCCCCATAACTATTTGTTCAAATTGGCTGAGGTCTTGTCTTTTTAAACTATTAATCACTAAATTGTGCAAAGTAAAGAGTGGGACACACAGCGAGAACAGCATAGAGCCACAGACATAATAAACTGTTTACCAAGAATATTAAATGAAGTCACATGTATATTTTTCTAGCTGTTTATCTTTACTTAGCTAAGAGCTGACTGAAGTACATTGTCTGACAAGACTTATGTGCTGTCAGGAGAAGGTTTTATAGAGCTACCACAATTGATATTATACTAAATAATGACAGCACTAGCATAGAACCTGAACAAATTCCTCCCATTCAGGGGATGGTTTTAGGTGCATGGATGGGAAAAAGAAAAAGTTTGCCTCATCAGGAAAAATCTGCAAGCCAATTAAAATATTTTTCCTTTGCAAAGAATGTAATTTGGCAGATAATTTTGTAAATGTTCTTTAACTGAAATAAAAATGTTTTCCATTTAAAAAAAAAGTTATTAATTTGCTCTTCAGTTGCGTAATGCAAGCCAGAGACAACCATTTTATTGCTGAAGTCTGTTTAAATTTATCTTGTGACTAATTGGGCTGTGATTAAAGTACAATAAAACATTAAGTGTTTGTAGGCTGAGTCCACTGATTACTTTTCCTTCTTCTCAAAAGCTAGATTTTAAGCTTTTGAGCCTATATGACCCAGTATTTCAGGGTTCTTTAGTCTAAGGAACCACTAGTACTGTAAGTACTCGTAACAGTACTTACGATTTGTGGTTACTTGCAGCATGTAGCAATTTGTGGTTAATTACAGGAGAAAACCACCACAACATGTACCATAGGGCTGTACTATCTTTGTAAAAAAATACCATTATTTGATTAGCATGTAGAAACAGCAAAATTTTACTCTCAGGATGGGAGCTCAGAAGTTCCTGTCTCCAAGACTGTGAAGTATTCAGTATCTCTTGCAGTAAATATAGAATCATAGAATCATAGAATAGTTTGGGTTGGAAGGGACCTTAAAGATCATCGAGTTC
>VZTY01007794.1:105662-201396 GCA_013400935.1 Turnix velox
TTATCCAGCGAGTGGTCCATCTATCAAACCCATTCTTTTCTAGTTTGGTGACCAGGATGTCATGCGGGACAGTGTCAAATGCCTTGCTCAAATATCTGCCATAAGATTCTGTGGCAAAGCCCCTGACTTAATGTTGCTAACAACATATATTCTGTTTGCTGAGGAGTGTGTAATCTTGTTTCCTACCATTTTCTCACATTGAGCTTAAAGGAAAAAAAAGGATATAATAAAATCCCTGCTACCCTTCCCCAGCGCTGGTGTAAAATTGAAGAGCCCCTTATGGAGGAGCTGACCTCAGGGTGAGTACAGAGTTGGGGACAATGCTAGTGCTGTCTCCTGTGATTTTTATACATTTTCTTAGCACTCGGACTTAGTTTGCTTACTGTCTCATGAATCTGCTGTTGTGCCAGTAAGAAGACTGGACATGAGACCCAAATGCAGTTGTCACCACCTCTGCCCACTGTTGCTGGTTATTTCCTCGGGGTTTTCTGGTGTTCTGCTGTGCTAAAAGTTCAGACATGCAGAAAAATCCTCTGTCCCCCAAACCTGCAGCTGTGAAAGTGTGAATTTATCCTCTAGTACTGAAAGGACAAATTAAAAATGTACATGTGCAATCAGAATTTTTCTTCCCCTTTTTTGAGTTTCTTTACCAGACAAAAAAGTGGTTACAAAATACAACCTGAAAAGCCTTCTTATGGTACTAAAGTCATAGTCTGAAAAACAGCACTGAAAATATGGCATGAGATATTTTCGTGTGTATGCATCAGCAACTTTTATGGAATCCTGTTGAGTTGACAAGACATATTTGTTCACCTGCCAGATCTGCAGGCTTCTGATCTTCTTGAAATCCAAGCTGCATTCTCCTTAACTTCTTAATTATCACCATAACTTTTCACCAGCAAAACTGTGTCTTGTACTGTATTTATGCAAGCACACGTTCTTCAGATTCTGTTTCTAGTTAATTTTTTTCATATTGTCTTGCAGAGTCCTGGAGAGACAGGACTGTGGTCTTGGATCTGGAATATATCAATATATGACACAAAGCAGAGTCTTACTCTTTCTTTCTCCATGGACATGGATTCACAGCATTTAAAAGGGGTAGAAATAAGTATAAATGTATACTTCAGGAAGAAAAAAAATCTATTATGACTCATAGTACAAGAAGATATTAAGAGATTTTAGCAAATCTACTTTCCAGAACAGGAATCTTGTGATGTGCTAGAGTTGACATAATGTATAATTTAGAGACTAAGGAAGGGTGGTCTATAGGATGGACAGCATAGCACTCAAGTCTCTTTTTTGCTGCAATTTCACTTAAGTAGGTCACTTGAACTCTTTGTGATTCCCTTCCCTGCTTCTTAAAAGTGTTATAAAAACTATCAGGAGAATATTTAGGGTAAGCATGTCTTAAATGGATTGCAATGACTAGCTTGCTAATCTTGTTATAAGCCTGTATAATGCCAAATATGTTGAATTTTCCAGAAGAACCTATTAGAAACATGTTGGTGGTCATGCACAAATTTTGAAATTCATTAATACAGTGTTTTGAAGTGTCTTGTCCTGAAAGTGTTTTCTTCTAGTCAGCAGGTTAGTCTATGTGAGAAACATGATTTTTGTTAAACTGCGAGATGTCTGCTCAGTTTTGGGTCCCTCGCTACAAGAAAGATATTGAGGTGCTGGAATGTGTTCAGAGAAGGGCAACAAAGCTGTAGAGGGGTCTGGAGCACAAATCTTATGAGGATCAACTGAGGCAGCAGGGTTTGTTTAGCCTGGAGAAAAGGAGGCTGAGGGGCCACCTTACTGCTTTCTACAAGTACCTGAAAGGAGGTTGTAGAGAGGTGGGGTTCAGTATCTTCTCTCAAGTAACAAGTGATGGGACAAGATGAAATGACCTCAAGTTGCACCAGGGGAACTTTAGACAGGATATTAGGAAAAATTTCTTCTCTGAAAAGGTTGTCGAGCAATGGGACAGGATGCCCAGGGAACTAGTTGATTTGCCATCCCTGGAGATATTTAAAAGATGTGTAGATGTGGTGCTGAGGGATATGATTTAGTGGTCACTTGACCACTGAATGGTTGAAGCTGATGATCCTAAAGGTGTCTTCCAACTAAAAAGATTCTATGATTTTAAGTTGTTTCTCAAAGCCCACAGATTACTTTAAGGCCATGTGGGCAGTAAATTACACTCTGTGGTCCTTTTAAAAGCAAGGGACATTGCATAATGTCTTAAGTGTTTGGTTTCCTGAAACCTCAGGCCTTTGGAAATACCTCAGGGGTGGTCGGTTTTGCTGTTCAGTGTGTGTGGATGTTGCTTGACTATTTCAGATGAGCAATGTCACAGCATTAAAGTTCAGAGCAGCCTGACTTGCAATAATGGTGCGAGCATTTGCAGAAGTTTTTTAATGCCTGTGAAAGCAGATCCTGCAACTCTTCCTTAAGACCCACACCCTCTTAGTGGAACAAACACAGCAGCCTGTCCAGAAAATGGTGAACACACAAGAAGCCCACACCCTACATTTGTGTTTGAATACTGCTAACATAACATAATCTGAGTCCTTGATATAGCCAACACTTTTGTTGTTAAGCTTAGTTTAACTTGTTGAAGTTATCCCTTGAAGGACTGTGGTTAAGAGCAAAGAGCAGTGTGGAGCCTGTGGTATGTGGTGAGATATCACTATGCAACATTATTGCAATCTCCGTTTTCCCTGCCTTGCAGCCTGGCTTTTACCCTGATCTGTGGACAGATTGCAGACATTTCAGGAATAAATAAAAGGAAGAGAGAAAATAGCAGAGATAACCCCCCCCGTCAGTAAAGAGTACCAGTGAGTGCCTAAAGAGTAACATTTCATAGAACTTGAACATCTGTGTGCATTTCTCATATAGTCCTCACACACTCACATCTCTGTTGGTGCTCTAGAAATTTCAGCAAATAGCCTGCATTTACCCATGCCCGTGGAATACTCACAAGATGCCTCTGCTGGCTCTAAGGTGAAGGAGGTATCTCAGAGTCACCATAAATGAAGCTTTGGGCCTTCATCACCAGAAAGTTTTCAGCAGCCCAGTGGGAACTGAAAGGCTTTCAGCACCTTAGCAAAACAGTTTCCAGAGAATGTGATGCTTTCAGTATGTGATACAAGCCACTGGTACATGCTACTGACTGAAGGCTTCATATCTTGGCCCTCAACTGTTGCAGAGCTGGTTCCCAAACTGAGCTTTCATGGTGACTGCTATTATATAAGTCTCTGTCACTCTCCAGAGAGTTTGTAAGTCTCATTTGCCTCCTGGCTTATGCTGTCTTACACATGGGCCCAATATTTCAGATTGGAACAATCACTAGCCCTGCAAGGTCTTGCTTCATGGTGGGATTTCCTGGTCACTGTCCTAAGGTGAAAAGTAACTTACCCACTTTTCATCTACTTCTCTCAGAAGTACTGCTTTTACCAGGAAGACCCTGCAAAGATCATTGCCCATCATGTTTAATTTTTCATCTACTTTAATCTACTGAACCTATCCTATGTCTGTCTCATCATCTGCATGCCTTCTTCTTAATGCTTCTAAACCTCTTTGAGAGGAGAATTCCATTAGCTGACATGTCTCTTCCCCCTTTCTTTGATAGCATCACAGAAAAGACGAGACTTGTAAGGGACAACTTGACATTGGTTGTCCCTCTCTTAAAAGTAGGACCTTAGGTTCATTTGTCTAAGACCCTGTCAAGAAAAATCTGGAGTATTCCCAGTGAAGGAGATCCCATCACTTCTCTACCTGACCATTTTTTTGTGATGAATTTTTCTCATGGTGAATATTTTTTTCTTACATCTAGATAACTGACAACGGCTTAATGTCCAGATGGAGAGGAGTGAAAAGTGGCATCCCTCAGGGATCTGTGATGGGACTAGTGTTGCTTAATAACTTCATAGATGATATAGACAGTGGAGTTGAGTGCACCCTCAGCAACTTTGTGGATAACACCAAGCTGAGTGATGTGGTTGACAACCTAGAGGGATGGGACATCATCCAGAGGGATCTGGACAGGCTGGAGTGGTGGGTCTGTGCAAACTTCATGAAGCTCAACAAGGACAAGTGCAGGGCGCTGCACCTGGGCTGGACCATTCCTCGTTACCAATACAGTCTGGGAGGTGATGTGATAGAGTGCAGCCCTGAGGAAAAGGACTTGGGGTTCCTGATGGATGAAAAGCTGGACATTAGCCAACAGTGTGCACTCACAGCCCAGAAGATCAGCTGTATCCTGGGTGGCATCAGAAGATCTATGGCTAGCAGATTGAGGAAGGTGATTCTCCCCTTCTACTCTGCTCTTGTGTGATCCCATCTGGAGTACTGTTTCCAACTTTGATGGCCTCAGCAGAAGGACATAGACCAGTTGGAGAAGGCCAAAAGCATGGTCGTGAGGATAGTCAGGGTGCACCCTCCTGTAAAGATAGGCTGAGAATTGGGGCTGTTCAGTCTGGAGAAGGCTCTGGGGAGAATCACTACCTGGTGGGGGCCTACAGGAAAGCTGGAGAGGGACTGTTTGGATGGACATGTAGCAATAGAACAAGGGGCAATGGTTTTAAGCTAGAGCAGGACAATTTTAGATTAGATGTTAGAAAGAAATTCTTCAACATGAAGGTGATGAGGCACTGGAACAGGCTGCCCAGAGAGGTGGTGGAGGCCCCACCCCTGGAGACATTTGATGAGGCTCTCAGTAACCTAATCTAGTGCAAGATGTCCCTGCCCATCACAGGGGGTGGGATTAGATGGGTTTAGATGACCTTTGAACCTTCCAACTCCATGATTCTGTGGTATTCCCCCTTGCAGCCAATGCCTCTTGCAGGCAATGCCTCTTGTCCTGTTAAGGTGCATCCCTCTGAAGACAGTACTTCGCTGTGCCTTTACCTACTGCTCTAAATCTGTCTCTTGGGTGTTAGAAGACTGTGATTAGATTCCCCATGGGCCTTCTCTTGGCTAAAAAACTCAGATCCTTCAACCTTTCCATCTGTATCAAGTTCTCTAGCACTTAAATCATCAATGACTGTCATCAACCAAGTTGTCTCCCAGTTTCGAATATTTCTGTTCTGCAGAGAGAGAGCAAAACTGGTTGAAATAGTTCAGGTCTGTCCTGGTAAGTGCCAAATAGAGAGAAATAATGACATCTCTTGGTTTGTTGGCTGTTTGATGCACACCAAGACATTTATTGCCTTTGCTGACAAGTTGGCCTACTGGCCCATGCTCAGCTTGCTGTCTGCCCAGACTCCCAGGGCCTTTTTTGCAGAGCTGCTCCTCAGTCAACCAGTCCCTAGCTTGTACTGCTGCCTGGGATTATTCCATCCCAGCTGCAGGACTTTACATTTGTCTTCATTAAATCTCAAACATTTATTGTTTTAACCTCATATTAAACAGCAATCTTGTTGGCTCACCTTTCTAGCCTGTTGCATCTGTGTGTAGTGGCTCACTTCCTTTGAGCATATCCCTTTTCCCAGTCATTGCTCACCCATGAACTTTGTAGGGGCATTCAGTCCAATTTTCCAGATAATTGAAAAATATGCTGGAGTATTGGATCCCATATAATCTCCCAAGGAATGCTATGACTGTGTTGATTTGATTTAACCATAACATTTTGAGTTTTTTTATCTGAGTTTCCTGTCTATCTTATACTGACCTATTCTCTGGATTTTAAGAGACCAGTGTGTTAGTGCTGATCTATGGGCTCTATAGCCCATCAGACAAGGCTGATTGAACTTTCATGTCAGAAAAGGTAATTGATTTAGAGAGAACATGTTGAAGTGCTAAAAAAGGGGAGCAAAAGCTGTATTAAAATGATGCAGGGAGGGGAAGCAGGAGTTGGAAACAGTATGCAGTTTTTGTTTGTAAAAGGACAAAAATTGGCAATAGAGAGAAAAAGCTTTGCAGGTGTGAAGAGCTGGGCAGCTGTAAGTGCCTAAATTCCTTTGTAGCAGAGAGAGAAAGAGACCTTTCAGAAACAACAAACTCAGAAGAAAGCAGAAAGGACACCAGAGTAGGAAAATGAAGGAAAGAGCTGGGGAAGAATGGAAAGTTAACAAGACAGAAATGAAAGCGTTCATTGGGTGATAATGCAGTCCTGAGAGCTGCCAAATGAAGAGAAGTGATGGAATGGAAAATATAGTACACTGAGGCCATAAACCTGTGGTGCCATTAGAGTATTCTACTGCTTCATCACAGGCTAATTCTTGAAGTTAAAAACTGTCATATAAACCCATGTAATTTTCCTGAGTTGTACTAGGGAAAGTTATAAATTTTCATTTTTTCCTCCTATTTCTGGAGATATTATTGTGGCACCTACCTTTCCCATGTTCCAATGTCACACAGATCAACTTGCTGTGTAAATGCAGCTATTTATCATAAAAACCTCTTTTAGAGCCCCCTGTATTTTCTGTACTGTAATAAATGCTAAAATTTTCAGCTGGAGCCCACGGTACTGTTGGTATAAAACATAACAGGGTGTGATCATAGATTTTTGGCTTAATCTAGCTCCCACTGAAGTTATTGCAAGATTTGCCATTGACGTCAATGGGAGGAGAATTGGGCCCATGGTAGGAACTACAGTAGTAATAACAATGTATTTGACTTATATAGCCCACTCACTGCTTGCCAGAGGCCCTTGGGCACTGGATGTAAATGAATACAAAACAATAAAACAGATTAAAATGTCTCTGATTCCTTCAGGATTAGAACAAACAGTGAAAATCAAAGTATGCCTATATATGGGCCACTTCTTATGCAATGGTTCTGTGTCATCGCGCAGTTTATGGCAGGTCATCATGTACTTGATCTCTGTAGAGCAGTTGTGGACTGATCCCTGAAACCACCGCCTGCTTAGAATTTTCTTAGCATGCAAATAAGCACAAAAAAATGGATATTGATAAAAGAGAATATTTTTAGGCTTGCAAATCAGCCAGAATCAGTCAAATTCTTGGCTTCAGCCATGTGCTGCTGAGTAGTGTCAGATGCTCACACATACACAAATTGACATTTACAAGGCATGCCGTGCCTAGTGCCAAGTTCAGAAATAAATTGCCTGTTTTGATAGGTTCACCAGAACCTCCTAAGTACACCAGAGTCTCCTAAGATTCATTTATATTGTTTGCTACTGGAGGGGCTGGAATGCTCCTGGACACAGAATGAAAATCCATTCAGTGCAACATAAGGGAAATGACATAAACTGAAGTACAATAACTGCGGTGCTGCAGTTTCGTAGGGTGACATATTCTGGGTGCCGTATGTGGAGGATTAGATGCTTGTCTGTCATTAACTGCAATGTGAGCTGTGTAATTAGCCCCATGTGTGTGCTGCTGAAAACCTACTCTAATAAATACCAATGCCACTTACCTGGGGAGCACAGAGGAGGCAAAGTCTGACCCCTGGAGATTTGCTTGTAAAGGATACAGCCCTGAAGGGATTTCCTTTGGCTGCACAGCGGTGATGCTAACTGCAGGTGGATCTTCTCAAGAACACGTAGTATTTTTGTTCTGGTGAAAGTTGAAGAACCTAATTTTTTCTCTTTGATTGTCCAGAGCCAATATGAGATGAAGTTCTGCAAGTCCATGTGAGGCAAAATAAGTGCACAAACGTACAAGAAAGAGAATAGCTTTACCTGGCCAGATGATTCATTGCTCAACAATCCAGCACCCTGTCCTTTAGGCAGACAAGTAAAGCTCATGGTACCTCAAAAAGAACATATAATTCAGTTAGATAATTGTGCAATACTGTATAATAATCAGACATGACAAGTATTAGGCACTGAAGCCATGAGCTTACTTCTTGGAGTCTGAAAAGCCTATCTAAATGTCTTTGTGAAGCCCTGAGAGTCAATGTTTGCCAAATTCATATTTACCAGTCCTCTCTCTTGGACTGTTTTCCTTCCCAGAGAAGGTACAGACACTGACTTTGCTGACAAGGCCGGTTCTCAATAGCATTGTCTTTTTGTAGATAATTATAGTATGGGTTTGGACATTTAAAAATTATGATCTCCACCACATGATGCTGTAATATTTATCAAAGGGAGCTGAAGAAGACAGAGCTTTACCACAAACCGGCCTACTTAGGCGAGATGGTGCCTGTGGTGAGAGGTCCGATTCCCTGTTACAGTAACTGAAAACACTGCATGAGGAAGATGGGTAGAAGCCTTCTTTGTAGTCATCATTCTGAAAAAGAGCTTGTGTGTCTGCCAGCTCATCTGGTTTTCCAGATTGAGGAAGGCCACAATTTGTTGTGGTGCTGCCATTAGCAGCAGTCTTGTTGTTTTGATGGTCTCCTCTAAGTGAAGATTTCAAGGGACAAACATGGTCCTCCACTGGACTAGTTCATAATGGTGGGAAAAACAGGACAGTCTTTGGTGTCCACAAGCCCCTTGTGGCATTACAAGGGTCTCAGTTAGGTTGCCTCATAGCTTGCCTGTTTGTTGCAGTCCTTTGCAGTCAATTGGTCTAATAGAAGGTATTACTTCACCCTGAAAAACTTTCTGTGCTTACATCCTTCAATAAAAGGTTTAATAAGGTTCCTAGCACCTTCAGCAGTACTTCAAGAGTATTGGAGAGGCTTCAAGCCCTAGTATGGTGAAGTGTCATGTGCGTGATCTGGTCTTGGCTGTAGCAGCTTCAGCTCTGACAGCTGTGGCTGTGATGTCTGCTTCAGTTTTAAAGATGTTCAGGGATCTTCATACATGCAGTACATGCATCCCTAAATTTGGTTAATGCCTCAAGAATTTCTCGCAACCATAGTTAATGATGAGCTGATGCTGTCTGTAGTCATTTGATACCTCTGGGTATGGTGAGCTGTGAAGGCCTGGGGCAAGGATGTATAACCATGTACCTGCTTGCTAGCTGCCTATATGGGAACTGGATGGTCCTGAAATAATTTATTAATTATACTGTGAGTGTTGATAATTATTTTATGTGGTTGTCAGCAGCCATGAAATGAGTTTACTTGCTGAATTGGAAGGCTGGAAGCTTCCCATTTATGCCAGTATCTGTGTTGCAAGCACTGCCAGCTGACTAGCAATAGAGACAGACCAGTCTTTCAGTCTCTCTATAATGCTTTTATTTTAAGGGCCTGTTGTCAAGACAAGAAGGAAATTAGAAACAGAATGAAGTGGTCCTCTCATAGTTGATTTTAAAGGCGGTGGGAGGATAAATGCCTTGCTGGCATAGTCTCAGATGGGGTGGAAACTCAGGGACAGAGTTGGGAGAGCTCACACAGATATAGTGGCCTTCTCTCCCCCTTCCATCCCTCCAAGTGCTCCACCCCTGAATTTAAATATTCTGATTTTAATTATTTTCCCTCTTTCGTGGCCAAAGATGGGATCACTTTTTGATAAGAAGAAGGGAATGTGGTGAGGTAGCATCATTTCCACCCTTCGACCTTCCTGCTAGAGGAGTCTGGACATTTTAGAGAGACAGTCAGTTTAAAGTGCAAAGCAGTCAGGAAATGGCTTGGGAACGGAGTGTCAGTGAGGATGGGAACAGCCTGAGGCTTGGAGATGTGAACTCCCACTCTTGACTGTTGGTGCCTTAGTAACTGTAACCAAATAGTTCCCAGTCCATTTTTATTAGGAGGCTTTATGTGTTTAGGGATAAATATTAAACTCTACAATTTGGTGTGAGTGTCAGCTGTTGATGAAAAGCAGATCCCAGCTGGGACAGCAAGGACATTGCATCCAGGCTGTGTTTGAGGTACATGAGCTGGGCTGTGTGGGAGAGGCTCAGCTGAGTTTATTGCTCAAGTCCAGCTCAGGCTGCTGCTTCTATGTAACTTCAGCCAAAGTAATTTGATCTGCTTGGGCATGTGTCTCCATTGTGCCCTCAGCACAGTGACATTAATTCCTTCCCTTCTCTAGTGTTAAAAATAAAGAGGGGAAAAAAATTACAGCTTTTATTGGCAGAGCATTCCACTTGTGCCCCTTGTCACCAGGGATGATATCCACAGCTAACTTGCAGCTCCTGATGTGGGGAATGTCTGAGCATGGTTTACAAGGTGTTGCAAGTGCTGTTGGAACACTTGCCCCTTAGTTTAGGGCCATCAATCAAGGGTTCTGGGTTAGGACGCAAATCTTAGCTCCTTCTGTGTCCTCTGTGGAGAGAGATAGAAACTCACTTCACAGCTTTAGATATGTTCCTGCTTTGAGTTGTTCTCTGGAGCAGACTTTCCTAAAGTACAAGGTAGTTACGGCACGAGCAATTGTGAACTACTTGTAACAGGGAAGCCCTGTTTTTCTCCATTTCTATAAGAATTCACACTGCAGATGCAGGAGACCTTCAACACTGTGACAAGTGTCAATGCAGTTTCACTCAGCTCTGTAGTCCTGAGAGCTTCTTTGTTCTCCACAGAGCCACAAAAAGCCTGGAAAGGATGACTGACTTTTCTTCTGACAGATTTCATTTCCTTTACATTCTATTTTCACTTTGTTCTATTTATACCCGTCTCCTAACTCTTGCCTCTTCTGCTTGAAGAGATCTACTGGGCCTGACCTGTAACAGTAGCTTGGAGTAAGCCTATCACCGTGACTGTGAGTCTGTCTTGAGCTTTCCTTGTACTGGACAGTTAACTGGAGAGGACCTAGCTTCAGTCTCAGAGCTGTGCAGCCAGGTGAGCTCATCAGTGTGCCTGAGCTCTCCAGGCCTGAAATGAGTAGGGTTAGGAGGCTTCACATGCTTCTGACTTGCCTGCCAAAGCTTGATGGTCTGTGCCACCTACCATGGAACATCATGGATATGCCCTTCCACTGTCCCTGTATATATTCTTATCACACCCCTCATGTACAGATTCCCTGCAGTCCTTTCTTGTTCTTGCTCCAACATTGTTCCCGGTCTCTACAAAGAAAAGAGGTGACATTCTTGGCAGTCAGAGTGGATTAAAACTGGTGTGAGGATGATGTCTCATTATAACTGGAAAAGACTAGTCAGGTCTTCCATATTTATTTGGGCCGAATTACATTAATATTCTTCCATATGCAATTACTGCTGATCACTGGAAACTGGAGTAAGGGTAACTGTAAGCTGATCAAAAAGGGCTAGTTTTGTGTTTCATAAACTTTGACCCTGACATTAAAAATTAAGAATAGTAACAAGGACACACATTTATTAGTAATTTGTAAAATTCCTGAATTCTGAACTGACTTTTACCGTTTTTGCTGTTAAACGTTTTTTGAATATTTCTCTACCATTTGATTGAAAGGGTTAACAAGTACATGAAAAAGTAGAAACTAAAATGATAGTTTATATATAAACTTCATGGTCGCGACCACTAATATACTGGGGGAGCTACGTACTGTTCTGCTGAAAAAAAGGGTGTATCTTACCATGCGTTAACAATTTACAAGTTAATTCCCATTGGGTGCATATTTAAATGCTCTGCACGAGCCACAAGATGTCAGTCTGGTTCCATGAAAATTCAGTTGCAGTCCTGCACGCTGATACACGTGGTATGATTTTTAACTCAAGTGTCTCTGGTAGCATTATCTCTTCATTTAAGTCTACATTTTGTCCTGCATTTGTTGATCTATAGGCATAAAACTCTTTCCTCTTTGCAGTGACTCCTTCATATAGGGCAATACATGGAAGATGAAAAACAATGTCAGAGTGCAATTTATCTCTTTTAAAAATAGTTTCTAACATTGATGTGTCCTTGATCTTTAAGTTTTGGCTACCATTTTGCTGTGCTAACACTTGCAAGGACACATACTGGCAGCAGGGATTAGTTGTACTATTACATACCATTTCCTTTAAGCAGTTTGTTTAGTAAGAGAATTATGCATTAGGCAAGTAATGGATCACTTTCTCCTCCATGTTTCCCTATTTAATCCCTGTGATATTGTTTAAATTTCCATGGGCATTCCATAGGACCTTTTCTCCAGCAATTAAATGTAAAATTTTTGTGTGTCATT
The DNA here is from genome assembly GCA_013400935.1 of Turnix velox. Classification (NCBI taxonomy): domain Eukaryota; kingdom Metazoa; phylum Chordata; class Aves; order Charadriiformes; family Turnicidae; genus Turnix; species Turnix velox. The sequence goes on from VZTY01007794.1 coordinate 117,580, forward strand.
GGTATCTGTGGAATTGCAGCTGCTTTGTTCAGGGTGCCTAAACTCATCAGCTATGGGGCTGAACCTCTATTTTGTAGTATTTCTTACTGTTTTCCCTGATGCAGGCGTTTTTCTGGCTTTGTGCCTGTGTGAGATACGCTCTAGCTCAACCCCTGCCTCCTAAGAGACTCATAGGTACAGTGCTAAGTGCTGTGCTTGGACCAGGCATTGGAAGAAGCATTTGGTTCTTCAGAGAAAGCTGATCATAAAACTTTGTTGCAAGACTACAAGGGCAGGAACTGGCCAGTGGGCTGCTGAGGCAGTGCTAAATCTTTCAGAAGATGGCAATCACTCTAGATGTATTTATTGATAGTATTGGACTTTTTTGGCTCATTATTTACTTCAGATCAAAGGCTATCAAATCCTTATTTGATACTAGCAGTACTGAAACAATTTATTTTGAAAATTTGCCATAGAGTTGGAATTATTGCCAGAATCCTGAATTCCCAAGGCAGTGTGTGGGTGGATTTTGAATACCAAGCAGCAGGGCAGAGGCAGGGCTGGAAGGTTGGTGCTGCAGCAGCTCAAGAAAGGCATCTGTGTTTGTAACATGGGCATCTTACCACTGTAGTAACCAGTATCCCCTGGAGCATCCAGCAGCATCCTTAATCTCTAATTTGGGAAACGATAGACTTCTCTAATCACCCTGTCCCCCACCAGCTCAGTTTAACATCCTGCATGCTGTGCCTCCTCAAGAGCAGCAAGTGCTTTGTAGTGTGCACAGCCTCCATGATCAGTTCCTGCTGACTTGATGGCACATAAGTGTGCTATCTCCTAGAAGCCAAGGGGGCAAGATGGGCAAAACAAATATCAAGGTGTCTGTTAGTCACTGGGTATCTAGCAGATCTGACTTTTACTTGAGTTACATCAGGTCTTAGAGAGGTTATGGTAAATAATGCAGCTTATCTGCTCCCTTCAAGGCAGATTTGGTGAGATGCTTTGTCTGCTCTTTGACAGCCAGTGGATGTTCTCAATTTATCTCATTACTATAAAGTCAGGTCTTTCCACTTTTTAATGTTTTTCTTCACTTCTAACCCAGGACATTTTTTTATTTTACTGGGGGAACACCATTAGAATCGTCCTGTAGCATTCCTGGTTTAACAGTGACTCTGTTCCTGCAGTCACCACGCTAATCCCTTGTTTTGCAGTCATAAGCAAATATCGATTCATTCATAAAGAGCACAAAGTATTAGTCACATGAACTAGTTACCACAGCTACTAAATTACTGCATGTCAGAGGAAATGGGCCCCATAGCCAGAAGGGCACCATCACCTGAAGCGTACCCGGGTTAAGCTTACTGGTTTCAACAATCCCTAGAGGTTGTTGTTTTACCTTGCAGACTGGGAGCAGTTTCATGACTGTCTGTGGTGGCCCACTGCTGGTGTGTGGTATCTTGCTAAACCACTGGACTATGTTACATTTAGCCACATGACAGTTCCCCACTGAGTAATAGCCTAGTGCAGTTTCAGCTGCTCTGCTCCCATAACCTGGATCAGAGGCAGACACCTCTACTGTAAGAGCGTGCTACTGAAAGTTTTTAGAGTGCAGATAACTTTTGCATACAAGAATAGATATATTTCTGTGACTATAGATGTTAAGGGATATATTCTATTAAAACTCAGTTTTAATGTCGTAACCATAATGATCCAAATTAAAAAACCTTTCCATATGTAGCAAAGAAATTCTGTGCAATTTCAAAACTGCTCTTATTTATCAGCATATTAAAAACTTTCTGAGGCACCAAATGTCTTGCACTAAGGTTCTGACATTCAAATTCAATTACCAAGGACTTCAGATAAACAAGTGAGATGAAACAGAAAACAAAAAAGAATGGAAAGTCAACAAAAGGATCTTGAAAAAAAAGCAATATTTTGATTATTTTAAAGATAATATTAGTGTAAAAAAGTCTGCTTAACACCGAACTTGCTTAATATTTACAAGGAACATGTGGTTGCTAAGGTCAATGATTCCCTGATGATTTAGAAGTCTATTACCAGGCAGGCTGCAGATGGCAGTACAGGATTGCAGATGGCTAGGTGGGAAACCATCTCAGAAATTGGTCATATTTTATCCAGTTTACTGTTTTGTAACTGAATTATTCACTCTGTTGTTTATGATGTTGTGCTATAATGAGGGCTTGCTGTTGTTTTGTACTCAGTCTGATGGCTGGATTGCAGGGAATTTGCCCTCCCATGACAGCCCTCCTTCAAAATCTAGTCCAAGGAGTGCAACAACTGGTCACAGCTTTAAAAGTATGATATAGCTTAGTACCACATGCAAAGAGGAATTTAAGTCTTTTTGTCAGTCTTTTGTGATATCATTGATCCATATGTTAATGTATTTGATGATTTTCATCAGTTTCTGTGGAGCCTGTATACCGTTACTTTAGCAGTAGGTGTTGGGAGACTTTGAAAAAGAGAGAGGGCAGCTATGGGCCCAGGCTTTGACAAACCCTTGGTCACCTTCTGAAAATCTATTGATATGTACCTTAGCTGTTCAAAAGCTAAGTAATTTCTTGCAAGAATGACTGAAAACAAGTCTAGGCCCCGATCTTGCAGACATGTGTTTTGGTGGTCTGACCTCAGACATTGCGTAGGATTAGTCACATGCAGAAACTATTTATGGAACCAATGCCTATGATGAAATGCAAAAACCAGAAAATAAAATTAAAAAAATAAAATAAGATGCATAACATTTTGCTGCATAGAACAAATTACAGAACTATTATAGAGCAATAGCCTGGGCTTTAGGAGATCTGTATTTGAATTTTAGTTCTTTCATAGACTTACTTTGAGCAATTCCTGCAACTTTTGAGCAGGACAGTTCACTTGAACTGTAATAGAAAGCAAAGCTGGTGGAGAGAGGCTGCAGAGACTGCAGAAGTCCTGGAATACTTATTATTTGTTTCTAATGAGACTGGCAAAAAGAGATAAATTCATTTCCCATACAAGAATCTGCGTGAGACTTCTGATGTCTTGCTGCTGTGCAGGGAGATCAAAGCTTCTCTGGCTGACATAAAAGTATAAGAATCTACAAGGGAGTGTCCACACTCTATAATAGATTTGTGTGTGCCTGTCCCCCTCAGCCAGGCAGTCACACCATTAGTACAGGGTGCTCTCTATTTCCCGAGGTGCTCACTGCGAGTGCTTGGGAAGACCAGAAAAGCAGTGTGGTGAGCCAAGTGTTTGACAATGCCTCCACCCACAAGAAACCACACAGTTTGTGACTGTAAATGGAGCTTGGAGAACTCTCAGCTTTTGCTGGGCTGGAAGATTTTTGTAAAGTGAGAGCCAGCATTGTGTGGTTTGGAAGAGGCTCTTCTGAGATTAGCAGCAGATCAGTAGATTTCTCCACTGCCTCTTACTCTTACGAGCAGAAGGAGGGACATCAGCCCAGAGTTTAGGAGAGCCAGGATTACGTCCCGTGCTCTTCCACGTTCTCCTCTGCGACCGGGGTGAAGCTCCAAGCACCAGAGCATCACAAGATGAGGGCAGGGAATGAAGAGAAAGTCCTGGACAGCCCAGGTTTGCTTGCAGATGTTGCAGTGGTGGCGTCTGCCACTGAGGTGTTTCTCGGTAGACCTCTGTGCAGGTGAAGTGGGCAGGGTGGAGTTTGTGGATACTACACCCCTGTGCTGCAGGAGATCTCTGCTTTGCTCTGTCAGGTGCTGGTGTGGGAGGTAGTTGTGTTGAGTGAGACTTATCTCTCCCAACAGATGTGCCTCCTTCTCCTGGCCCTTGTCCTCTCCATCAGCAATTACCATCACCTGTGCTCCATCAAGAAAACTGCTCTCTGGGCTGACTTCAGTACTGTAAAAAAGCAAGGCTTTGATAACCCTTACTGCTTCTCACAAGCTGTGCAAGAAATAGGTTACACATGCAGTTATTCTTGCAGCCCTGAGTGAGTAACAGCCTTTGGCCAGGGAAGACCAGCTGGGGACAGGAGCATGGCTATGGCCAGGGCAAAGGGTGTGGAAAAAGCTTGGTGATAGCTTTTCACAAGCAGCAGTTACCTAACAACCATTTGTGTTGTAGTCTTTGTGGATCCAAGCTTTAATTTCTTTATGCCTCAGTTTCCTGTTGGTAAGGCAGAGATGAGGGGTGCCTCCCCTGCTCACCTGAAGGAACTGGCCACATTGACATTAGCATTAGTGAGAGAGCTAGATGGCACATTTGTATTTCCTTAGACTGGAAACAGGTTGAATTGTGTACCTGTGTGATTATTTTAGTCTAATTCAATAGGTAGATTAGATTTAGAGTTACCCTCAGTGTTAGGATTGCACTGGAAAACCTGTGCTGTGGGTGGATCACGGGTGTGCCTTTAAACTCCCCCTGATCCATATGTAAGATAACAGAGAGAAACAAATGTCTGTGTAGACAAGGCAAAAATACAAATATTGACACTACCTGAGAAGAATCTGAAAAAATGTATGCTTGTGAGAAGATCCAAACTTCAAATCTGTGAATGCAAAGAACTCTATCCACAGAGCAGGTCATGCACTTGGGCAAGCTTCTCAGATTTCCTCATGGATGTGCCATCATTTTATCCTTTGGGGACCACCACAGAGCAATGCCTGGTATGTGGCCACTAATTCATGGTGTGTAGAATTCTAAACACCTACTAGATGGCTCTGGATTACTGCTGGCCATACCTGGATTTAGATCAGTGACTGAGAGGGATAAAAAGATAGTGTTTTCCTTCTTTCTATTCAGGCAACTCACTGGTGTGTGATTTTAGAAGCTGGATAAAGAGGAAAATCAGCATTGAATCTTTGCATTGTTTGTTTTCCATTGTAGGGAAAACCTACCTTCTTCATTACACCTGTTTGAGGATGTGCTGTCTTTAGACTTTCACAGGCTGTAAAAGCCATGTGCCTCTACACTTACAGACTTATAGTAAATACGTTTTTTTCCCTTAGGAAAAATCTCATTTGTAAGGTTGGCAAGGTATAGGGGGTTTTTATGTAGGAGAGAGTTTACAGTAAAAATATATGAATGGGATTAGGAAAATTATCTTATATGGAAGCTATATAGCACATGAAAGAAGTGAGGTACAAGTTGATTGTCCAAATGATTAAGCCCACCAAGAAAAATATCAATCTGGACTGATTGCAAAGGCCTTTTATTGTCTTGAAAGCTGCAAATTCATGATGATTATCAATTGGAACTGGAAAGGAGCTATGAAATGTGCTCTATTAATTTGATATAATGTGGTGTTCTCTTTCCTGATACAGGTTTGAACCAAACACTTTTTCAGTTCCTCCCATCTCTTTTTCAATTTGGAGCATTCAAAACTAGACTTCAGGGAAACAGCCCAACTAACCTTTGGAAGGAGACATGCATGCCTTTGTGTGATTTAATTGGTGTCCTGTTCACTTTTTCCTAAAATACTTTTTCTTTCTTGTGTTATAAGGCTGCTCCTTTTTTCTATTAAAATCATCAGCATAAGCTTTTTTTGAGACTTTGATAGCCATTAATGACTGTCCTACTTCCTTCTCAGTATGATATTACAGCAGCTTTCAAATACAGTATCTCATTCAGATGAAATTTTGAAGAAATTGGGCTGATTTATTTACAAAGGCAAATAAATAAATTGACCTGCTTGAGTTGAGGCAGCTATTCCATCCACCTTAAGCTAGTGGATACAAGCTAGATGTGGAGTCCAATAGCTGATGGAAGGTGGCAGGCAGAGTTTAATGTGTAATTGTGTTAAGATTGTTCTGTTCAGCCATGGCATTAAAATACTAATTCAAATAACAAAATCTAGTTAAATTAAGAAAAGACATCTTATATCTTGATGCCTCCACTGCTAGTGTTGTTATTACTCTGTATACTTTGTTAGAAACATTAAAGTAGCTCTCCAGTGGGGATGACTTCATTAAACTCATCCCCAAAATAACTTTTAAATGATAACAAGTGATCAAGCTTTTCTTCTACAGTACTCTGAAACATTTACAATAACTAAAATAAGATCAGAGACAATTTGTAGAACCATAATCTTAATCCGAGCTCCATCATGAGAATTTGTAAGGATCCTAAATATCAGAGTATTTTATGACTCTAATAAACTTTTAGAGTCAGATTAGAAATTATACAAATCAAGACATCTCTATTGGGATTCCTGTATCTTTCCATTGAGATTTCCATTTTAATATTGTATAATTCACTATAGTTAGACTCTTCTCTGTGAATTCCAGTTCTAAAACAACAGTATATTCCCTTCCACAGTTATGCAGTATTTCACAATGTTAATTTCCTTTTTAAGGACTGGAGCTATCCTCCTAATACTATTAAAGACACCCTCAGAAAATGGAAAACAACAACAAGAACTTCTGCAAGTTCATAATTATGTTAAGCATGAAACAGATCTGCTGCTTATACAACTAAACTAATGCAAATAATCAAATCACAGCCACCAGTTCCTATAAACTTAGTTCTGCTTTCCTTTACTCCTTTTTAAGCCACTACATGGCTCACTGTAGTCACACGGATGTTTGTAGTGCTACTGTGGATCTAGTATGGGCATCCTTAGAGAGAGAATGGATCCTTTTTTGGCATCTGTGTTATGGTATATAGTGTGTGGGATGTGAGAAGTGTGCATTTATAGGTGAAAATGTGGAATTTATAATGGTGCATGCTTTAGCTTCGCATTTCCTTGGTCCTGTGAGAAGTACATGTGAATCATAATGTGAAACACTTGATTACTTTTGTTCAGAGGCTGTTTTTCAGCTGTGAGAACAATAAACTTAACATTATTATGACACAAGAACTGTGGATTAAGATTGTCCAATATTAATGAAGTTCCTTCTTATTCCAAATCTATGTGTGATCTACTTTCTTATTAAATTTTGTGCAGATTTTATAATAAATGTTTTTTTTAGTTAACAGGAAAAAATAAGATCCACCTTGATCTGTAAATTAAAAGCCTGTCTGAGAATTTCATGAAGAGAAACAAGTAGAAATAATAAAGGGTACTCAGGGCCATTAAAAACACTCTGCAAAGCATCACAGGTAATGACTATAATGACTACTTGCCTGTGACCATATAATCCATTTCCAAGCATGGTACCTGTGGAGTCATCTCTAGGTACCATAATTCAAGATTAGTTTGCTGTGTAGGCTGACATCTCTTGCACACCTTCATTGCTGGCATTCCTGTGCTGAGTAGCTAGCAGGCAAGGGGAAGAAGGAAGCAAGGGTATGAAGTACTTCCATGGTGATGGTCCTGAGTGGAGAGCCTGGGGGGATCTTAATTTCTGTGGTGCTGTTAGGTAGCTGTGGTACAAAATAAAAGGTGCTGCATCTCTGTATGTCTGTGTCGAAGCTTTTGATGCTGTGAGGTTATCCACCTAGTACTTCTCCATGGGACGTTTGAAGGATGAAGCATCAGATCAACATCCACACAGCCTTTACAGTAGTGTCAGTGTTGATTTTCTCTACAGGGGGAAGAATTGTTTATTATAAAGGAGAGTATGGGAATAGCTGCTGTGAACCAGTTCATTTGGACAGTGGACAATAATGGATGCATAAGGAAGAATGAGAACACAGAATTACTCAGTAGGACTTCTACTTCTTCTCCAGCCTCCTCCCCTGAATAAACACCTCCTCATCTTATTGTTTTACCCATGTCCATATCCATTCCCATTCGGACCCTCCCTCTTATGCCAATACAGGGCCAAAGGAAGGTCTCTCAGCAGGTGGCCACTGCTTCTTTCATGTGGGGAGAGAAAAATTAAGATTCACATAATATTTTTCGGTCAGAAATTTCTGGGGATGAAAAATGGCTTTGATTTGGAAATGTAAATATTTTTATTTCTTTATTGCCTTCCAGACTTGCAAGGTTTTTCTGCTCAAAATTCTCAAGCTCACCGTACTTTAAAATCCAGTCTGATCCAAATAAAACCCAAAGTCAAAAATGGAAAATTTTTCTTCCCAGAATTTTCCATTACAAATATTTTTGGCTAATTTTTGCAGTTCTTGTGCATGTCTTTCTAATCTTCTGAAAGTGCAGATGTGAGTGCCCAGGTTCAGGGCTTCCATGCTTGTGTGAGCCTTGCAGCAACCAGAGTGCTTGCATCTCTGTACACACAGGCTGCATGCTTCTTATGTAAGGGTAAATCCTGGGTAGTGCTGGAGAAGACAATTGTCTTTTGCCCTCAGGGCCTACCTCTATAGCTGCCTCCATTGTAGCCCCATATCTTAAAACTCTCACATGGCTCACAATTTTGTTTGCTAGAGAAAACAAATGGTTCAGCTGATAGATACGGGGGTCGGTTGAACCCAGCAGGATCATTCAATCACTCCTTTGAATGGAGGTGCAAGCAGTGGTTGTCAGGGAGAGCAGTAGGCCTCCAAGTCCTGTAATTTTTAAGCTATGCCTTTGTCAATGTTGTAAGACATAACAGATCTGATTTAGGAGAGCAGTATTATGCCTGCAGGCTGCATGAAAGATCACTCCAGATTTAATCTGATAAGGTAAAAAGAGATCCTCATAAACCTGAAAGATTTTTGGGTTAAGGGATTAGATGAAATCTGATCTTTAAATGTATTGCAGCAAAAATTCTTAACAAAAGCAACTCTTGTTAACCAAGCAGAGCAGATGAACAACAAATACAAATAGAAAAAAAACCCCAGCAACCTGCATCTGGTTTAAATACAGCTGAATAGTGTAATGTCAGAATAAATTAGCATGCAAAACCAAAAATCTCATGTTGCCTAAAAGATGATAAAATAGATTTAGTGGTGTTCATTATTTGCTTTTGTTGCTGCAGGACCAGTTTGTTAATGCAATATGCCTTTTATGTATTTCCTAAGCAGCAGCTTGATTAATTGACTTGCCTTTTCATGTTGTCTCCTGTACTCATATAATGTTAACTCAAAAATGATTAATAAAAGAGAAAAACAACAATGTGAAGTAGAAAAGCTGGGGACTTTGCCTCATGTGAGCCAGCTTGGCCCTAGGAGCTGTGTAAGAACTCCCAAGAGAGCAAGACTTGTGGAGGGACTTTCCAGCTGTGCTGCCTGGCTCAGACTGACAGTAGTGCAGGGTTTCAGCACCATCCCATCCTGTTGAACAGCATGGATATGTTAACCTGCAGTTCCTAGCATGTGCTTCAACATGGACTAAGCCACATGATGTTTGAAATTGTCTAGTGGATGAAGAGCTGTACATGAGAAAACAATGTGCACTCACATTTTGAGAGTGAGCATCTTGAGAGAGACGATTCTCCCTCTACTTTTACGTGGGGTACTGCATCCAGCTCTAGAGCCCTGTGGAATAATTACTGAAAGTGAATTGGAAATTAAAACTTAAGTTAAAAATGCAGTATTTTTCACAAATTAACGAAAAGTATGAAGTCAAAAGACTTTCATGATGGGATGCAGCTGCAGCAAGTTGATATCAGAGGCATCAGTGTTTCCTCCCTTGGAAACTTCAGGTACAAAAGCTGATTCCCAGAGGGTGTATGGGAATAGCTCTGCAGAGGTTTATAGAGGGTCCTCTGGCTAGTCAGAGTAATACTCTGTGGACAACAGAGAAGCATTAAAGAATGGAGTAAACTGCTTGGCACAGGGAGGGCAGTCTACTGTTTGTGATTGCTATTTTCTGCGAGCCTGTTCTGAGGTTGTTCTTGTTAAGCGTAATGAACCTGCTGAGGCTATTTTTCTTTTAAATGTCTGAATTGTTGGCAAGACATTTTAAATGCTTATCATGGGATGTGGGGACCATTAGCTACCCAGTTAAGCAAAGCAGTTTCCTTGTATCTGAAATGTCCACTTCATGTGGTGAACATACAGATTTAATGGGGTTGGGGTCCTGGCTATGGAGTGTATTTTATGTTTGATTTACAGTTGATTTAGCAATTCAGCACAGTGAGAGTAGGACTTTTTTTTTTTAATCTTTTATAGTGTTCTTTCCATATAAATGGACAGAAAATTGTACTTCTGATAAGAAAGCAAGCATGATACACTCAATCATGCTGACTTTCAGCTTTTTTTAGTTTAAAAAAAGAGACATTTGCTGACATCTTGCATTGCCATATGACTGTTTTCAATGTTTTCCATGACTTTTTTCCTGGACCTCGTTTGTTTTTAAGTGATGTATTTCCTAGCCAGGAATTTTAGCTGCGCTCTCCATCCAGTTGAGCAGCGCATTGCAAGATTCCGTCAGAGTGGCTTGAGCTCTCAGACTGCTTTTTGGCTGGTGTGTGATTCAGGCACATATGGAGAAGATATCAGCTGAAGAGATTGTACAGACCCTCAAAATTTTTTTTCGCTCAAGACCTGTTTGAAACTCTCGTCGGTTTTGTTTTTAAATGTATTTATGGAAATGGTCTAAATCCTCTACATGTTGATTCAATCTGCTTTCCGGGACCACAGCAGATCATTTACTGGTTAGCTACACTCTTTCAAATTGAGAAACCCGTAAAGGGTCAGTGAGACCTGGAAATCTAATTATTAGTTGCTTACAGCTTCCAAGGGTGAAACCTTGATCTCAGGTCCTTACCACATACTGCTGATTTTAATAATAATTTATGTAAGTTTGTGGGGTTTTTTTTGGTCAAGAATCCACACCACCTGATTTGGACAATTTTATCTGGGGACTGATGCTATCAAGTGCTTTGTTGCACTTGAAGATTTGAAGCAGCACTGTGGTGCTCATTAGGGCTGGGCACCCAAAGCATGAAAGCAGCAGAATTGGCCAGCTAGAGGGTTTTATTTTTTGCTCAGCATTTCAGTCAATCCCTTATATTGGAAGGAGCATAGTAGCATTGACTATAGATGCAGCAGAGATTTGCATTGTAGGACCTAGTTAGACAAAGGAAACAATGCATTTTTCACTCTAATGGTAATTTCTTTCAACTGATAATGTTCTCAATAAAGAGAAGATACAGATTTATATCAGATAAAATTTCTCTGCCACACATTTAGTAACATAGCTTTTGGATATATTCTGGTATTTGCAGGAAACTTACCAGCAAAACATTTACCTAACCGGATCTCTAAATGATTAACCAAGGGCTGTGAAGTAAAGACAGCCTTTGGTCAGCTTCCAATTACTTTCACACTTTACTGTCAGTTGCTGCACAAATGCAAGGAATAAAATTATGAGACCTGAGCAGGAATGTTCTTCCAAAGAATTGATTTTCTGGATATATAGGAGTAAATATCTAAGATACTGTTGGTCCTTTGTCCAGGATGTCAATGCTGTTTTTGAAGAGAGTTTCATCCAGCATCATTGAACTAGTAGGTATCTTGCAGTTTTAATATACCAAGCAGAATCAAGCTAAGTGGAAGAATTACTGTGTGTTCTGATAAAAACTAATCTGATCTTTTTCTTCTTATATTATCCCAGCCAACAAATATTTTCATTACCCATAAAAAGAAACCTTTTACCCTGGCAAAATAGTAGTTTTCTAAACAAGATGAATGAGGTTATTAGTACAGAAAAGAAGTAGTAGGCTGGAGCTCTCTTATGACCTATCAGAAACTACTCAAGTAGATTTTTACTTTAGGGCAGGGAGAATATAAACAACAATGTTAGAAGCTTACTAAACCTGCTAGGTGTTTTACATCTGCATGGGGACCTCTTAGATATCAGTCCAAAGATGCTGAAAACTCTCAGCATATAACTATTACCTTTTACCTATATTAAAAATTCACTCTCATTATTAATTTATCAGCAGAACAAGATATATAAAGATTTATGGGTGAAATTCCCTTCTTGCAAAAAGCCAGAGCTAGCTCTAGGCACTACTTAAATATCACTTTGCAAAATCCAGCAACATTTAAATGGTGAATAGGCTTCCGACTAACCTTCTCCAGATGGAAGAGTGGCATGGTGGGTGAAAGAAAAGGGCCATTTGTCTTTGAAATTGATTTCCAGCTTAGTGAATACAAATCTAATCACCAGAAAAAGGTTTAATCAAGAGAGAATTATAACTTAGAAGAAATGATCCACTCCAACAATAAAATCCACAACCTGTGTTTACCAACAGTTCAGGAAATATGAAATCCATATTTCTATTTTACTCTAGATTTGTAGTTATTTACTTCTGGAGATGGAAATATTCAGCTATTACTGTTTAAAATTAAATGAATAAGTGTCAATAATAAGAATCACAAGAGCCTGCTTAGTCCTTACTGACATTTAAAAAGCATCGTAATTGCACGCAGTCTGTCTGATCATTGACATGATTGCCTTTGGAGCTAGCTCATTAAAGAACAGAATAAAGATGGAGAAAAAGTGATAGAAGACTCCAACAAAGTGATCAGGTAAATGATTTTTATACATCTTATTATATACATATGCATTTGTCCACACAATCCGTTGTAGCTGGATGGCATTTTTTGTTGAGATTTTAAATCTTCATTTATTGTAACCAGTAGTCCTAATTATGGAGTGAGATTGTTCCCCAAATGATCATAGAAAATGCGTAAGAATGCACCTTTGCCTTGTTAGCAATTCATAACCATTATTTCTAACTTATTAATGCTGAATCATGCCTGCTGACACACACACCTTCACACGGCTGTAATGCCTTGTTGTCCAGTACCACACTGACCAGATGTCAGTCAAAAAGGAACTTTACCCCAAATGTAAAATGAAACAATCAGAATAATTTCTTGCATGATACATAGCAGAATCAGCACCTTATCTGACTGAAGCATTTTATAAGTGGTGCAAAGAATGGTTTTAGGAAAGGATTTGGAGGGTAATGGTGAGAGAGTTTGTCATATTTTCACACATTCTCAGCTTTAAAGCTGTATACTACTCTCATGAGTGAAATCTTGAAGCATTACCTTGTAACAATTTATTTATGTTTCAGCTCTTCTGATTGTTTCATCTGTGTCTTGCGCCTGTGCATATTCTTTGGGTATGTAGATGATTATCTTGGCTTTATGTTAATGAATAACAAATACTTTTGAGATCTTGATGAAAAATCAGCAGTGAAGTGTGAAGTCTTCACTGCAGTATATGAGTAACCTCTCTGCAAATAAACAGAAGATATTTATGTGCAAGACCTTGGCAGATTTGCATAAATAATGAATACAATTAAACAAAATTGTAGAGAACCACTAGACAAAACCTAGGAGTCATTATATTCAGTGTATGCAAGGAGTTAAATCAATTAAAATTAACACCCTGATCTTTTTCAAATGTCTTTTGGAGGCACCTCTGGAAATGTTATTTCTGAAGTGAAATGTGATTATACGTACAGAATGTAGGAAATGAATATTTATATTCCTATGTACTGTGGAAAAACACAGTTTGAAAGACTTCATTTGTTAAAAAAGCCAAGGCTAAGAATGAAGGGGAGGATTGCACAATGTGCAACTGCACACAATGGTTGAGAGATGAGATCATCAGAGGAACTAGGAGTTATGACATGTGGTTTGAATTTTGCCTATCTACTTTCTAGGTTCTGAATATATTTGATAGAAGATGTCTCAAAAGCATATAGGAACAACTACAAGAAAAGAAACACCTTCAGAGATCTTAGACTTCAATGCTTTGTGGCCATGACATCCTTTTTTTTCCCCTCCTTGTACAGTACACTAATGTGGAAATATTAGTCATAGCCTGAGAGTCTGAGTTGAATCTTAATACACCACAAGATGTGATAAGGAGAATATTGGCTTCTTAACAGAGGCAGTTATTGAGAAAACTGAATAGATGAGTTTTGAAACACAGCAATTTTGATATTTAATCCTATTTAAGTGTACAGGATTGTCTCAGCAGATCCTCCAAAAGACTACAGAAAAGGTAGTGCATGTTCAAAAGCATAATGCTGTTACATGGATGTTTAAAATAATGGTTTTGTAACTGCCTACTCTACTGGTGAAAGTAACACTTATACTACAGATATTTTTAGTTCTCTGTATAGTTCCACTATGAAGTATACAGTAAGAAGACTTATTTGAGTACCAAGAATGGTAATTTATACTGATAGTAATATGAATGCAAAAGGACAAATTATTATTATTCTTTGGTTGCATTCAATAACTTCTTTGGACCAACATAAAAAGTTTAATGCTGATATGATGTTAAGGGACTAAAAGTAACCAAATTACATGCTACTAACTAATAGGAACCTCTATTTAATGTAAGCTCAAAGATAATTCTAACCTCCATTATCTGGAGCCTATTCTGCAGGGAGCTAGTTTGAGTGCACTTGAACCACAGTCCTGAAACCTGCATATGTTGGGGTGCAGTGCCTGGCAGTGACAGACAGCTTGCATATTCAGCAGGACACTTGCATTCAATCTGACTACCTTTCAGTGTGGTATCTGATTATGCATTAGCACCACACTTAGAGATCTAGAAAAGTTTGTTACATTGGGTGGAATGTTACAGGAAAGCATCATTATGGGCCATTCTAAGTCATATCTGTGCCGAGAAGCCTTTCTGGACCTGGGAATGACTGGAGCTACAATACAAAGATGGTCTACTCTGGTTTTCAGAGCTAATATTTTTGTTATTTGAGAAATATTTGGCCCCTGTTTACATTCTGTAATGCAGTATAATGTTAGGGTTGCATAAACTCAGACATTTTCCTTGGAATTGTAGAAGATTTCATAAAAATTTCATTATTTCATTTATATATACACATATTCAGCCTTTACTGTAAGAATCTTCTGCTTTGCAGCCTATCAGAAATTTCAGTCAGCTGAGGGTGTTTGTTTAGTAGTAGCATAACACTTTATACCAGTTGAAATTTAGGTAATGCCACAGGGATGCTTGATAGTTGAACACATTTGAGCTACTTCTGCTTATGGTGATATCACAAATCAATTTTGATGAAGGTAAGATGAAGATACAAGTCTGGTCTTATCTTAGATGCTTTGACAGAAGTCCCTGATTCCCTTCATAAAAACGTGGGAAAGAGCACTAGAATTATAGTTCTAGCAGTGTTTCCAAAAATTATTCCACTATTCCTTCTTTTATTGTGTTGTAAATAAAATTTTGTTTCAAACAGCGTTGCTTTTTATGGTATAAGAGTTTACAGAGGTCATTACTTACTGATGGACTCTATGAAGATGTTAACATAGAAATAACAATGCGTTTACTTTTTTTCCAGAAGAAGAAAAAAATCCCACAATTGCTGATACTCTTATGAAACAGTTCCAAAATTAAGCAAAGCCAGCTGTAACATACAATGACATCTTTAGCTGTCATGAAACATCTGATTTGTCTAGGGTATATTTTAAAAGCTTTAGGCAATTTTTGTTTTCAATAATATTTAAAATGTTCCACAATGACAAATTCAATATTGAAAAATAATAATACTGGATATTGGAGCTGGCTCAGTTCTCAAGGTGTGCTGTCTTTCACACCTTGTGTCAGAGTTTGGAGGCTCTCTTATCTCAAAAAAGTTATCTTGGAACTATTCAGTGGATGGTGGAAACGGAAGTACTCTAGATACCTCAAAGGAACGATCTTGCTTGGTTCTCATGCAATAATGCTATATTCTCTGAAGGGGAGAAGGGGAGCTCAATTTCTGTGTAAAATCTACCTGTTTCAGAGGTAAAACATCTTTCACATCAGCAATAAAGTGAGCCAAAGAAGCATAATCCCATCCACCATAGTCTTTCACATTAGTGGATATATTTAAAGAATTGAGTTGGAAAAACTGATTTTTTTTTTACTTTTAGAATGGAATCTGCACCACCTGTGATTCAGATCTTGATTTTTTTGTTATGCCTAAAGTAAATGCCACAACATATAAATTAATAGCAGGCCATATTTCAGAAGACATAATGTTTTCTCATAGACAGAACAGAAATTTGAAGGGTTCTGGAACAATTTTGATCAGTGAGATTCTACACAGTGACAACAAAGAGTAGAATTTCTGGTACCAGAGGAAAAATCAGCTGCAGTAATAGCTTCCAATGGTGCATGCTGAGATGCCTGTGGACCATGCCTTAGAAAGCATATGATATTTTTGCTGCCAATGTCATATTTATCAGAGGCATATGCCACATTAGGGGTCATAAATGTACTGACTGCAGCTCTGGTATTTGCATTTGGTGTCACTACATTTTTACAATGTGGTTGTTCAGTTGGTTTCAATTGTCTGAACAGTGAAGTTCTTCAGAGAAAGAAGAATGAAAGGAGAGAGAGAACAGGAGCAAGAAGGGAGAAAGAGAGTGAAACAGGAAAGAAGAAGGTAGAAGGGGGAAAAAGCAAGAGAACAAGAAAGTGAGCAAGAAGAACAAATCAATTCTGCCCCTCATTCACCAATATGAATGAAAAGCTGACAAAAGTGTTACTCAATACTGTGCCATAATAACTTATTTTAGTTTCTGATCTGAAATCCTTTGACGTCAATGAACTTTCATTGACTTTAATATGCTCTGGATCAAACTTGTCATGTGTATCTCAGACTTACTAACTGTGATTTAACATGAATCTGTGGATTACATTTCCAGAACAGTTAACTTGAAAAAGTAATTAAGCTGGAATTTTAACATTAGCAGGTTACAATCCACAGGTTCTTAAGCAGATGTGTGGCACACTTCTTTTGAATCATGTATGATTGAGTAATTTTCTTAACAGTGTGTTTCCTTTGGTGCTACTAGTATTTAGGTTATCGAGAAATATCCCTGTCTTGCGAAGTATTTCTACCAGAAATACTGGAGTCTGAACAAAAGCTTTTCCTATTCTGAAAAACACATGAAGCTTCAGTATTTTGTTTCTTTCCATTTTATGTATTTGCCTATATATCTGAGTATA
This sequence comes from Turnix velox, assembly GCA_013400935.1. Taxonomy (NCBI): domain Eukaryota; kingdom Metazoa; phylum Chordata; class Aves; order Charadriiformes; family Turnicidae; genus Turnix; species Turnix velox. The sequence continues at coordinate 134,354 of VZTY01007794.1, forward strand.
TCCATGTCAGTATAATATGTACATATATTGTAATTTACAGTAGTATGCATTAATAGACATTTATAAAAATTTCATCATGCTGACCTTATACTTCTATAATACATACTCCTAAGCTCTAATGTCACAAATTACTCCAGAGTTATGATTTCATTGATGTATGCACACTTTTGAAACTTCAAAAAATATTTTTTTTTCTTTTTAAAATGATGACATTTTTTCACTGTGGAATCATTGGATCTTTCTGTTATACTTTACTGCTGTATTACAAATATATACCTGTGCAGTGGCAATGTGCAGTAGTGGTGGTCAATATATGGGTACCTTTGAAATATTATAGACTCAAGTAAGAAATGCTACAAAAGTTATAAGACATGAATGGGTTTAGGACATTGTAACAAATGCTACCAAAGTTGTTAGATGTGAACTTTTTCAGGACATTGTCTCCCCTGGCCTCAGCCCACCAATACCCCTTAGGCTTTTGAGTGGTCCCTCATCTTTAGGCTTCTAGGACTGGGTAAGGCAACAGGTTGTGGCAACACAGGAGTCCCAGGGGAGAGGGGCCTCAGACAGGGAAAGAAGATCCATGCTCCATGTCATCTTCATGTGTAACCCCTGGGACAAATCCCAGACTGCAGATGTATCTGATTGCATGGCAGCAGAGGCAGCTGAAGATAGAAAATGACCCTTCTCACACTCATATTTAGCTCCAGGACCCTCCTGACCACTTAAAAAGTTTAATAGTGTCAAATACTTGGTAATATTGGAAATGGTTCAAATTGCATCAACTGTCAGTAACATGAGCATGACAGAGGCAGTTTTCACATAGTAGAGAAATCTGATTAGTACATTGAAATAACTGGTGTGAACAGAAACTGCTAACAAGTCTTAGTAGTACAGTAGGCACTGAGATGAAAATAAAATATCCAGTAAGATCATGAAGTGCTGTGCAACTCCCCCACAAAGAGACACAAATGCTTGTAAATGAACTAGCATACATTTTATGTTTAATTCTTTCTGTTCTCTGTGGTCGTTAATTAGAATCAATATTCAACTTCTTATAAAAATAGTATTTTCAGTTAAAATACATTATTTCCCCCTAAGTGATGAATTTAAATATTAAAATCAAACACAGCTGAGAATTTTCATTTCAGGTACTTTTATCCACATTGAGTTTGCTTTAGAGGAGAATTTTCTGATTCAGTGAAGTCATTAGAAACTTCTATAATCCCACTGCCACTGAAAGAGAGTTTATATATAGTATTATTTTGTGGGAACTCTAGGGGATGTATGTAATTGTGTGTGTGTGTGCAGAGAATAAAGAATTTTTTTGTTAGTCTACTAGGACTAGTTTTATGTATGTGATATTCTGTGTTATATCTAAATGTGGAACTACCTATTTTAAACCATTTACTAAATATGACTGTCCTGTGTTCCAAATACTGCCATTTCATGTGGCCATATCATATTATGCTGCAATCTGTAAATGGTGCACACTTGAAGATTCTGCCAAAGTATACAATTTAGTACATAGAAATTAACGGTTGTGGAAAAAAAAATGCAGTAGTTAGCATTTCACAAGTGATATGTATGGACATTTATTTGAATAGGGTGGCAGAAGCAATTAGAGGGAGACCAAAATGGCACCTATTGAGCAGAAATGAATCACAAAGTTTCTGTGTTGTTATTGCATGGTCTTTACAAAACTCAACAAAACTTATAATACAGCCTTTTGGAAAGGATACTGGAAAAACTCAGGGAGCAAGACAATAGAATATTGATTCTATTAAAGGTAAACATTTTAAATCAGGTTTCCAGCTTCAGAAAAGAGCATAAGTAAGCATAATTTATGATTTTCTCTCTGCCCTTTGTCCTCCAAGGGCAGAAGATAAATGCATGCAACTTGCACTGTGTTTGCCAACACTGTACTGAAGCCTAAAGATTTTAATGACTTCAATGAAATTTCACAAGGCAGGACAGAACTATCACTGGAAAGGTGAAGTTTGCTGCTCCTTTCCATGTTCTGTCCCAAACTGCTTGACTGGTCACTGCATCCCCGTTGCTTCCATTTTGAGCTCCAGAGGGGTACTCTGGAGGGGTAATTTGTAGACCTCTCTTTTCATGAATAAACTGGCAAAAATATCCAACAATCCCCTCCTCCCTCAAGCAAGACAGAGTGTTCAATGCAGCATTCATCTGAGTGCCAAAGGAAGGCAAAGGCAGTGCAAGAAGAGTGGGGCAGAGCAAGTAGAGATCAGGGCTGAGACGTTGGTGTGTTGAAGGTGGGCTTTGCTCTCACTGGTACTTTGAACTTTTCACTGGCCTTCCCCACCATCTAGCTGAAATCATTGTGTTGCTCTTGCTAGAGGTCAGAAACACTACAAAGCAAAGATTAAAACCTATGATTTCTAAGCTATCAGTTCAGTTTCCTTTCTAATCAATGAATCACATGTGGATTTAGAGTTCCTCAGACATCCCCTTTCTACAAGAATTGTTTATAGTCATGTACTATTAAATTACTACATTTAAAGACTGGCCGAAAATACAGCAACCATTTTATTGGTCCTGCATGCAGGACCAAAATATCTATATTTAATAATGACTAGACATAAAGTTTTCAGTATATTGACCTAGTCTACATCTTTATAATATCTTACTGTCATACACAATGGATGTGGAAGGGGCTGGGAGAGGGCTCCTGCCCATCTTGGCCTCGCTGGCTGCAGGACCTGCACCGGGATCGGCTCCTGGACTCCTGTTCTTCCAGGGAGGGGGCCCTGTGTGCCCGCCATCAGCGCTCGCTCCTCCTCACAGCTCGGAGCTCCTGGCTGGGGCTGGACACAGCCCTGGACCTGCCTCCTGCTCGTACCTTGGGCATGGCCGAGCTGAGGCGCTCAGGAAAGATTTCTTCTCCTGACGCACTCTTGGGCAACAGGACAACTATGGCACTCGGCAGCAGCAAGCCAAGGGCAGAGCAGAGAGCTGCTGCTGCACAGAGCACACTCTGTCACCCACTGCTGGACCAGGCTGGGGTGGCCATTGCTTTATAGGGACCCTGCGCTGAAGTCACAGCTGATGTCTCCTCTGATGTCACAGTGCCGTTGCCCCGTGTCACACCGGGACCACGGAGACAGCCAAGGTGGGCGGGGCCGGCTGTGTGTGGACTGTGCTGTGCCAGCACCTCCAGATGCCTCAAATGAATAAAATTGGAGCTTGGGACTTAATTTTGCTCTCTTTGTCCTGATCCCAGTGATGTTTTGTATGTGTGAAAGCTCTCTTGGGATTCCAGCAGGATTTGCTTCAGATAAACACCTCCAGCAACTCACTAAAAAAGGTCTTGCTCATGTTTTGTGGTTGGTCTCAGACAAGGGGGCAGAGGCCAGGGCGTCCCTTTTGAGCTTGGGTGCTCAACGCTCACCGTGAGCAGCATCCCAAGATCTTTCTCCAGAGCCAGGGCCCCATCTCCCTCTGGACATGATGGCCAGCAGCTCTGGGCTCTGGGGACCTGCGTGGGAAATGTGTCCTTAAAGGACTGGTGGCAGCTGGGGCACATGCTCCCTCTGCTTGCACACTCCTCTGCAAAGCACAGACACAAGCAGTGCCTCCTGCACAAGATGGCTCAGGATCTGGTGCTGCTGCTGTAGCCCAAGACAGGAACTGGCTGGGTCAGGGCGTGGTGGCCCCAGGCTCTCCTCAGAAATTCCTTAAAACACCGACCATGACACCATGGATAGCACTTACCTCATCCATCAGGAGATGCTAGGGGGAAGAACTTCCTCAAGTCTCATGCAAGCCTGCCCTGCACTGGCTTTTATCCATTGCGTTGGGTGACACTGTGTGCTCTGTGATGCAGCAGCTCTCTGCTCTGCCTTTGGCTTTCTGCTGCCGAGTGCTGTAGCTGTCCTGTTCCCCAAGAGGGGGGAGTCTGAAATTGCATGGACAAAGTAGTGTTAGCGGTAGATAAGAAATAGGACTTGTAGGATGTTTGTATCATTAGGTCAACATGTAGGATTTAGCATAAGAAGGAGGCTGCGTCGTCCATCAGGTTGAGAGACCCCACAGGGGGATGCCCCTGTCCAGTGGCCTCTCCCTTTCTTCCAATAAAGCTCATTCAATCCAACTCTCCTGTGTCATCTCTGTGAACTGCCACCTCTGGCAAGAGGGACCTGCTGCTTCTGGCCAAGGAGAGGAAGGTGAGACTCAGCCTGGATTGATGCTGCTGGGCAGCATGTCTCTCCCTGTTCTTCAAAAACAGAATTTCTAAACAGAGCTGAATTCATGTGCATATCTTCTAAACTCATAACATAAATTGTTGAATAGTCAGTCTGTGGCTGATAAGACCTTATCATTGCATTGAAGATTCCAAATTGATTTTCCCTCATAAAAACTTGTGAAAAATGTCATAGTGGTTTGGGAAACTTTGAAGTTTTTTTGCATTTTCAAAATATAATTCAACTAAAATTTACTGTTAAAGTTTTATTCAGGGATTTCAGGCAATAATTTTTCTTCCTGTTTTCAGTTTATTTGAGCTTAAGCCCGTGTATTGTTAGCAATATGGTGGTCCTTCAAGGGGGCATCCATTGTGTTTCTTTGCTCACTGTCCCCTATATCTGCATCTCAGTTCCAGAGAGGGCTGGAGCCAAGGCCTAGGCCATTTCATGGTTTGCACTGTAGCCATTCTGTACCCAGTCTCCCGCCTCACTCTTCCCACTGCTCAGAGCCCTCAATGGTGCATGGTGATGGCTATGCTGTGGCTGGCACCATCCTCTTCTGATTCATTTTGCTTAGTGCTGTTGTGCAGAGGTCCTCTGTATGCTGTCACTTTACCTGCATGTTGAGAGTTGACTTGTGTGACCACATCAGGAACTGGCAATCATTATTTATTTAGCATGATAGACAGCCATCAGGTTCCAGTCAATGGAAAATTTTGGGCATGATTAATTTGGGTGGTACCAGCTATTAGGTGTCAGTAAAGCAGAGATTTGTTCCCTTTCTAGGGGAATTGTTTTCCTTTCCAGATGGTCAAAGCTCCAGTGTCCCAAATTGCATCCTGCCATATGGCACAAGGCATCCCTAATGTTATAAGCATTATTGGCACATGTGTTAAAAAACTTATTTTGTGCAAGAATCATGATCAGAGAAGAAGATGAGAAAGGATCAAAAGACCATTTAACTGTATTTTGGTTTGGGATCATTTTACCTTCTTTAGTGCAGCTGGGACAAATTCAGATAGAGTGCCTCTCCACAGGAATTACACATGCTTATACTGGGTCTGAATTTGGCCTAATTGGCACTGGACATTTTCTTGGCACTATCAGTAGACAGCACTTCTGGGAATCTAATTACAGCAGCAGAATGCCATAGTTCCCAAAACTGGAGCAGCACCTTTCAGGGTGATAATATTTGTCCAGAGTCTCATGTTTATCCATATAATTAATCGGTAAGGAGGAAAAAAGCTTTAGTTGTAAGAACATGTTCAGCAGTCTTGATAGCTCTTTCAGAAAAGACCGGACTAGCAGAAAGGTCAACATATCACCTAGACAAACTGGTCTCACATAGCCAGTGCTTTTGATTTCTACAGAGGTGACCCTTCAGAGGAGATGAATGCTATCCAGACGTGGTTTTGGGCAACCTGCCCTGGCTGATCCTGCTTGAACAGAAGGGTAGGACTGTATGATCTTCAGAGATGTCTTCCATCCTCAGTCTTTCTGTGATTCTACAATACGAGGCTTTTACTATGTAGTAATGGTGAACTTAAGCCCAGAAACATATCAAAAGGCCACCGACTCCCCATCACAGCATTAACTACTGGAAGGATTTTCTGTTGATTCACTGATATAGATAAATTTTGGGAAAATTAAATTCAGTCAGCATTTCAGTACTTGTGAAACTTGCTGGGCTCATGGTAATATTTCTACATGAAGAAAGCATGAGAAAGGGTGCTAATACCCTTCCAGTGTGTGCCAGCTCTGTTCTGGAAAAATGTTCTGTGAAACTGTCTGGGAAGTGGTTAGTCTTCTGTCTGCTAAGGTGGCAGCTCTGGTAGTAGTGGGAGATGGCACAATTCTGCCTCAGGAACTGGCCAAAGACTGAACTAGAACATTAAAAAGTCATCTGGAATTGAAAGCCTTCAGGGTAATTTCTTGGCCCTTCTGGAGCAAGTGATGAAATTCTCACATGATCATAGTAGATCTATATGTCCTTCTTGGCTATCATCAGGTTGTTTGTTATGTAACTGTAACTCGAAGCTACAGAGAGAAATACTCTATGGGACAGAAGAGATTGCAGCAACTACAAGCTACAGAGACACTCAATGGGACAGAATAGATTCCAATTTCTTGACTAGAGAACCCTGACTTATTGGGCTAGAAGCTCTGGGTGCAAAATAGCAACTAGTAAATAAGGACTTTTCCTTCTCTGCTGGCACATTGCTTGACTAAATTACCTGGGAATGGGAAAGTACTGATTTCCTGTTTCAGCCCCCAGCAATTTCAAAACCGTCATTCTTCACTTTTTGAATGATAATAAACAATGAAGTGATAGATAATGATTTTTATCCTAAGCTTTCTCTTCTTGCCTTGACTTTTCATGAGGGTAGTCACAAAATCTCTCTGTTTTGATGTAAACAAATGGTTTCTCTCTGTTCCTGTCTCTTTTGGTCTACATGAGATATGCGTCTTCCTGAAAATAGAAGCCTTTGATTGCACATTGGCTGTGCTCTCTAAATTTTGAATTGCTCATCCTTTAGCTCTTTTTGAGGCTATTTGAGATGGAATCAGCAAATCACAGTATTTCCAGTCATTTTTATTGCAGAGATAATCTGAGAATAGTTCATTCCAAACATAATGTCTGAGACCTGCTACTGGAATAATTTATCTCCCTGTATCACCTTGATTATCAAATGATAAATGAGTAGGAGCAGAGGGTGCTGCAGAAAATGTAACTTAAAAAATAGTGGTAGGACTCTATGCTGACAGGCTGTGCAGGGATGCACTCTTATGTGAAGAATTTACAATGGTACATGGTACTTGGATAGAAATAAGAACTCTTTGAATAGTGCTGGAATAATAGTCAGGACCAATTATATGAAACATGCTGAATTTAATTTCTTTACAGTATAACTAAAATTGATAAACAAATGTTTTTTCCAGTGTTTTCTGTGTGTATGCTGCATTCAGAATTTGAAGTAGATTCTGCAATTCTTCTGCAGTACCTGCTAATTTAACATAAATTTAATCATTTTGCCAGTTCTGAAATTGCATAAAAGAATAATTTATGACAGCACTGACAGGAATCTCTGTTTGATGAAGTCAGGGAGGATAATAAAGAACGTATCTATGGAAAAAAAAGGGCCATTCTGGGCAAAATTACCAAACTTGACTCATTCTATGCACAAAAGGTTGGAAAAGATATGAAAATTGAAGTATGGAAAACAAAGAGAGGAAATGACTTTGCAGGACAGTAGCCAGTGAATTATTTAGTTCTTTGGAGGACTGAAATACAAAGCAGCTTTAGTTATGTGACTTGGAGAAGACTGAGGCTTAGTTTTCAGACATAACTACCTAAACGCATTAGCTGTACTTCAGGATTTAGTATTTTATTTAAGAAGTTTTCTGGTTTTCCCAGAATATTCTATTAAATATCTGGATATTTAATGAAGACATACATATGATAAATCTGTGAAAAGATATGTTCTGATTAGTATTGTTTGCTTTCCTGATCTACTATGTGCTAATGCATCCATTTTTGCAGTTGAGATATGAGGAAAAGGGTGACTTTCATTTTTTTCTATCTTTTTTTCAGGATTTGAATGACATTGTCAGTAGCCTGATCTTTATTGGGACATTAAAAATTAGAACAAAAGCAAGGGTATTCTGGAAATCTTACATTATCTCAAACTGAAATTCAGAGGTAATATTACCATATGAAATTAAGATCCCTGAAAACACCAAGGAAGGAAACAGTGGCCATGTAAAGACCATGACATCATCTGACCCAGGGTAATGCTCCATGTCTACTGTGGAGATAATGGGGATCATGGGGAGAAGCATGTCTGGCATCTTTAGTTGGACACCTTGGGACCGAAGCTGAGGAAGAAATAGTAAAACTGAATCCCAGGTGAGACTTAATTGGGAAAACAGAAGAGAAGCCAAGAGAAAGCAGTCAGACCCTTGCTTTGTATGCATGACACGGTTTAGTTAAAATATTTTGCTGCTGCTGACCGCTCTGTTTGCTTATCTATGTACCCACTGGTCTCCTGAAGCTGCAAAATTAAGTCAGATTGCTCATTACACTATTCAACTAAATTTTTGATCCCAGAAATAATAACCCTCTGCTTCCTCCCTGAAATTAGATATTTCAAAGCCTTAAAAATATACTTCTATTTATGCTCTACTAGTGGATAAAGTTTGTGTGTATGTGTGTGCAAGTGTGTGCACAGCTGTTTCTTTCAGATACAGTTATCCCACTGGCAGTGGGTGTCTGTTACTAAATAACTAGTGTCTCTGACTTGGAAAACTTGGACTGCTTTTTGTTGGATGTGAAAGAAAAGAGGCAGTAAAAGGTTTCTGGATTGCACTGTCAATGTTTGAGTGCTCAGCTCTCTTGACTGAACTGCAAAGCATGGTCAGGTACCCACATGCCCCATAGCGTATCTTAGGGAAGTCTACGTGTTTCTATTGACAAAGTGAGCCTGGTGGAAGTAGACCTGATTAGAAAGCCCACAAGGGACACTCAGCTGTTGTCTTCAGTCCCTTCTACTTGTTTCAGCAAGAAAACCTAGAGATGGTCAGATGCTGCTGGTCAGTCAGAATGCAGAGCCCTAGGGTGGGCATCTCAACCTGCTAAAGAAAAGAAATCAGGAGAAAAATTGTCTTCAAATGTGTGGCTGTGGAATCAGCAAGGCTTGCAGCTTTTTAGAGAGGTGTATCCTTGCCAGAAAGGCAGCCTGGGGTGTAGGATGTCCGTAGCTCAGGTGAGACCTGGTGTGCACCCAGTCTTACAGTGCATTTGCCATGCTGCATGTAAAAGAGCACAAGAGAACCTCTCCCCTGCAGGGAAAGAACTCATCTTCTGTGGGAAGAGGGGAAAGATGACTGATAGCAGCAGTGTCGGTGATTTTTAAACCAAGACATTCCTGGAGAAAATACAGTGCCCCTCCCTGCTCAACACAGAAACAGTTGGGGATGATGTTTTTCCATCACAGGATGGGAGTAACCCCCTTGGAAGTCAACTAAATGTTTTAGCAGAAAAATAAGGCCCGAACTTATTATGCCGTCGATAAACCTAGCACCAGACAGAGCAGGAGGAGAGAGACCTGTTGGTTTAAATATACCAGCACAGGATGGGAAAAAAATTCCTCTTACCTCTGGGGGAGTAACTCCCATCCTGATGAAGGAGAACTGATTTTCAGGAAAAAAAAAAAATCCACAGATTTTATTAATAACTGATGTCTTTCTAGAACAATGTAACACTTATGGTGACTTACTTAACAGTTACTCTCTTACACAGACTCTCTTATATGAATTTCTATTTACTTGGTTAAGCGAGTTCTAACTTGCACGTAATGATACAGTCCTGCACATCTTTTTTCCCTGACCACATACAGGATGAGTCACATGGAATGACAGGATGTTTGGAGACAGTTTTGGAAAAAACCCCTGCTACTTCTATTTGCAAGGGAGAGACATTTTAATTTATCTAGGGGCACAGAAACAGTGAGTGGGGGGGAGATTTATACTGTGCTTTGTATTTGTTTTTATTGCAGTTTTAGATTGTTCCTTCTGTTTTTAATGTTTATTTTGTGTGATTTTTCAGTTAATTACAAATAAAATGACAGAGATCCACCTTCCACCTATCCTTCAGGTCTGCTGCATTTTTCAAAATAAAGGAAAAAAAGAGTCAGAGGATGTGACGTGTTTGTGCAAGTCATGGGTCTATTCAGGCCACAGGTAATTATAAAGCAGGTGTTTCCAAAGCAAAGTAATCCTTTAGTCTTATGACTGGCATATAGAAAATAATGATTGGGATTTTACAAAAATATAGAGGAAGTTCAGGCATTCTGGACCGAGAATATGTTAGAATAAAAAAAAAAGTGATAAGAATTGAGTGCACTAACAATGATTATCCATAAACATGGGAGTGTTTTTAATGATTATCCAGAAACACAGAATGTTTCTAACCTGGCAACGTATCAGTCAGAGGATGTGAATTGGGTTCCATGGTAATGTGTAGCAATCTGAGGATTTTTGCAGGCTAACTGAAAAGGTAAAATGGGTTGTGTATAAACCACTTAAATTGAAATAACATATACATACAATTTTTATGAGACATGTGGCTATTGAAACCCTTGGTACTGGGATGAATTTCTTTCAACAAATTCTTTATTGCTCCATTCAGCTGGGGATTTTGGAAGGGGACAATTTTAATAAATTTTTAACTATGTAAGCTTGCCAAGCTCTGTATAAGCATCAGGACTGAGTAATAGTGCTTAGCAAATGTGAACTATATCTGTCAATGTCACTTTAACTTTCCTCTGGCTCTTGAAAAGTTTGCTAAAAAGTTGCTGATTAATGTGGCATGCATTTAATAATTTCTAACCCTTGAAATAACTAATATTTACTACATTACTGTTGACAAGGGACATGATTTACAGTGTGATGATTTGTCTGAGCTTGGCATCAGGCTATTGGTTTATTCCTTAAAACAAAATTGCTATCTGTGAGGCTGCACTTTTACTGGCAGTGGCAAACCGATACCAGGAAAAGAGACCATCTCAGGGCACTGCTGGGTAGGAAGGTGGCTCCTTTACTCTCTTTTGCTTGGGGTTGTCCTGAAGTTGCTGAGTCCATCAGAAGTGACAGAGAACATTTGACTCTTCCAGGGTATTTTACCTCATGAAGGGATCATTAAAGCGTTCAGTAAAAGAAGTGCATAGCTGAAGTGCTATTCTATTCCTCTCAAGCTATTCTCAAGCTATCTCAAGTGCTGTACCAACCTACAGTTGGTAGGGGAATGTAGCTTTAGGAGACATTCAGAGAAGCAAGCCACTCTTATGATCACTAAATTTCCAGTACACTAGATGTTAAGCCAAATAATTTTTGAGAAAACTGTTAGCCCAGTTAGAAGTGGGAGAGAATATCTGAAAGAGCAATCTCCTTGGCATTTTTTGCCTGGCTATGTCCATCCACAAGTGATTAAATGCCACTTGGTTCTACAACCATGACTCATGTAGGTATTGGATAAACAAGTAGATGGATCAGTTCCCGTGCTGCTGATTTGTAGCTCACAGTTCTCCTCTGATTTCTCTGGCTGACATACAACTTGCCTTCTAAGTTGGTGGTAAGTGCCACTTCAGATTTCTGCCAGCATCCTGATCTGCAGCATTAATACATCAACTCAGCCAGATCCTTCAGTCTGAGGATAATGATTCTCCTTGGTTAAGTATCTGTATCATCTTTTTTGAATTATTTCTTTCTTCCCACAATTTCAGTTAATTTAAATTGAATTTTCTCTGAAGTAACCAGCTCTATTGGCTTACTGCTATTCTCATTAACAGTACATTTGCCCAGGCTCAGAAATTCAGTCCTCACACATATTCTATTCAGACTTGGTATAGGAGTTTGCTATTTGAGCAAGGGAACCTGCTTAAATTTTCTGCTACCTGAATGGTAAAGGGATGCTTCTCTCCTTTGTCTTCTTTTTCTGTTTTAATGGCATGTCACATTTATTCAGCACAGGTCACAAATATAACACTTTGAATAAAAAGTCCAAATGACAGCACTGCAGTAATTGAAATTAGTGTGCTAGTATATTGTAAGATATTCTACAAGCACAGAGAGAAATGATGCAAGTAATGCTTCTGTAACGACTGACTCATATCTCTGCATAGCATTATCAGGCAATTTTGCTCAAAGAAAATTGAGAATGATTTAACTGATGCACATTAACAATTTGCAATTCTCGTCATAATTTAATTTCTATCAAAATGTACAAAGCCCTTAAGATTCCCTCCTTGAGGCAGATAGAGATAAACACCGTTTAGCCATTCCTTTTGTACTTATGGAGTCTTCCTAATTTCCCAAATCTGGCACTGTTTATCCGACTGAAAGCTGCATGGCAACTAAATTAATTCAATCCAATAACTATGATAAAGCAATGTTTTTATAAAACTGAATTGAGAACAGTATGAGAAAAAAAATGGAAATAAACCAGTCCTTTTAGATTATAGATTTCTTTCTTACTGATGTAAATAAAATAAATTAATTAAGCAAATCTGATTAAATTCTTGGAAAAGGCTCAAAATATTTGAACAAACTCTGCTGGAAGGATAAAATTCTACATTATTCAATGTACTGTAATGAAATAGAATTCTTGACAAAATATGCAAATTAAACAGAAGTTGATAGATGATTAATTGATATATTCTCTCTTTGCTAAGATGATAATTATTAAAAAATTGTAGAATTGGAAGGGACATTCATAGTTCATCTAATGCAATCCTCCTGCAGTGCGCAGGGACATACTGCACTCGATAAGGTTGATCAGAGCCTCCTATAGCCTGTCCTCAAATCTAATTACATAACACACTGTATATTAGTTGAGTAATGTTGGAGATAGTCAGCCAACCTTATTTCATGTTTTATCTTTGGCTTTCAGCCCCAGAGTGACCTTTAAGAAGTAACACCTCTGTGTTTGTCTATTGATCATTTGTACAGGCAATTTATTTTGCTTCTGTCGATGAAATCTAGATTTCATTCACAGACTAGAGATCAGTAGGTTTGTGGGTGTGAATGAAAAGAGAGAACACTCCTATCAAAATCTGGAAAGAAAATCAAAATTCACACTGCACCAGAGATATACTAAAATGATGAACCCCAAAGTATGTGTGATTAAACTAGTGTAGTCTTAAGCTGTGACATGTTTTCATTGTCATCTCCTAGTAAGCCATGTCTTTAATATCAGCCATGAATCTGACTGTTTCTTGAGGGGACTCATTTTCTGGAAACATCACCGTCAGAAGGATGAGGTGAGAGAAGTGTTAAATGCCTGAGCTCTACTGATTACTAGAGAGACTGTGATGACAGTGCTGTATAGAAGTGAGGAAAAGTGTTTGTAGAAGGGGAAGACAGGCAACAGCCACTGCCAAAGTATTGTGGTCTGGATTTGGACGATTTGAAAACCATAAGCGTAAGCCAACCCAAAATTTTTAATTGACTTTAAGATTTTTCTTTAGCTCCAGAAGGGGTTGAAAAATGACCTGGGTCTCACTGCACAGACACTGATGGTCATGTTGAATTTCCCCTGTGAACTAAAGAAATCCAGGACATCTCCATCCATGAGTAGTGTAATCTGAGGCTGCAGAGCTGAGGAGCAAAATCAATAACAGCAATGAGAGCAAATGGTTTGGAATTCTCTTTACTTACTAATTTTATCTTCTAGAAGAATGTTTGTATTATCTTTAATTTTCAGTAATATAACAGTTTCATGGATGAAAGATTCATTTTATGCTTCCTGAACCAAAAGTAAATAACAATGCTGGGGTTTTTGTTCCATAAGCTGTCCAGGAGCAAAAGGCAATTATTTTCCTCATGGAAAGTCAGGATCAGTTGAGATAGCAATTTTCATTGCCCACACTGGGGTAAATATTTGTAATAAGGCATAAGAGCTACAATTATCTAGTAGGTCTCTTATAGCATTGTGGTAGCAGCACTATAGTTATTGTAAAAATATTGCAGGAAGAATGTTCATTTTGAGTGCCTGTTTTCAGGTGCTTATGATTTGCCAAAAAGTGGAGAAATTAATTCTTTGTTTGGAATTTATTTTGTTAGTTCTACAGTCAAAAATGTGCTTTCTCTCAAAGTTTGTTGAAATTCTGTTTGGTTAGTCTTGCATTAACAGTTCATGGAAAAAAAAGATGAAATTTCATGCTTTGCAAGCATTTTCCAATACATCTATTTGCTATTGAAGACTCTAAGACTTGATTTATTTTAAAATGCCCTGCTGGTCAAAGAGGTCAAATTCCTTTGACAAGGCAAAAAGAGGACAACTTATAAATCAGGGAAAATCTACATGATACGCCCTTATAGACAAAAGTAAGTAAGCTGGGAAAATGTAGCTTGACTAATCAGCAGCATTAGAGCCATGTTAGTATCAAAGTTGATTATTCTAGTGAGTCTTGCTGCATCTTGAATTGAGCACACACACCCTGACAGATACTCAAATAAGCCCGATTAGTTTGAAGAGAAAGATACTCTGCATTTGCAGACCTCAGGGCAATATTTAAACTTCTTTGTAGTCTGGTCTGGTGAGATAGGAGCTGCAATGATTTCTCTTCTTGTTATTCCAGGCACTGTCATGGCTCTTGCTTTAGTGATAGAGAAAAGAAAATTGCTACCTTAGGAAAGAAGATCACAAACAAGCTAAGGCATTTAAAAATCTCTTTATTTTTAATGAACCTTTTTCAAGATGTAAGGTAATGTATTCAACTCCCTTACCTGTATCTCCCTAAACTGGAGCTCAGCCTGCCAAAGTCAGAGTGGGAGTTATTTCCAGATCTAGTGTTATACTTTCACCAAGGAGATGAATTTCACCACCCTGGTAATAATTGTTGAGCAGATTTAAAATTTTATCAGTTAGCTTTTACAGACTGCACATCAAAGATGGAAGGCCTTAACCTGAAGTCTGCTTGGTTCACTCACTGCTGTTGTTGCTGCCTTTTGCATCTGAAATACCTGATTATTTCACCCACTTGGCATCCATTCTGAATTTCCAGCTGCAGAGCTTTTTAATGCAGATGGAGATTTTAAACTACTGAACATTTTACCATTTTAGTCAAGCTGTTCTGCCATGCAGGCATATCTAAGCACATATGCTTGTGAACTTTGTGACACAATCTCTGTGAAAACTCTTAAGAGGAAACAAATACATGTTCACAGGAAGCAAATAAATGTTGCATATCCCATCAGCAAAACTTCCTGCTGTCAGTCTGCTGGGTATTGTGGCTCAAAATCTACTCATTCAGACTTCTGTGAAGGAAATATTGAAATCCAATTTCTCATGCCAGCAGAAGAAATATATTTTGCAATAAAGAAGGTCATCCAAAGCCAGGTCCCACAGAGTGATCTCATTTTGTGGTCTCCTTTAAAGAGTTTGAGGGGAAAATGCACCACAGTTGTTTCTGTCTTAAATGTATCACTTAGAAGTTGTCTCTCTTGTTGCTCTGTCACCTGAGCTTATCATGGACTGTAGCTGAGAGAATCACCAACAACTGAGTAGCCATTTGTTCTCCTTGTACAAGTGGCAAATTTGAAAAGCAACATCTGGATTTGAAAAAGACGAAGTTTGGAAATGAGAACAGATAGTTCACATGCTAAAACTTCAGTGAAGTGCCTACTGCCCACAATTATTCCTAGAGAGCTACCATTCCACCAGATCGTGCCTGGGTGCTCCATGCATGTGCGGATGACGTGGTGTTATCTTCTCATGTTTGAGATTTATGAAGCAATTAGTTCAGGGTCTGAGGATATAGAGGGCTGAAAGGAAGGCAGGAACATGGTAGGAATTCTCTAACATGCCACTTGTTTCAATGATCTGGTGCAGTATGTTGAAAATGTGCTATAGAGACTGCCACTTATATTGGTATTAAAAAATGCAGTTCCATAGATAGGGGCAGTGCTGCAATGCACAGAATAGAATTCCTGTCTATGGACATAGAATCATAGAGTAGTTTGGGTTGGAAGGGACCTTAAAGATCATCGAGTTCCAACCTCCCTGCCATAGGCAGGGACACCTCCCACTAGATCAGGCTGCTCAGTGCCTTGTCCAGCCTAGTCTTGAACACCTCCAGAGAGGGGGCATCCACAACCTCTCTGGGCAACCTGTTCCAGTGCAGTAATCTGATTTCTCATTATCTCTTGAAAAAGTGTAAACCTAACTAAATGATGAGCCCCTAAGAAACATGATGTTCCAAATGCTCTTATTGAACTGGTAAACAATACAAATATACTGTTAAATCTATAAAAAAGCCCAGCCTTTTCTGTCACTCTTAAGTTTTGTTTTTGTGGGTTTGGGGGGGGTGTTATTTTTAAAATTTATTTTTATTTTAAAATTTTCTTGTAAAATCACATTAATCTTATTTTGATATTCGCAGCATTTTTTTCATCAGTGCTTCCTACAGTTCATGAATACTTGTGGTATCTGTGTTTATTATTGCAGTGAGAGATACTTATTGCCTTCAATATTGGAAATCACAATGAGGTCAGGACTTAAATATGTTTGCAGCATCTCAGTTCTCTGATATAATAAAATTGCAGCATATTGCAGACAATATAACCACCCTGATTTTTTTCTAACTTTTTTTTTGAACAATTGGTGTTTAGGGCCAGGCTGGATGAGGCACTGAGCAGCCTGGTCTGGTAAGAGATGTCCCTGCTCATGGCAGGGAAGTTGGAACTAGATGACCTTGAAGGTCCCTTCCAACCCAAACAATTCTGTGATTCTATGATTAACTATTCTACACTTGAGTGCTTTGATACTATGTTTTTCAACGTTTAATCCAAGAGTAACTGAGGAATAAACTACAGATTGAAGTAGCCAAAGTGTGACTCTTGGCCCATGTGCCTCTTCTGAGCAGTTCAGTTGCAGCTCCCATATATCTGTTGTATCACATGACTGGCAGTCGCTTTGTGCTAGCATATAGGAGCTACCACGTAGTGGTAAATGCTGGGCAGTAAAGGCTGCTGTGGCTACCATGTGTAGTGTGACCTGACTGTTCTACTGAAGCTTAAAAAGGGAACATGCAAACCTCCTTGGGAGCAGAAGGGAGAGGGTGTTGCTTGATACAAATTAGAAATCCGCTTAGTCTGTTGTCACCCTCACCTGTAAGCAAAATATCTGCAAGAATGCAGTGGGTCAGGGAAAGCTATCTATAAATCCTAATTTCTATTCCATCTCCTCTACTCAATTTGAATTTCCTGTATTTAGAAATTTAAATATTCCAGTCTTCTTGGCTATTCTGAATTTTAAAGTGTTTTCATTTTCTTTGGGGAGCTCATTATGAAAACAACATCTAAGCACATCCACCTCAAAGTTATGGCTGACACACTGGGCCATTACATCACTCTCCTTCCCCTAAAGGAGTCATCCAAAGGGAGACCTTTGAAGGTGCAGATGTCTTTTAAGATTCTGGCTCTCAACAGTGTTCCGTGGATTGAAAATCTGCCTCTCATTTTGAAGAAATGACCTGAAAAATAACTATTTCTCTGTACTGTTTCCTGCTGAGCCAATGGCATTGCAATGACATTTAGTGTTGTGCCCATTTAATGCAGTATAATGACCCTGACTTCTATGGCATTGGCTGTAGAAACTCTGTAGCTGAAAACCTAATGAGTTTCCTGGCTGTGGAGATAAACTTTTTGCATAACACACGATGTGGATAGAGTAACAGTCCTGTGACAGATCTTGTTTGTTCAATCTGACTCTTTCAGCAGCTGTTTCACAATGCTGTGATACCTTTGCTTTGCAGAAATTTAAGGAAATTCCTGACACGGTTGTGAGATGGAGATTTTAGTCTCCTTTTAAAGGTGAGGAGTCAAGACACTGGAAGACCTGTTCAAGTATTTATGATTTCTACTACCAAGGTACAACTGAATATAAGTTTCCTCATCCAGTGCCTGACAAGTTTCTCTACAATGTGTTTATCTGCTTGATTTACAAACCCAGTGTTTTGTTGTTGGTACCTTTTTGAGCAAAGACAAATTTATTGTAATACCTGAAAGTTTGGTTTTTTATGATTTCAACACTTGGTGTCAAATATTAATTGATAAGTGCACAAATGTGCTGTGTGAAATAAAGCAGATGTACACACTGACAAATATGTGGGGGACAAGTTATAGAGTACCCAACACTTTCCTGTATTTGGTATATCACATGTTAAAACGATACTAGTCATGCTCTAACACCCAAAGTCTGTTTCCATGTTCTTAAAGAATTATTTTCTTTGCAAATGGAAAAGTTGTGAAATTAATCCTTATGTCCCAAAAAACCCATCCATGTGAATAGGTGTCTTGAAAGGTCATAATCAAAATGAACTGAAGTAGACCAAAGAAAACCTATTGAAACCTTGTGAAGATTCCCAGAAAAGTCAATAAAGTGGTCTCTATTATCTTAATTGCTAAAAGTCTTAGTAAGTATTTGGCCATTTTTGCTTGTTTTACAAATAATTTCCTTTGTGATTTGCAGGAGGAAGCAAGACACCCCTGTAATTTTCCTTAACCTGGTTAGCAAAAAGAAGAACTTAGGTTTTGTCAGGGAGGCTTTCAAGAAAACATGAAAAATATATAATTTAAAAATAAGATATTTATCACTGAGAAACCAAACTTAATCTGATTTTTTCTTTGGAAAGCCTCTGAAATGAAGGGACTACATGGTCATCAATGAGTTTATCAGATTAAGTAATGTAACGGGAACCAAGAATATTTTACCAATTGAACTGTTGCAAGGGTTATACATGTTAAGCATCTCCAGCTCCATAAACCAACACAGCATTTTTGAATCTATGTAAAATACTTTGAGAGCACAACATGTGTTTTCAATATACCAGACAAGAAGCTGTTCAGATGAGTTGCCATTTCTTGAGCACGAACTCAGGTGTATCATTTACAAAGAGTAAACTGCAAACCCAGTCTCTCATCTGAGGAAGTTTGTTGCTTCTGATGTAGGGTGTCCATACTTTTTTTGATTTTAAGGAAATTTTTCTTAACCTTTTCAATAGCATTATTCAGGCTTTGTCTCACTTTAGTTTACACTTACTCTAAGAACGATAATTGCATAACAATAAGCATTGTATTTACCATTTGGAGACAAATCATTGTGTTCATTATGCCTCTTGTTTAGGTGGAAAGATAACACTGACAAATATCAGCATTTTGGTTTTTATCATACTCTGGATTTCCACCGCCAGTTCTGTGTGTAGCCTAGTGAGTATACACTTGGAGATGGTGGATTTAATTAGACAAGTAATGTAATTTATTAGATCATCTGCTCTTGCTGCATGACTTTTCATGTCTCTGTTGAGGTTTTACAGACTTCTGAAGATAAAAATGTCAGACCAGTAACACCTGCTTTATATGTTTGCCTTTGGGCCAGGCTACAGACTTCTTGATTCAGTTGGAGACTGAACTACTCATATTTTCCCTATTAATGGACTTGCATGACCTTTAACTGAAGTCCTCTTGGAACTGTGATTTCTTTCCTCTCTAGGGCTGACTTGAAGGTCTCTGTCAAAGTATTGTGCAGGCAGTACTTGGGATGAGTGGTGGTGCAGTTTGCCCTGCTCAGAATGCATTGCCTGAAGTAGACTTTGCTTCAGCCTCTGAGCACTCTGATGACTAACCAGCAATTCCAATTAGAGCACAGGCCCCTGACTAAAAGATTCAAACATTTTTTCATATAAGACATAGCTTATAATGGCTACATAATGTACAAGATAAGAAATGCCATACTGATAAGAAATGTCATACTGATAATGGTATTCATCTTGCTTCAGATAGGGCAAGAGGAAATGTGTTTCAGGAGTGAGTGTGTGAGAGCACATTGGCTGCTTTCTGCAGTCAGTCTTGTGTCCATGCAATTCCAGTTTTATTTGGGATTTTAGAGTTTATTGTTGCATAGTCTCATTAGTTTCTGTTTATGGACCTAATGTTCATGGATTTGTCAAACTGTTATCCAGTTCTGCTGATTCAGTTTTCTGAGGCAATAAGTCCCCAAACATTCACTATATATTTATTTGTTCTTTAAAAATATTCTATTATATCTTTTCAGGGGGATTCTAGTTTACTGGATTTGGTAGTATTCTTTGGATTCACTGTATTTCAAATTTCTTACATGTATTTTTTAAACTTCAGTTGTATCCTCGGCTGTCATCCTTCTCTTCAAACTAATGTCTTAGTCTTTTCAGTGCTTCTATCCCCTTGACCATTGTAGTTGCCTTTCTCTAATTCTTTTCAAGACATGGAGACAAGAACAGTAGATAGTACTTGGGATGTGGAAACACAAAAGGTTTTCACAGCAGTAAGAAGCCTTGTTCTCAAAACCCTTCCGGATGTTGTCTAAACATTTGGCAGAACTTTGAATGTCCAGGTGCATGGAGTCAAAGTTTTTAGAAAACTCTCAATAATTAATCCCAAGATTGCCTTCTGGAGCAACATCTTCTGAGTTCAGTAACATGTAAGCATGGCTGAGATCTGTTTTGTAAAGAAATTAGTGTTTTGCATATTTACATTTGTGTAACTTTAACATTCAAAGTTGCTGAAAAGAATGCACTGTGGCCCTGCCATTTCTTTGTGTCCTTGTCTGGCAAATTCATACAGCTCTTGAGCTGGAATGGTGGTATTTGAGACCACTGGAGCTGATGGAATTTTGCAATTACAGAGCTAGTAGCAACTCAAGGATTAGCAGAAATAATCATGTGGTTGCAGGATCCTACAACTTGAAATCTGCACCGTGGAGCTTTGCTTTAGAACTGATCTTTCTCCAACATCTATACAGGAAGGCTGCTGCAGAGTGTTATCATTATGATAAAAAACTTTGTTAAATCTTTCATCCTGTACTTATTTGTGGAAAATGCATATGGATTCTCCTTGGGTTGCTATTTTTATACAAATTAGGGGACTTCCACTCTGTTCTTTATTCTCCAGTTGAATTTGTAGAGATATACTAGCCACTCTCCTAGCTTTCATATTGATATAGTGAACAACTCAAGATCTTCTAGTCTCCTTTTGTAAGATGGCTTTATAAGGTAACTCGTCATCCTAGTCACCTTTGTCATATGTGTAATTTCTGAGGTCTTCTTAAAGATGTTGTCTAGAAGTCCAGTGGTAGACTTTTTTCATAAGAGACTTTTTACATAGTCCAAAATAAACTGTTGTAGGGATAAAATACTGTGTTTCATCATTGTTTACATCTGGAAGAATGTAAAAGACAATAACTCTTCCTTCCCTCCTGAGCTATGTCTCAAAATAGCTGCTGTGTATTTCATTGGATGATAAATATAAATTTATTTGAAAGAGGGACCTCTCTATTTGTTGCTTCTCAGGAACATTGTCTGCAATCACAGCAGAAAGAGTAATTTTTATCTGGAAACATTCTACATGGGATATGATGTAAACAAGTGAGAAACTGAGAGAAGGAAAGTAAATATTTCCAGGTTTTCCTCTCTCTCCTTCTTGCTTTCAGCACTTCTATGCCTTTTCTGGATCACAAGACAGGATGATTTCCTCTGTTTTATTTTTCAGAGTGAATTTGATTATTGCAGTTATTTTCTGGCACCTTTTGTGTTTTTGGCCATTTGCAATACAAGACAGTAATCTCTACTCTGAGAAAATTTCCCAGTGAAGCTAGTGAATTTTCATTAATTTTGACCCACATAGTGAGTGCATGCTTAAAAATAATTAATCAAACATAAGAGTAATATGGCCTTAAAGTGTTTAAAGAGAAACACTTCCTATTTGGTTTAAAAGTACAATTCATGAACTAGGAATTCAATCCTTTACAGCTGGGCATGTCAGTTTAAGGGAGACCAACCTAAATGACTTCAGCCAGTTTGCTTGGAGGTGAGTTGTAGCAGGTGAGAGCTCCATGGTAGCCTACCTGCTTACATCCTAACACGATTTTAAAGTTAGTTAATGTATTTTTCTGTCATTAGAATGTAGATGCATAATTTCTTGATATTGGCTTTTCCTTGGCTTTATTTTTCTCACATACACAGTCTTGAATGTGCCATAGTGCTACCGCCTGTCACTGGACCTCAAGTAAGGGAAATTGTTTTAAATGCTAAGTTTACTCTGAATTGTATTTGGTCTCAAACAAAGTTTTCACCTTCAGTTTTTCAAATTCTACTTCACTTCATTGTAGAATTGCAGCAAAATAATCCTAGATGTACATGCACAATCTTAAATGTTGCTGGTATTTTATTTCTTACAGTAACAGCATTAAGTTACTGTGTGAGAATATAGTAATATATTAGAATAAGACTGTAAAACAAGAGCCTTACATATTTAAAATGCCTATTAATGCTTTTTTATCTTTACTGGTGTCATAAATCTGGAAGCATCTTTGTACAATGTTTATAGAACTTCAATAGTTTTCTTTTAGACCTAGGTATATCAAAATATAAAGTAATGTATCAAATTAGATGCTAGTTACAATGTGAATGTGAATATGAATATCGTCTGTAAATAAAAAAGAAAGTAATTGATATCTAGTGTTTTGTCAGCTTAGTCTTTGGAAATCAAGAGTAGATATCTCGAGAATATATTTAAATCTTTCCTCCATTTTCTATGGTTTAAAAGTTAAAGCATCAGTGCTACTTAGGAAAACAGTTATTTACAATAATTAACAACTAACAAGTTTTTTTGTAAAAGTGTAATAAATTTGCTTTTTTTGTGTCAAAATTATGCTCATATTTAAAAGGGAGTTCTAAGTATTTCCTCTCAGTTCATTGAACCTTTCAAGTGTATGAGGATAAAAATTTAAAAAAGCCAAACGTTTTATTTGCATAGGTTAAATTTCAGAATTGATGGTATTCATTTTCAGCTGCTCAAACCACATTCTTCACTCAGTCTCATGTATCTTAAAATAATTTGGACCCTTGCCTTTTGAAGTTCAAGAACTGCAATCCAGCATCTGCTTTGTTTATGCAAGAAAACTACATGCAGTGAATGGCCTCTGCAGTGCCAGTCAAACTGATGCAAAGTTTGGACGCTTTAGTTCTTGGATTGAGATTGGAGGTGACCTGTTCAAATGAAATTGTAGCAACATAGACTCAAGAATGAAGCAAGCAGCCAGGCTGTCTGAGTGCGGGTGAAATCTGATGAATTATATGCTTCTTGGATACCCTCCAGGATCCCAGTCAGTGTCAGTAATTTGTAAGGGCTGCAAATTCTAGAAGGAGCAACACATCATATGCAACGTGTGTACTTTGCATTCAAAGAAGCTGGGAATGTGTGAGCATTTTCTGTTGATGAAATCAGTGGGATTTAGTTTCTACAGAAATAAAGTCCTATGAATGCTTTTCTTTGTTATTTGTCTGATGTTAAAGCGAATTAGCTTATCAAGTTTAAAGTAAACTTGTTTATGATCATGTCAAACTACTGCAGCAGCATGCAAAAAAATTTGAAAATGGCAGTTTCTGGGAGCTGTGTTAGCTCTTGTGGAGTTGTGAGGAGAATTTGTTAGCAAAAGTAGTGACTATGCTAGCCTGTAAATTAGAGGTAGGTCCATCCTTCTGCAAATGGGAACTTAGCCCCTGCACCGCCTTTGATATTGTCCGTGGGTGGCCGCCCTCTGTGCTGCTTGGTATCAGAATGCCCCTGTGAGTTATGAGTCTGAGTAATATCATGGAAAGGTTTGGCAAGTGTGTCCAGGGAAGCAGTAGAACAGATACAGCAACATGATTTCTGCTTTGCTTTTAGACTTCTGGTCAAAATGCATTTGGAATGGGACAGCAGCAAGGAGTCAGTATGAACATCTAAGTAATAAGCTGATGATGCAACAAGAAGGTGCTTGGGACTATGGTTATACCCAATGAGGACTATTCTTCTCTAATATTTTCTCAGAAATGGAACTTTAATCATAGAAAAATAGAATACAATGTTGGAAAAGACCTCAAGGGTCATCTTGTCCACTGTTCCATAGGAAAAAGCACAGTCTAGACAAGATTCAGCCTGTCCAGCTGAAATTTAAAAGTGTGCAACTTCCCAGGGAGTTGCTGGCAAAGACTAGCAGAATGGACAAATGCCAGGAGAGGCTGACTATAAACAGCCACAATGCAGGTAGACTGTTGCTTCAGTGGTACAGCCATATTGTGTTGATCAGATTTTGTAGTCACAGCAACAGGGAGTGCTTTTGGATGTTGCTAACATGGTAAACATCAATATTTTGTAGTAATGTCTAGAATAGATCTTTTTTGCCACATAACAGTAGGAGTTCATATTAGAGAAATATCATGTTTACATAAATTTCCACAATTTATAATCCAAAACCAGGAAAAGGCCTCATGCAAGGGAAAATCATAGCTAAGCTTCAAGCAATGATGAAAATTACCACCTATCTTTGTGACTAAATATAGCAGCAAGAGAGACACTCCTTATCTGGAGGAATATGTTTTAATGTAAATGGCCTCTTTTTGTGTGTCCCCTCAATGAAATCATGATCTTGTAACAGTGAGGACTGAGAAGTAATGGGGCAAGAAGGTGGGGGTGAGAAGGAAGCTGTTCTGATATTCCAGTAAAATTTTCTGATCATGCAAATCAACTAAACTTATCTCATGGGAGATAGCTGCAGAACTTAAATCCTACTGTAAAGCCTTTCAATTTGACTTAGCAGGTGGGAAAAGTAAATAAAATTACTCATCTAAGCATTTTCATATGATTAGATTTACATGTTTTTCTGAGAAAGCTGGCTCTTCATTCTTGGTGAAGAGACAAAAGAAAAGTACTGCTTAACTTTTCTATTGTCTTTTTCTGAAATATCTACAACAGTGGTTTTGTGTAACAAGAAACTTTTCAATGTGATGTTTTATAGGCTATCCTCTTTATTGACAATGTTTTTTTATATTCTTAGAAGATTTTACTTTTGAATAAAGCAACATGTGAATGTCTATTTTTGGGCTCTTAACTCTTCAAAAATGCATATACGATGCCATGAGCATGTGCTACGACAGTGTAATACAGTGTTAATTAGGGTAGCATAGGACAGGATGAGACTTCTGAGTTAGTTCTACGGTAATTAACTAACTGGCCAATTCAAGGCTGACCAAAAATTAAAGTGCTGTCAAGTGCCTTTTAGCAGCTGACTGGCTTGGTGCATCAACTGCCTCTCCAAGAAGTCTGTTCTAGTATTTGACTACCCTCTCAGTAAAGTAATGTTTCCTGAAGTCTGAACCTCCACTGATGCAACTTTGAATCATTCCCTCATGTCCTATTACTGGGTAACAGGGGGAAAAGATTAGTACTTCAGGAAGCTGTAGAAAGATGCTTTCCTAATGAACATTAGGCCTAGTGTAGTACGGTTGCTCGACTGCATTTCTTGAGTTTAAAATTGTTTCAAAATGGCTGGCAATGAAAGCTGATGCCCTGGAAATTGCACTGCTGGTGATCTTGTCTTTGCTTCCAGTTGCACCTCATGCAAATGCAAACTGCTGGCCAAATATGTTCGTGTCCAACAAACAGACAGCAGGTTTTGTCTTTCTCCTCCTTCCCACCACCTCAGCCACATTTTGATTCCAAAAAAATTATTTCCTACTGGTGCTTTTCTTTGTTTCTCTGTTCTTCATCTCTCTCCTCCAGGCTGGCTACTCTTAAGAGTAATTGTTCCAGCCCCAAGGTAAAAACAGTAATTTTTCTGAGTGCTAACAAATCAGCCCTCACATTTCTCTTCCTAACAGAGAGTTCATATTATCCAATTGTCCTAGGGGTGTTTAATTTCAATATCAGACATTGTTCAGCTAATGCATATAATTACTTTTCCTGCATGTAAAAGCAAGAACTAAGTTTAAACACAGGTTGTGTACCCATTTTTGTAAGCTTTTTTAATCAGCAGTTAATGAAACAACCTGTCATCAGACAGCTGTACTGCTGAAATGACATGAAAAGCAAATCCATGTATAAGGTTTGTTTGTAGACTTCCACAAAAGTTTGGAGGTAGTGATGATTTGTTGTTTTTTCTGCAGTTTAACCTTGTTTGGTCTAGCTGGAAATGTGGCAGCAGTGATGTCAGTATTTGCCAAGAGCTATACTTTTACAGGAAACTGTAATAGACATCTTTCAAGGCTTTGACAAGATTTCACACAGCATAGCAGGGCAATCCAGCACAAATCCATCATAATAAAAGTCTTCCATGCCCATTTTGGGTGATGTTCTCATAACCTTACAGATGTAGACCATGTGTAGCTGAATGAAACTATTCAGTTACTGCTTTGCACGAAATGCTTGAGCACTGTGACGAATGTCTATTAAAATGGTTTGCTGTGAGTGTGGACATGGAGGCATTAAAATATCACCACCATGTAATACAGCATAGCTTAAGTCAGAAGGTATCAGAAAGCACAGAACTGCGCATTCTAGTTTTCACAAGCATTTTTTTCCCCAAAACATGTTAGAGATGGGATTCTTCTACTGACTGGTTTGGGAGAGACAAAGGGAAAAGAGCAGGAGGGGTTCCTAGTTACTCAAAATGCAAAACAGTGATCTTGTCCTATGTCACTTGCAGAAGTTCAAATGTGCATTCACTCCACTGGATTGATGGAAAGATGTGTGGTCCTGGGCTACAAAGGAGTTCCGGGCCTTTGTGGTTCCAGTGACTTCTCTCAGAATCCTGTGGCAGTCTGACAGGAATCTTTTTCACCTGATTCAATAGTGACCACTAATCTCTGTATCAAGAACTCTGTGTGTTACTTCCTTGTTCCTTCAAATATTATTCTCCCCAGCTCTACAATGTTTTGTGCCCTCCAAGGCTGCTCACTCTTTTTGTTTTCTCCTTTTCAGGAATTTTCTTGCCAAACTGTTATCAGTTTTGAAAGCAGACACTTCATGCATACCTGTCTAAAAGAAAGCATTTTTCTTTTAATTCTGTTCCCCCTTGGTCTTTATATTGCTTGGTATATGGGAATTTTGTTGTTTTTCTGTGTGTGTTTTTTTTTCCCTGGAATGACAGCTGAACTTGAATTTTTGAGAACTTTAGTCCATGGGTGGTCTTCCCTTTTCAGATTGCTAAACAATATGCTATAGCTTCTGGTTTGGAGAAGCTATCATTAGATGATAACAAGCTTAAAATCTATCACAGTGATTCTTTGCAATTTCTATGAAATAATGCTATCTGTCTTATGTAATTTTTTCTTACTTTATGAATATGTAGAGGAGTGCCTGGTTTTGGGATGTTTGCTGGTTTGATTTTGTGTCCCTGTTGCTGCATTTATGTTAGTGCAGGTTAGGGCTTGTACTCGGAATGGAAAAGGGTGAGGCCTGTGGGAGGTTTCATTTAGGATTTTAACAGGTCCCTCAAAGATCAGCCTTCTACAAATGTGTCTTGACACCTGACTGTTATGTCAGGGTTGAACTGTGTCTTTAGCTTTCCTGGGCCCAGGCGATGAAGTCAAGAATTGAGTCCAGTGCTGAAAAATGTCGCAGATCTCAGGTGCTAGCAATAGCGCCTGACTTTAAAAGCACCCTGATTTAAATTACAGTTCACCTAGGGACAGAAAAAGCATTGTCAGTAATTTCTAGCAATCATATCTGAAGGTACTGTTATGGTTGTAATGAACAAAATCCTTAGTTTTATAGAAAAGGCTTCCATTTGTATAGGTGTCAAATCCTTCTGTGTCAATTGTGGAAGTAAGTGCTTCATGTCTGCCAGGCACTGATTTACTTTTGTCCCCTGTGTTGTGCACTAAACAAACATTTCTCAGAAAACTAATCTATAACCGAACCTCCATTATGTCTCTAAGCTCATTGCCACTGTTACCCAGCATTGTGTGAGACAGCACTGGTTCCAGGAGAATATCAAGCATATGAAGGCACAGGACACAGCATTAACGAGTCTTGGCAGTACTGAAGTAATTCAAGTTCTGATGATGGATTTTGTTATTGAGTGTTTGCACATTGAAGGATACAAAGCTTCAGACTATCTACTGATTTCCAGGATCCTGGAGTTGTCATGTTTTCACAAGTTCACTGGGCAAATTTTATTCACAATTAGCCTGAGACACTTAGCTAAGTGATAATGTATACCAGGTGATTGCATAAGATGGCCTTTATGTCAACTACATTAGCAATTCCAGGGACTGCTCTAGCTCATATTCTTTCTTTTACTTGCACTTTGAAAATGTTAAAGAAAAGTGAGACCAAGGGCATCACTGCTATAAAACACAATTTATATGATAAAAGCACAGGAATCTGCTGCAGTTGCATTAAAACAAAGTTGCTGCAACTTTGTAAAGACATCTGTGCAACCAGAACATTTTGCTGACAGTGATTTTTAGGCAACCAAATTTGCTAAATGTACAAAATGCAGGCCAATCACTCTTCAAATGTTTTTGACCTACTTTCCCCTTGAAATCATTCCAAAAAAATAATAATAAAAAATAACTATGGAGAGAGCAGATTACACAGCTCTACAATTTCACTTATGGGAATGTGAATGCCATTAGAGAAAAAGTGCTTCCTGCTGGCAGACTAAGTATGTATTTGTGTGGTTGTAACTTCTCAATACTCATTCAGATTTTGGGAGAGAGACAAGGCCAGGGAAGGACACTTATGTTGACTTAAAGTGTCCTTTCAGTATAGTGAGCCCTCCTTTTGAGTTTCTTTTAATTCATCTGTGTGATGAATTGGCCTTCAGAGTGGTGGGGGTTTTTTTTAGTAGAATCTAGTTCTCATTTTCGAATGGTTTAAGCTAAATTGAAAAAGCCTTTTTCTTATATCAGTTCCTGATTTTAATTGGTTACTGAGTCATTAGTGATTAAATTCTATGGTTTCATACAGATGCCTTCCTGAATAGTCTAATTTTTCATGTTTTAAAAAAGAAGTGACATAATTCTGCTAGATGTCTTGCTTTGTTCTCTCCTTTCCACTTCAAAGTATTTCTGCATATTTTGGAGGATGAGATGGGGGGAAGAGAGAACTTGTGTGTGCACTTAAGGTATGTTTAAAAAGTAGATTTTCAGCCTCTTTTTTTTAAGTCCTACATAAACTCATGCAAAATATGGACAGATTGATTTTTTTCAGTTCTGAAAATATATAATAACTGTGCTTTACTCACAAAAGTGTTAATGACCTTTATGAACTTCAAAACGAGGAGAGGGAGTTGACAGGAAGAATTAATCCCTCCCAGTCTGAAACAAAAGCCCAGAACTGCTGCATTTCCTTCCTTTCAGCATCATACAAATTGTAAGGTCTCAGCGTTCCTCCCTTAGTTAATCTCCCCCAAATACTCAAGAGAGTTACTCTGTCATTTCCAGTAGGAAGATGATTTGCATAAACTAGTTCCTTTTTATGATTAGATTCAGGAAATCAGAATTATAATCTGATATTGTTCTGCTTTTGTCTTGGAATTGGTTAAAATGAGTAATCTGGTAGCCTCTAATCCCATTTCTAACCATATACGGACATGTATCAGTCTAAAAATGAAGGCAGGTTTGTATATTTGAGAAATTCAACATGGTCAGCCTCTTCCTAGGATTTTAGTTTTCTGAAGCATTTAGACATTGAAAAGTAGTTGTGCATTGTTAAATGATTTGTCTAAATAGGGTCTATATGATCTAGAAATTTTCCTATAATCATGACATATATTTGGTACAGGAGGTCAAAAGGGCTTAAAATATAAATTATGGAAGGAAGATACATATGTGCTTTAGCAGTGGTGTTGCAGCTGACCTGCTGAACCAGTTTTCCGCAGACTGTGCGAATCTCTGTACTTCCTTCCAGTCTACAAGTAGTTCTGCTGACTACTTCTTTATCCAGCACAAATAATCAAAAAAAATCCTTATCCAGCACAAATACTCTTTCACCTTTTGGTATAATAAGCCCTGCTTATGAGAATACCTGACTGAGGAAAGAACTACCTCCTGCTAGCATCAGAGGGCAGTATTTTCAAAGCAAGAGCAACCAGTGCTGGGCTGTTCATTTTTCTTTTCCCCTTTTTCTTGTCCTAGATGACTGACCTAAGCCAGAACCTTCTCCTTCGAACCAAACTCAACAGTTACTACTCAGTTCTGGAGACAGTGTGTGCAGCTCATTAATTAGCGTTTTACCTTTCCTTCTCTGTTTGGTTTGAACCAAATGGCAAACTGCAAAACCATCTTTACAAAATTGTCAATTTCCTGTATAAGTAGGGCTGTGTAAAAGAGGGCCATTTCAATCAGTGAGTGAATATTCCCAGCATGAATGAACATGAAGGAAAGTTATGCATCTTGGCCAATAATGTTTCACTTTGTAGAACACTTCTAAATGGGGAAATAACCTAGAAACACTAAACCTGGAAGGAGGAGTTCCTCCTGGTGGGCCCTCATGCCTTCCCTTGGATGGTCCCTCCATACAGCCTTCCCCCATCCCCAGCACCACCGCAGCCAAAGCTGGTTGACTCAGTCCCTTAGCAGAGCTGGTGCCTGCTCCTGGGGTGCAGGGAAGGCAAGGCTGGTTAAGCTATTGCATCAGTAGCCAGAAACATTGAAATAATGCAATTCTAAGAGAAAACAGAGTCACTGTGCCATTCCTGCTTCTAGTACAGCTCTATGTATTATCATGATGTTACCGATGTTTGGAGAAATTTCTCACTTTTCTCAGTTTGCAGGTGCTTTGATTCCTTCAGGAATGAGCTGGGACAACTCAAGAAAACACAGGAGCGAGACAAAACAAAACAAAGGTTTGGTATAAAAAATCACCAAGCAGTGGGATAGGAGTGGATGGGTTGTTATTTGTCATTTTCCCAACATCTTTATACAAAGTTTGTAGCAGAAAACTCATTATGGTAAGCAGCTGTTGCACCAGTTTGTTTAATCTCACATGAATCTTCCAGTTGCTCTGAACTGGATCCAAAGCCAAATGAAGTCTGGCTGACCCTCTAGTTCTAAAAGTCTGCACTTTGCTCTGTGGAGTCACTTTTCAAATATGCAGACATTCTTCAGTGAAGGGAATGCTAATGCCCTGTGGATGGGCATCAGATACTTGCCATCTTGATCTCTTAAACCCTTGTTTGACATGCAGGAATCAGATGAACTACTCATCCACATGGGGCTCAGCACTACTTGCTTCTTGTGTTCTATTAATTTCCAAACATCTTGGGCAATAACCATACAGAAAGTGAGCCAGCTTTCAATCAATTTTCAGTTAGTGTCTATCTAGTGCTTTGCTTTGACATTTAAAGATAAGACAAAATTAACGAGGTTATATTTTGCTCCTTCTACATTTGTAAGTAGGTTGATGTTTTTAAAGTACTGTACTTGCAAGCTTGATCAGAGGGCTGGCTGGAGATGGAAAAATGAGAAATTTTTGGTGAGGAAAAGAAAGCAGGTAGTAGCATGCTAATTTGAAATATTCTTTAAAAAACCAACAACCACCATGTCTACCTATTGGTGCTTAGAGCTGGACACACACCCTTACAAGGTCAGTCTTATACATTCATTTGTGTCCCTGTAACAACAGAAGGGTTTAGTACATGTGAATAAAAGGTGATTTGTAGTGAGTCTTTCCAGTGCTGGCTTGGTATCTCCTTTACAATATTTTTCACGTTGTAATAGGGTTTGCTTTGGAGATGTACTGAAGGATAGAAGTCATTTAAACATCAATAAAAATAACCACATGTGAAATTCTTCTACAAGCTTACCTAGGATGACAAATAATGTAATTAAAGCTATGCTGAATTATGTGTAAGGAGCTAATGTTTTGTTTTCAGTAATTCATCTATTTAGATTTTTTACACCTTTAAGAAACAACCTTGATAATTTGCAGCTACTGAGGCATAACTACAGTATTTTAGTTTTTAATAAAAGCATTCTCGTGAGAAAAAAAGAACTCTACCTGTGAGATACAATTCTGATTTCTCATATTTTACCTTCTAAATGTCACTTTCTTTTTGTAATGGATTGGCCAGGAAACTCAGCCCTTTCCTTTGAATGACTCATGATGTAACGTATTTACAGATTAGAAACACAATATGAGTAATGTACTTTATAGCATTAAGTGAGGCTTTGCACATTCTATCACGTTTATTCTAGTTGAAACCTAACACTACATCACTTGGGTGTTTAGATCATTAGAGCATAAAACCTTGTTAAAGTTCAAAATGTGGGTGTACTTTTCCTTCACATTAGGAATGTGCTTTTTTCACATGAGAATTTTAAATTCGTGTACCTGCAAATTTCACTAGTTAAAATTTACCATAACAAGCACCTTATTAATCACTTATTTGTAATTGTTAAGTAGTCTGAATAACAGATGAGTATACATTGATTTTAACACTAAATAAGCTCTTATGTACCTTATCTGGAATTTAATATTTTTAGAAATGAGCAAGATTCTTCTGTAAAGTTAGTGAATAAAGGATGACCCTATCACTGAACAAAAGTATGAGTATCCTGCTGATGCTTTTCAAGCTCTGTTGACTTTTAAGCCATGAAGAGACCAAATAAGTGGTATTTTACTTCACATTTTGGGTTTCTGGTGCCCTGCCAATGTCAGACAGAAAGGATGATATCACAGGCATGATGCCTATAGAAATCATGAGTGGCCAGCATACAAATTCCTCACTTTGTTTTTGCTCACACCTAGGAGATAAGATGACTATGGGGTGTGTATTATTTAGAAGTGTTGCTGGCAGTTTACTCTGGTTGAGTTATGTGGCAAATTGCCCTCTACAACTTGTAGTAAAAGACAGTCTCTCTCAAAGAAGAATTCAGAAAAATTAGTGTCTAACTGCAGAGCTCAAATTGTCCTAGTAAGTTATAAATTGAGCCTCACAAGTGCTTCTAAGCAAGTTAGGCATCTCAAACTCTCTGTCAGATTCAGTTTCTCTGTTCTCTCATATAGGTAAATATGTTTGCCTCTGTCTTTGAACTTGATTCTCTCCAACAAAGGCTGTTATTTTGAGAAAGGGAAAGGAAAACAAAGCACAAAAAGTTTAAAAAAACCTGCAACATTCTTCAGTGAGTTAAAAAATGTATGGCTATTTATGGTCTATTTTTGTTGTCTTTTGGGAGACATGCCCATTGAATGGAAAAGCCTGCTCCTTTCTCTGCATGAGGAATGTCTTCCAGCCCTTCAGCAAAGCAGCCTACTCCTCTACTAAACCTAGTGCCTTCACATACTCTGCCAAGCAAATGGAGTCACCATATACCCTGCTGCTAATACCTGTAACTGATCTTGTATTTCGAAAGAGCTCTTGAAAGAAGTAAAAGGAAGGCCTAATGTTGCCTTAACTGAGAGCAACATTACCCTATAAGGTTAAAAGTGGATCTATGGCAATACCAAGGCTTCAAAGGAGTATACTTCAAACAGATCTTTGAACTATTTGAATTTACAGTCATGCTTTTTTTTCTTCTTCCCTATTGTAGCAATACCCAAAGAGGGAACTTAATCTTTCCTATAATCTCTAGTGAAGTGAAATTTTAGAGTTTCTGAGTGTGATCCAGTTCCCAAATGTGTGATGCCATTTGAGATGCCCTAGGGGCCTACCTGACTTCAGCTGCCAGTTCAAAAGGGCATGGGGCTCCTGGAGGTCTTGTCTCAGATCTGCCACCAGCTTGCAAACATCTCAGATCCTTTAGACATCTCAAATTACACCTTAAGCCTATGCTAAAGACTCTGAAATGAGCTAGTTGTCTGTGTTTCTAGCCACAAATCTCAATTAGCTTCTTCCTTGTCTCCACATGAAATAATTTGAGCTGGGATTTGAGATTTTACAATGAAATAATCTTGACTGATTCGCTGTTTGTTTTCTTGAACCATTTGGTAGTTGGATTTTCATGCAGTATAAACCTGAATCTATCCCGGTTCAGGATTGCAAAAGCACTGTGTCCCTGTTACATCCCAGCTCTCAGAGCTCCTCAATGTCTGGAGACATTGCATGGGAGAGGGGACTCCAGCAGCAGTCCCTTACTAAAAGGTGTATGGGTCCAGACAGTGCGACTTGACAGGCTGAAAGAGTTGAAGTCATTCACCCTGGAGGAGACAAGACTGCAGGGACACCTCATAGAGGTACCTGAAAGACTGTTGCAAGTGCATCAAGGATTTATGCTGAAAGAGGGGAGATTTAGATCAGATCTTGGGAAGAAATACTTTGCTGTGATGGGGGTGAGGCCCTGGCCCAGGTTGCCCAGAGAAACTGGTTGCCCCATCCCTGGAGGATGAGACAATGGTGGTTGGAGCTTGGAGCACTCTGGGCTGGCGGGAATTGTTCCTGATCAGGGTAGGTAGTATCAGTGGGTGGGCTTAAAGGCTCCTTCCCACCAAAACAGCCTGTGATTCTGTATTTTATTTCCTTTTCTAACAATTGCTAGTCAGAAACTAAGGCTCTGTGACCTGTTTTACAGGGATGATCCTGGGCTAGTGGGAGCTGTCTTAGGCCAGGGCAGAGGGTTGGAACCAGATGACCTTTGAGGTCCCATGTAACCAAACCATTCTGTGATGTCTTATTTGATAGCTATTTAGCTTTTCTGAGTTGCCCCAAACTATGTATTATTTGTGTTTTGCTTACAGTTTTAAAATTCATGAAGAAACTATAAAAAAAGCTGAAGTTTTGATTGGCTCAGTCTAGTATATTTATTAATGTCCCTGTCAAAAGATGGAATATCTTAATTGGGACACAGCCAATAGCTTTAATGCACAAACATTTATGATATGTGAAATTAAGCTGAAGGGCTGTGATACATGATTAATGTACTGAAGTTGAAATGTGTCTGCAAACTAAACTTTAATTCCTGGAAAAACAGGCTAGAAGCCAAGAGTCATATGCTAAAGGTCTTCTGTTTGATTAAATGTAATACGCTGTAAAGAAAGGTGTTTATAACTTGCTACCGAGGAGTGAGGAAAAAAAAATCTTATGATTAAAATTACTGGCCTCCTTGTCATGATTTACTTAGTTTAAATTGCAAAGGTACTGCAAGTTCCTCTGTCATGATAATGATAAACAACTGTCATACTTAATGCTTGTGTATTGGTAGAGATGTACCCTGGAAGAACTGTATGTTCACTATTTTTATTGAAGTGTTTATCACCTTGCTTCATACTTTTTTCACAGATATGCCCTCTCTGTTTTCTCACAGGATCAAATGCCTTTAAGAAAGCTGCTGGGGGAGTGAGAATACCATTTTAGTGCAATTTATCTGACCACAGTAGAAAGAAACCTTGTATCATTTGGAGAACTGGACAGATGACTCTGGAGGGATTAGAGGATCCTCTCCTGTCTGGGAAGGAGCTTGTTCTGATAGTAATGAGGCCATCACATGAAGGCCATAACAGGAGAGAGCACAGCTGATTTGGACAAATCAAATCAGCTTTGCTCACACTGTGAAATGATAAATCAGCTGCCAGGGGTATGAGGGGATATTCTTTCAGCCTAGTCCTGTAGATCTTTGGAAAAAGTCACTGACATTAATGGGAAGGTTTGTTGACAAACACAAAATCATGGTCACAGAATTTGCCATGCCAGAAGGGACCCATGGGGACCACTGAATCCAATTCCTGGCTCCATACATGGCAGCCTAAATGTTGAAGCATGTATCTAAAACTGTTGCTTAAATGCTTTTTGACTCCAGCAGACCTGGGGCCATGGCTACTTTGACCACTTCCCTGGGGATCTTGTCCAGTGCTTTCACAGGAAAGAAGTTTTTCCTAATGTTCCTTACGGGCATTACCATAGAATTGCCTGTTGGAAGAGACTTTTCAGATAGGCTTGTCCAATTGTCAACCTAACTGACAATTAGAGAGAAGAGATCAGAATTTCCCTCCCTGATGCCTACTATGAGAAAGCTGTAAACAGCAATGACATTATCCTTCATTCTCCTCTAAGCTGAATAAGCCTTGTATCTTCAGGATCTCCTCATAAGTTTGTTCCCTCTTGTCCTCTCCACTGGTTCCACTGGGTCCTGTCTTCTGCTTTTAACTGCTATATGCTGTCTTGCACATAGAAATCACCATCAGTGTATTTCTTTCTTTTCAAAAAATAGTTGTCCAAGTAGGCTTTTAAGAAAAGACTGTTTCCATCCATCATTTAGAGTGTTCTGTCATCAGTCCAATGAGGCAATATATATTACATGTAAGTTGCTTTTCTTTTCAAAGCAAATCTACTACTATTTTAAAATTATTCTTTAATTGCAAAATCAGTTATCTTTAGTGGTCATAGCATAGAATTCTCTCTGGTTTTAAGTGATCTGTAGCCACAGAAAAGAGAATCCAGTAATTCTTAACACTGCTTCACTCCCTCATGTCTTAAGATGTAACCAACATTTGTAATATAAATTCTATAACTAGATATATTTCCAGTTAAAAAATAGCCAGTGTTATCCTCTTAAAATAAACCCTTAATTTAACATAATCTTGTGAGCTTGTGCTGTCTAGAGAACTGTATTTTGTTGTCCATTTGCTATCCAGTAAAAACATGACACTTGCTGAGACGATCCATTTCAGCATGACAAACTGATTTATTGCCCTTGTCAGTATCACTTCTGGCTACTTCCTCTTACTTGAGTGTTTTAGAAAAGCTTGTTCAGATACAAGAAATGTCCAGTAATCTTTTGCTTAATGAATTAATCATGCTGATGCCAAATAAATATGTAATACACCTTTATAATGTTGAACTCTAAGATCAGCTTCTTCGGAGAGCTAGGTTCTTGTCCTGACAGCGAGAATCCCAAGGACACTGACTTGTTTGTCTTTTTATGAAACAGAAAACAACAATTAAAAAAGATTTAATCTTTCCAGTGGAATTGGACCCTGTGATGAATCTGGCCCTTTGAATCAAATTTAGCCTGGATATATGAGCACCCAGCTGACTCAAAAAAGGGTGACATCAATTCAAGCTTTTGTTGGTCTGTAATGTTTCAAGATAGTATGTATGCCTTTAGTCTAAATTCAGTGCAGAGTTTAATAATGGTGGAAGTAATTTTCATCAATATTAATATCTAATATTATAGCAATTCCTGAAGGTTAAAATGAGGACTTACAGCAATCTAAGCCAAAACAATGACACCAAAGTATTTCTACTTACAGATCTGTTTAGTGCAAGTATAGACCATCAAAATAGCTACAAGGAAAAATCCTGCTATTGCTGTATTAGTGGTTGAAATAAATATTTAATATTTTAAAAAGCTATTTTAAAAAATCTGGTTGTGTTGTGACAGGATTCATTCTTTGTAGTTTGGCCTTATTGG
Organism: Turnix velox; assembly: GCA_013400935.1. NCBI lineage: Eukaryota > Metazoa > Chordata > Aves > Charadriiformes > Turnicidae > Turnix > Turnix velox. The sequence continues at coordinate 171,270 of VZTY01007794.1, forward strand.
TCTTTAAAAGAGCATAGCAAGACCACCATCCTTTTCAGTATACTCTCCCCAAAAGGCATGGATATGTTTGAATAATATAACTACTATAAATAATATAGGTTTAACGTCAAGTCTATTTGACGTGTCTATGTACCTATTTAAATTAATTTCCAGTAATGAACTTCTGCTGAACAGCTGTTTCTGTGCTTTTCAAGCAAGGCTGAAGAAATGTAAGGGAGGTCTGTAGAGCTGCAGCACCACTATCTCTTTGAAGCCTGCTTTTAAAATATTTCTATTGTAACGAAACAAGCAAAAATTGCTGCAGCTGTTCTCTGCAGAAAAGCATCCTTTTTTATTAGACTATAATTGCCTACAGAGGGTGGGTGAAATACTGATAATGTTGAAATACTGCTATGTTAATAAGCAAGATCAAGGAGAATCCTGGCAAGCTGAGAGAAATATCTTTGACAGCACACAGGAACTATTCTGTATGAAAAAGAAAAAGAGAGGAAATGATATTCCAAGAAAATTACCTTCAGTCTATGGAATAAAGCAGATACACCTGTGACTTTAAATATGTTTATTGTTCTACGGAGAGGAGGACATCTTTGCATTTCTTCCTAAAACCTCCTCAAAATTACTACTATGAAGTGGTAAATAGCTAATGTGTGTATGCAAGTTTTTCTTGAGAATTATTTGACACACTGGGATGGCAAATTCTCAGTTGGTGTGTGTTCAAAGGAAAAATTTGGGAAGATATTTATTTAAGTTTCTCAATATGAAGACACTAATGTAAATAACATAACAAAATACATTACAGTTTAAAATCAGTTAAGCTACATTTTCTCTAAGCTAAAATTCATGAACATATTGAGACGTTACCACAGACAAGTGCCACTAAAATCAACTCATACTTTCCTTTAACTGCAAATTCCTATTTTCAAAGGTAGAAAAGTTAGATCTGAGAAGAGTTACTGAATCTGAATAACTTTACCACAGCAAGGCCATTTTAGTCTGATGTAAAAAAAACTCCTCAAATTATGTGCCTCAGACCTGTTCAATCCCTTAGTTTGGGAAATAAATCCTGAAAGAATTTTTAGTAAAGTCAAAATATTTAAACTTTTATTTACTTAAATTTGATATGAGAACAAGATGGAACAAAAGAATTGACCTGAGAACATTTTACCCAGTTTCTGGTTGCAGAAGGACATCTTGTTCTCCTTTCCTGAAATAAATTTTCTGTCCTAGTAATACTGTTTCTTTTTTGTCAAAATTCTGTTAGCAAATATATGTTTTTATGAGGAGTATATCTGGCTACTTTTGGAGAAAAAGACCTAGCTTGTGGATTTGTTTTTTTAAATCCTACTTTTCTTAGAAGTCAGCTCTCTTAAACTGGCAAGCCCTTTGTTCATTGCTTTGATTGGCTACATCTTTTGGGTTGAATTTGATATTTACATGATTTTATTGCAGCTTTAGCTTGGTGAAAAAACAGTCATCAGCTACTATTCAGTTTGGTGATGTTCAGACCTGCATGAGACTGTTGATATCTAAAGTGGAGACTGTGTGTACAAAACTATTGGTCTGTCTAAATTGGAGAGATATGGAATTGATGGGTGGACTGTTTGGTGGATAAGAAACTGGCTGGATTGTCACATCCAGAGGGTAGCTGTCAATGGATCAATATCCACATGGAGATGAGTGATGAGTGGTGTCCCTCAGGGATCTGCGATGGGTCCAATTTAGTATCTTCATCAACGATACAGACAGCAGCTTCAAGTGCACCTTCAGCAAGTTTGCCAGACATGAATCAACACTGTGCACTTGCAGCCCAGAAGGCCAACCATATCCTGGACTGCATCAACCAGCAGATTGGGGGAAGTGGTTCTACCCCTTTACTCGGCTCTTGTGAGACTCCACCTGGAGCACTGAGTCCAGTTCTGGAGCCCTCAGCAAAAGAAGGACATGGAACTGTTGGAGAGGATCCAGAGGAAGGCCACAATGATGATCAGGGGGCTGGAATATCTCTCCTATGAGGACAGGCTAAGAGAGTTGGAGCTGTTCAGCCTGGAGAAGACATGGGGGAGACCTCATAGCAACCTACCAGTACCTGAAGGAAGCCTACAGGAAAGCTGGGAAGGGACTATTTTCAAGGACATGTAGCAAGTGGCAATGGCTTTAAACTAGAGCAGGGTAGGATTAAGTTAGACATTAGGAAGAAGTTCTTCATTGTGATTGCGGTGAGAGAGTGGAACGTGTTTCCCAGAGGGGCGGGGGAGCCCCCATCCCTGGAGACATTCTAGGCCAGGCTTGATGAGGCTCTGAGCAACCCAATCTAGTTCAGGAAGTCCCTTCTTACTGTGGTGGGGCTGGGCTACATGGCCTATGAAGGTCCCTTACAACCCTATGATTCTATGAATTTGGAGGCATTGGAATGTGATCTCAAATCTAATCCGAGCATTTTCTTCTTCAGCCATCCTGACTTGGAGAAGTTAATCATAAGGAAATGATTCCAAATGCACTCAGCCAGTAGCTGTCCTCTCAACAGGCTATACTTTGGTCTCAATCTCTCTGCCTTTTTCTTGTTTTCCCTTTCATGGAATGTGTCTGACTCTCAGCTTTTGCTCATGCACTCATCCTCAAAAGAACCTTCAAATATTCCTTTCCCCTCTGGTGAGGGCACAGAAGAGCTCTGGGGCTATATTCATCTGTTCTTTTTTCCTGCAAATAGCATCCAATTTCTAGCTGTCCCCAGCCCTCTTCAAGTTGTCAAAGCGTGACTAGTGTCATGCTCTTTGTGTTCATCTTTGAACAGGGCAGCCCAGCATCCTGCATCCACTGCCCTTCTTCTAAAAAGCAGACATAAGGGAAAGCTGAGGTGGGTCAGCTCTGATATGATTTATTTACAGTGGAGATACTTTCAAGAAATACCTGGAAAGTATTTCAGAAAGAAAGCTCTTTTCACGCAATATTGCTTACAAGCAAATTTCACAAGCAAATGTGTTGCAGTATGGGCACAGGCCATAAAGGGTTAACAGCTGCTCAGCTCAGGGCCTGAGGCAAATCCTATCAAGCCACCTGACGGCCTTGGAGCTTGTTTGTGCCTTCCATTGTTTTGGGAAAGAAGAGGGAGTCAAGCATGAACAAGATAACAACAACTTGTGTACAACTTCGTGTGTTGGCAGAAGAACTCTAAGAGGAGGGTCTGACATTAATGCAAGAATGTAACCTGTAACCAATCAGTATGTTAGTAGCATTGATAAGTAGCCATCACTGTATATAAGCTTGTCTCATGCTCACAATAAACAGATTCTGGCAGATCATATTGATCGTGGAGGTCGGCCCCTTCTTGCACCAATCGTCCTATTACTTTACAAATGGGAGTTTAAAGCAGGTCTTTCAGGATCTGGAAGCAGACCTTTTCTCAGTACTTCAAGGAGTAGCCATAATAATGGTCCACAGTAATGAAGGGAAGTTATCCAGCTTGGATCACTGAGGTTAACTCCTTGTGGAGTTCAGAAAGGATCTGTAAAGAGGCACTGTCCATTTGATGTAAGCCCCACAATGTTTTCTGAGTTAAAAAATGAAAATTATCTTGGCTATGCATCTTGGGAGCAAGATTGTGTTTCAAGACTTGTGTTATACTGGTGTTACAGTTATTAAACTCTAATAAACTGATCTCATTTGCACTGAATGTTTAAACTCTCACTTAAACAGTTAAACAGATTTTATTTGGCAGCAGTTGTCACAATTCCCAGAAAGAAGGATACGAAGCAAAGCCCAACGTGCAATAATTTCAAGCAACTGTTTTAAGAAAGCCCAATCTCCTTTCTAATCTAAAAACCAGATTCCTTGTGACATTTTTATGCAAGTGAAGTTTCCTTTCTTTAAAGAAATTACCATTTTCACCTTGAAACAGAAATCATTCAACATGAAAGAAGATTGGGTATATTGCATGTTGCCAAAATCAGATTTCTATATATGCACTTAATCTCTTGGCTAGAAGTGCAAAATTAGGACAGTGGAATTCTCTTTTCAACTTTACATTCAAGACTCCCTTTCTCTCCACCTATGTCTCACATTTGCACTGTCTCTAGAGGCAAATTCTTCATATCTTTAACCCAAATCCATGTAGCTTGTTAAACATCTATTGGAAGCAATTTTGAGGGGTTGTGCTGGTACTCTTATGATGGCTGTTTTGAATAGTTAGAAGGTAAAGACATTTTCACATTTAGAGAGGCTTTTTTTTAATGTCTAAATGCTACCTTATTTGTTTCCTATGTAGATTAAGCTTAGTTCCTTTCATAGGCACGATATTAGAAGAATTTGAGAGCATCTGAAACATACTCACTCTTTAGTGACAGGAAAAACTCCTGTTTTTTGTAACTCGGATTTGCACACCAGAGAGGTGTTCTGTTATTTGGCCAGGTACCCCAGAGCACTATGGTCCAAATATACATTGACTGAGCTGTACATTCAGATTTAAAGAGAACATGGCAAGCACAAAATCATAAATACTACAGTGTAAATCCAGGGAAAGTCAGTCACTGCCCAGTCATTTACACAAGATGGAATTTTCCACAACACTTTTCTTACAACAGTAAAAGAAAAAGCTGATAAAAGCCATATTTTCAGAATGAAAGACAATGGAGAGTAACATGGAGCTGAAAGTAGACAATACTAGTATCAGTGTGATGCTAGTAGTCTAGTGCAAAAGAGACAAAATCATATTTTCTGGGAAAATTTTAGCATGTATTATCACAATGACACGTGTATGATTCTTTTATGCGACTGATTTGTTCTGATCCAGAGGAATCATAAGCATGCTGCTTGAGCCCTTTGGTTCAGGATCTGAAGTTTATAAGATGTATTAGGAATCTTTCCATTGAATTCATCATTCTTTGATTTGGGCCCTGTTTATACTATATATTTATAGGTTAGATTCACATGTGGATTTTCAATTAATGGCAAAAATGAATACTAGATCTGTTATATTCCAGGAATTAGACAAAGAAAGACAAAACAGATGAATTATATATATGGAGCAATATTAGCCCTCTAGTTTGTTTCCATATAATTAATTTTTGAACATCACTCAGTTTTATTTTAAAGATTGCCATGACTGAGTTTAAAGTTGAGCCAACACACTTAGCTTTTGCAGTGACAGTAGTGGTAGTATCTAGATAATAGAGTTATCCATTCAGCTTTCAGGACAGAATTCTACATTTCAAATTTGGGAAAAGTTTCAATATGCCAGATGCAAAACTCAGTCATGGAAAGTACTGTGAGAAGGGTGAAATCATGATGCAGATCTTCTTGAAAGTCACGGTAGAAGTCCCAAACTGGAGGTGACAGCTCAGGCCGTGATGTCCAGTTTCTAAAGGAGATTCAGCTTCATGGTTGGGCAAATTCATAGAATCACAGAATCATAGAGTTGGAAGGGACCTTTGAAAATCATCTAGCCCAGCCCCACTGCAGTATGGAGGGACATCCTGCACTAGATCAGGCTGTTCAGAGCCTCATTAAGCCTGGCCCTGAATGTCTCCAGGGATGGGGTCTCCACCACCTCTTTGGGTAACCTGTTCCAGTGCCTCACCACCCTCATGATGAAGAACTTCTTCCTAATTTCTAACCTAAACCTGCCTTCTCTGATTTAAAACCATTACCTCTCATTCTGTTCCTCTGTGCCCTGAAAAACGGTCGCTCCCCTGTTTCTTGTAGGCCCCCTTCAGGTATTGGTAGGCTGCTAAAAGGTCTCCCTGGAGCCTTCTCCTGGCTGAACAGCCCCATCTTTTTCAGCCTGTCCTCATAGTAGAGGTGCTCCTGTAGCCCTCCTCTGGGGCTATTGATGAAGTCAATAGCTCGTGAACCTATTGCTTCTACTTTGATGAGTGAAATATAATCTCTGCCTGGGCTTTTTCTGTGCAAGCAGGACAAGAAAACTTTTATTGTCCAAAGAGTTTGTACTAACTAGTTAGAAGTTATGAACGTTTTGCTAACTCTACTTGCTTTGTCTAGGAGGTGCTGCTGTGAGATCCACCTGCACGGCTGGGGGAGCAGGTGCAGGTTGAGTACTGAGGGGTCCTTGGAGCATGGACACTTAATAATGGAGGAGCCAGAACATCCCACTGAAGGCCCTCTGGAGCTTGGCTGCTGTTTGGTGTCGGAAGGAAGAGGATCACAGAGATAAACCTTTGTCTGTCGGCTGGTCTGGAGAGGTGGGAGCAGCTGACAGTGGAGAAGAGGGATGATACCAAGGCTGGATGGTGCTTCATCCCATCTCTTGGTGGGTGTCTGTGTGGTCTCTGCAGCTTGAGCACCTAACTGATCTTGCTGAGGGGTGCCCTTACTTCATGAGTGGTTCAGCCAGGACTCTTCATTTGAGAGTCTCAGCTCCCCTCTAGCCACAAGGAGGGGATAGTGTCTCTAGAAGCTGGGATTGTAAGTAGTAGAGAATCTTATATTGTGAAGGAGGAGTTAGCTGCTGTCATCTTGAGACTGAACTGCAGATGATCATGGATATAGAAAAGGGCTCTCAGAGACATTAAACTCAAGTTAAAACATTATGTGACAGTTTTGTTCAGTCATCACCTCCTGGAGTTTTGCCATCTGGGAGAAGAGCAGTATAGGCTTTTCAAAAGCATAAGTACTGTTTTGGAAAGCAAACTACCAGGACATTTCAGCACCTTGCATGTCCAGTGAACCGGCAGGTGACACTGTGGACCTTCAATGTTCCTTGTTGACATTCAGCAGGTGCCACAAATTTGCAAGACACTAGGAGAAACCACAGTTATGTCTTTGCATTTAAAAGGTTCAAACTAAGTATTTATAACCAAATGGTGTTCTATCTGTCCTTCTGCTAACCTACACTGCATGCTACTGTCTTCATCTCCACTGCTGCAAGGGCCTATTTGATGTGATGGCTGCTGTGAGCATTAGTAGAAGTGCAGAGCAAGTGCTATACCTGGCAATGGGCAGAAGCTGATGCTTCTTCTGCCAGGAATTTAGGCAGAGAGGCTGAGCATGGGGAATCTGGGCGCAGCTCAATGAAGCCATAGAGGTTCATTCACTGGAGGAAAATTTTCATGATGTTCATAGCAAAGTCTCAGAGATGTACTCTTGGAAGAGTCCTTTGTTGATGGCCTCATATTTTCCTCTTGCATTCCACCTAATGGAATGAAACTGGTCACTTACCACCATATTCCAAAGCTTTTGTAGAAAGAGAAGTGCTGAGAATTCATTGGAATCAAATGCTTTCTGCTTGGAAACAGAATGAACTTGTCTGGTCTATCCTGGTTCTGGTGGGGATTAGGTTAATTCTGGCAGTGACACGGATGTATCCCTCTCCAACCTAAGCCAAGCCCACTGGTAGTCAGGAGCTGTCCAGAAAGGGGGGCAGGAAGTGACCAGGGGGCATGCAGGGTGGAACCTGGTGGTGAAACCTGGTGGCATGACTGGCTGGATGGGTAGATTAATGAATGGATGGATTAATGCATGTATGGATGAGGGGAGTGCAGTGGATGTTTGACTTTGACTTCATTTAGGCTTTGAACATGTTCGTCCACAGCACGGAAGTGTGGGTTAGATGCAGGGACAGTGGAATGGATTGAAAACCGTTTGAAAGGGAGAGCTCATGGTGATTAGGGGCATGGAGTCTAGTTAGAGATCAGTAACAAGTGGTGATCCCCAGGGATCTGTACTTGGACAAGTCCTGTTCAATGCATTCAATAATGACCTGGATGAAGGGATAGAGTGTACTCTCAGCAAGTTTGCTGATGATGCAAAACTGGGAGGGATGGCTGACATATCAGAGTGCTGTGCCATGATTATAGAGAAACCTGGATGGGCTGGATAGTTGGGTGGAGAGAAAGTAGTTCCATCTATGTACTTATTTAAATATATAAAATCATAGAATCATAAAATGTGTTGAGTTAGAAAGGACCATCAAAGGTCATAAGTGGCATGGAGAGACCCACCCCACAGTAAGGAGGGCTGTCCTGCACTGGATCAGGCAGCCCAGACCCTCATTAAATCCGTCCTTGAATGCTTCCAGGGATGGAGCCTTGACCATCTCTTTGGGAAAACTGTTCCAGAATCTCACTACCCTCACCCTTTATAAATATATATATTTTTTTTTGTGTGTGTGTGTGTATCTATTAAATCTTTTATAATTTCTTTCCTGGTAAGCCTTCTAGTGCTCTTTGTTAATGATGCTTTCATTGAGGACTTGCGTGATTCCTTTTTTATCTCATGAATTTATGATGTACTTTCCCATACTAATGTCCCTTAGTAAAATTGTACATAATTGTTTTTTTCTCAAGGGAACATAGAATGGCCTTCTTCACTCTTCTTTGTTTTAAAACCACTTGGTATAAAAACTAGTGGATATCATGATTTCTATCTTCTTTAGCTGGACTTTTTCATATTGATCTTTGTATTTCAAATCTCAGCTGAAGTCATGCAAATCCTTATCCATCTGCACCTGGAGATAGTCCCGTAAGGCTCAAAAAACTATTGAATATAAAACCATCAATACACAGTCTTTCTCTGGGAAATATGAAACCTATTCTTGGTAAGTGATCAGGATCAGGTAAAAGATGAAAAACCATACAGGAAAAGACTGCATTCCTCTGCTGAAGATTGCTATAACATACTTGTAATATTTTATTTTTAAGATTACTCCTGTTCTGCACCTGTAGTACAGTCTTTTGCTTTCACAGAAGAAAACCAGGATGTTTATTCTCTGTCTCCCTGCCTCTGCTGGAAGATTGAGCATTGATAAATGTGTTTGTTTTACTTATGTTGACTAGGCATGCTAATTTTTCCCACAATGTAACAATTTAATAGGTTCTTGTGATTGAAAGGATAAGGATTATTTGTAAAGTTCGTATACTTCTTTTTGTAATAAATGATGTTAATAACAGTGTGATAAGCACACCATCAATGTTGAAACAGTGGTGGAATAATACAGCATGTTACCTGGCTTGTTTGAAAAACTACTGCTTACACATTCACTTTTTTGCTGTAGTGGCATTTGGTCTGTGGCATTGGTAGCTTAATATTTGCATTAAAGACTTTTATTCTGACCAACACCCATGCTGCAAACAAAAAGTCATATTTTTAATATGGTGCTATGGAAGTGACTGTAGACCATCTCAAAAATCTTCATCAAGCACTGATTCTCCTCTTTAAGGACTGAGAACTCTTGAAGAGATTTTAAAATCTCAGAGAAACAGTGGCACAGAGTAAAAAAATTCCCAGAAGTTGCTGGATTTTTATTCTTTTCTTGTATGACTGGAAATAAATCTGAATTCACATTCCATGGGAAGGTCTTCTTAACAGTAATAGCAGCAATTACGCTTATTTAAATAGAAAGTGGAAAAAATATATTTCATAGTTTTTCAAGGAACTTGGGAAAGTTAACATGACCTTTAGTGTCTTCTATAAAACATCTGCAAGGCTTGCCAAATAACGAACTGGACAGATGTAAGACTGGTAGCTCTCAGGGAGGAGAGGATTGTGACAGCCCAAGACAGTCCTCCTAATGGGCCTCTCCACTCTCAGGATGTTGGGCAGCTATAAACACAGCCCATGGACCTGAGAGGTTGAAAGCCGTAATTTCCATACTCCTAGACAGTGAAACCAACAGCTAAGGAAACAAGCACTAAAAGGGCTGGCTTGCCGGGGTGCGATAATAACCTGGAAAATGTTCTGCTTTTGGTAGATCCCTACTTGCTGACAGGGAAGTGATCTCTGGAAAATTTTGGAGTGATCATGTCCTTTCAAATAATTTTATTTTGAGATATAAAATCAAAAAGCTGAACTTGTGTTGATTTTGATTGTCAGGTTGCAAACTGAAACAGAGGAAGACTGGGAAACCTCCTCAAAGAGTACATTTCTGCCCCAAACTTTTGTGTAGATCCCCCCCACAAAATCAGTTATATGTTTAGTTTTTAGTGATACTAACTCTATACTAATAGCTGGCAAAAGTGTTGTTAAATATCAGAAAGTATGAGATTCGAGGAAGGACACCTGTGATCATTTTGTAACAGATTTGGAGAGCTGCTCATATTCCATTTCTGCAGTTACTTTTTTTTTGTAACTGCATACTTAACTGTAGTTAAACATAAGACTGATGACTGTACAAATTAGAGTTAAGCCAGTGGGCCACGTGGCTGGTGCCTGGATGGGCTGGGTTGTGGCTTGTGTGGAACCAGTGCTAAGGCTTTCACTGGTATGGTTGGAGGTGTACATTGGCTTTGGATGGTGAAATACCAGCCTCTGTAGTCAATGGTCCTGAAAGAATGGTGGGGGGACAAAATCATAGAATCATAGAATAGTTCGGGTTGAAAGGGACCTTAAAGATCATCGAGTTCCAACCCCCCTGCCATAGGCAGGGACACCTCCCACTAGATCAGGCTGCTCAGGGCCTTGTCCAGCCTGGCCTTGAACACCTCCAGAGATGGGGCATCCACAACCTCCCTGGGCAACCTCTTCCAGTATTTCACTACCCTCAGTGTAAATAATTTCTTTCATATGTCAAGTCTAAATCTACCCCCTTCCAATTTACATTCTTTACCTCTGATCCTCCCACCCAATATCATATTAAAAAGTCCTTCCTCTGCCTTTCTGTAGGACCCCCTTAGGTACTGATAAGTTACTATAAGGTCGCCCCTGAGCCTTCTCTTCTCCAGGCTGAACAACCCCAATTCCTTCAGCCTGTCTTCATCGGGCAGTTGCTCCAGCCCTTTGACCATCTTTGTGGCCCTCCTCTGGACCCACTCCAATAGCTCAATGTCCATGTTTGTTGAGGGCTCCAGCACTTGGGCTGGTGGTGGAGCCGGTGGGTGATTTTTCACCATTTACCTTTCTGCTTCACCTTCAGCACTTACAATTTCCAAACTTCCCAAACTGTTTCCAAAGAATGGAAAACCTTGCAAGTCATAGATGGAGGGAGGATTTTTGAATTGAAAAGCTCCAGAAAGAAACAAAACAGAAAAAAAAAAAAGAGGAAATAACATGTTCAAACAGAATCACATTCAGGCAAATCAGAATTCCAGTATGTCACTTTTGACTGATGGCAGTACATGAAAATCCCTTTCAAAGTTCCAAAGGAGACTTGATAGTGGTCTACCAATACCTGATGGGGGCCTACAAGAAAGCATTTAGTGATAGGGAGAGCAGGCTGGTTTAGATTAGACATTGAGAAGAAGTTCTTCACCATGAGACACTGGCATAGGTTGTCCAGAGAGGAGGTGGAGCCCCCATCCCTGCAGGCATATAAGGCCAGGCTTGATGAGACTCTGAGCAGCTTAATCTGGTACAGGATGTCCCTGCTCACTACAGGTAGGCTGGACTAGATGGCCTTTAAAGATCCCTTCCAACCCAACATATTTTATGATTCTATATGTACCATTTTCAGGTACAAGGCTTGAAGGAATATCCCAGTCTCAGCATCTGTGCACCAACATTATTGATTATAAACTATGTTCCTCACAAGAAGGCAGATTTTGTCATGCAGCGTTCATGAAATGCTTTATGGGACATTATTACCTACACCTCTTCTTTCCCACTGTTGTACTGTCTAGCACAGAAAAGTTCCACAGACTTAATTTTAATTGGGACCTTGCATTTGGAATGAGAAGTACATGTAGATATAGCAGAAGCCGTTACTTGGCCCACTTACCTCTAGTGGTCATTCGTTTTGATCCTGGACTGTGGAATCACTATGCTTTATTTATTCTTTTGGCCTCCCAAATTTTTGCTGCTCCAGCTTATTTTTTATTTTTATTATTTTTAAGTCTTCAGTGGACTGGAATACAAACTCTGCAAATTCATCAGGTTATAATGGATGGCCAGGAATGATTAATGTCATGTGTTAGTTTTGGAGTGGTTTTGGATGTAGATATAGTGCAGACTGTGGTGTTTTGTGGAATTTTAGATTGAAGTGCAGCCTGTCTGTGTCCTCCACATATTGTTTGATGGTTGTGGGTGATTAATCACGTCTATGCAGCTGTCACGTAAGGGGCAGCTTTTTTCCCTTTCCCCCCTTTGCTTGTAGTGCTTCAGAACAAAAATATATTTGAACAAAATGTTCATTCTGTCCTTTGTGTGTCTTTGAAAGTTAAGATTGACTGTGTTTTCTATTAGTATGTTTCAAGTTGGACAGGCCTAATAAGTAAGCTTACTTGTAGACTTTACCTATTCTATTAATGGTAAAGCCTGCAATCTTTATTTTCATTAGGATCCTTGTTGGTCTTTTATGGAGATACTACACAACTGAAGAAATTATATTTTTAGGCAGAACTGCAAGTAGAAACGGTGCCTATGGTTTGCAGTAGCATGGTATATAAGCTGAAGGTCCCCATTTTGCTATTTCTTAAATCATCTTTGCTTTCTCCCTCACTGCATATTAGGTGTGGTTGTTGTTTTTCTTCCAGTGTTGTTGCTATTACTACTGTTTGCCTGGTATAAGTTTGTATGGAGCCACAGGAGAGTGCTTTTCTCTACACTTAGTCCTTGAGGCAGACAGGCATCTTCTCTGCATCTGTTCATTGCTTAAGAGGGCATAAGAACAGAGTGTTGAAGAATTTACTGCTTTAGTAAAACAAGGAAAAATATAGGTTAACATTTCCATGTTTTTACTGCTTTTGGTAATTTTCTATTTCTTCATTTAAACACCTTTACATTAGTGATCTTTTTTTGGGGATACTGAATCCTTCAGCTCTTATTGTCACCTGTGTTAAGTTGGAGAGTTCATAAACATCTTAGATTAGCTGAATTTTCTGTGTTTGACATAGGAACTCAATTTTAGAGACATTTAAAAAACTTAGAGTCTGTGATATTGGTAATTCAGGAGAATTTTTATGATAGGGTAGAGGTTCAGAAGTTTGTCAAACTACTATCTCCAGTGAGACAAAGTTATAGAAAATTTGTTTCTCAGCATACATTTAGTGTTTCTGATTCTTGAAATTGCTTTGCTGGAGAACACAACCCAGGCTTTTTCACACGGTCCATTCTCCCTTTTAGCTGTAAGCAGTATAAATGACAAGGCACACATAAAAGCATAGAATGCTTTTGAAAATCACAGAGCTTTTGAAATTTTCTTTAGTGGCCCCTAGATGTAGATATTTTTAAAACCTCAAAGGGAATGTATTGTAAAAGAGCTTAAAGGGCAAGTGCAGTTCTGTGATAAGGAAAGTCATGGCTATTTTCTGCCTTTATATAGATGCATCCACAACTGTGGGTTGGCATATTGCTTGATGTTCACATGACCGTCCAAGGGAACCCATGAAAAAAGAAGGGAAAATAAATATTTGCAATTAAAACAACAAACACTCCACATGCAGTGATTACAATGATTTTTCCATTTCACTCTGTAAAAATTATCTAGAAATACCTATGCTGGAGAAAGATTAAGCATGGCTTTTCAGCAAAGCCTTGCAGTACCAAATAATGTATATATTTATGTCACATAGGTTAATGTTAATTTTCAGAAGAAAATAGTAAAAGAACTTTTTTGATTTGAGGTATTTTTGTGATATTTCTTGGAGAGATTTTTGTCCAAGTGGGAGGCACCTATTTTTACCACCTTATGAGTCTGGTAGAGTATTTTAAAGTGTCCTTTAAATCTACCCGTATAATTACTCACTTGCTTGACCAAGATCTTTTATTGCTATAATGCTCTGAAGATGTTCTATTCATGCAGAGACTTCTTGTCTTGAATCCCAAGAAGCTCGCTGTTCCATGGTATAAGGATGGGAAAAGTGGAACCTGCATAGTGGACATGTACCTTTCTTGCCAGCTCTCAAGACATCTCTGCATGCCTAGTCTGTTCCTTCAATATATTAAGAACCTTTTGACATAGCCTGTTGCTCCCACAATCTCATTCAGCTTGTGGATCTTGATGTTCCTAAAGTTCAAGTAGATTCACTAGTAACATCAGCAGCATGTGGTTTATACATTGCTCTAAATTCAAGTGAAATCACATTTTAAAAATGTTTCCCTTAAACATTTTAAGTATTACTGCTTTACAAACAAAAGGTAATGGATTATAACTGGACATGAAATACCCTCCTCATAGAGTTTGGCTTTACGGTCTCTTTATTTTCAATTGATCATTTTGAAAAGAATGATAAATAGGAGAAGTCATCTTTACTGATCTACTAGAGATTTTTTAACAACTTTGGCTTCAGTTAGGATATGTGAAATTAAATTTTAATGGCTTTTTAAATTCAAAGGGATATTGGGAAAGAACAGATTATTTGTACTGGAAGAGCTTTACTCCTGGTTTCTGGGAAACAACCCATCACCAATGCTCTCCAAACCTGAATAAACACATTTTTTTCTTATTTTCATATTTTATGAACTACCTCCTACACATTAAAGATTGCCTATGCTTTTTTACTGCCTATGTGTTATATACAAAACACAGGCATCATATGGGTTATAGGCTGCCTTAAGGGTAAACATTTTATTAAAGTGTATTTCTTACACGTCAACTTCCAAACATAGGCACGATTGTCAAGAAATTATCAGATAATATATGTTGCTTAGCCTTCTAATAGTTATTGCTAAGCATGCAAAATATAATAAAATGGCAGAATACCTTTGAGTTATAAGAATATGTAGGCACAAGGAAGCTTTCTCAAAGATTGGTTGAAATTATTTTGATTTTTAATGGTCTGTTTTACAAATGCTAAAGGTCCTTAATTTTCAGAAATTGCATCCAGAAATAAGCCTTCCCTAAAAGTGTTTCAAAAAGTATGCAGTGTTCCTTATCAGCATTTAAGTCTTTTGGTTTTGGCCAAAAAAACCCAAATCAAACCTACTAATTAAAAATATAAAACAATGCTATGAAATTTGTAAAGATAACGTGTATTTCCATAAATACAAATGGCATATTTTGCATTTACTCTTACAAACTTTTGTCTTTACCTTGAAACCCACACTTTCTCTACTTAAGAAGTATTCACAATCCAGGTAAAAGATTGAGAAGGAACATAACTAATCAGACCCTAGAGTATCAAGATCAGCAAATTATCTCCAAGGAAAGAACCTTAATGAATTGATTTCTATGATCAAATAATTTTA
Organism: Turnix velox; assembly: GCA_013400935.1. Taxonomy (NCBI): domain Eukaryota; kingdom Metazoa; phylum Chordata; class Aves; order Charadriiformes; family Turnicidae; genus Turnix; species Turnix velox. The sequence goes on from VZTY01007794.1 coordinate 186,339, forward strand.
TTTTGCTCCATTGGAAATAATTCAAGAGTTTCACAAAGTAAGATAAATTAGCTGAATTAACTGAGACTGGATGAGTATTTTTATGTTCATTTGTGTGTATATATGAACTTGATCATGAAAAAAAAAGAGAATATTTTCACATTGTTATTAAAGGCCGGATTTTTAAAATGTTAGAAGCCTAAAAGGTCAATCTTCAGTTAAGATCACAAAGAAATGAGAAGCATGAGTTATGTTTTCAAGCTTTCTGCACAATATAGTTGGAGTCAATTGCCAGTGGTCTGGCCTCATCCCTGTGGGATTTTTGATGTATTTCCAAGCCCACTGAACAGTCTTTTACTCTTTGAACTATACCAGGCCCTAGACTGTATTAACTCCTGCTTCTGAGTGGCAAAGTTGATATTGTACGAGAACATCTTGTAGTCTCCAGATAAACAATACCTCATAAGTCCTAAAAAGAGGGATACATTGTAATGACTGTCTTAAGAAAAATACAATAAAGCTTTAAATAAAGCAGAAATTACTGGAAAGTCTCCATGTGTGTATATTCTAAAGTCAATTATACCTTACAGAAATGTCAGCATACATTGGAATTACTCTCTGTAAACTCAGGACTCTTGTTTATCCTTAAATGCAACTGATGTGACCAAAGAAGGATTAAACATGTCTTTACTTGTGTTACTGTTTCAGATGCTTTGGACTGAATTATCTTTTGGCAACATGGAGATTTATTAGGACTCTTAGGTCTCATTTACTCAAATACTTGCTTAGTACATACCTTTGTTCTTTCCTTTCTCCGTGTGCTTCTTATTAAGTTGTCAACAACAAAACTCTGTAACATATCTGAAAGCAAGGGCATTTTTTTCTGGTCAACATAGGATTTCAGGGAAAATGAAAGATATACTTTTGTTTATGGTTCATCTTTATTTTCTCATGACCAGCATTAAAAACCCCTGCAATTTCATGAAGAAAAAAAAGATAAAAGTTTAGGCTTCCTGTTGTTATTCAATACCAAAACTGCTAGGGTTTAAATTAATGCATTAGCATCTTTAGGAAATTCCAGTGAAACATTTTTGTATTGGAAAATGCCATTTTGGACATTTCTTGTAAAAACCTCAAAGCTTTCCATTGAGTGCATACTTTTAGAAGAAGCCTTGATAGAGAAGATTTCTATATCAAATAAGAGGAAGATGACACAAGCTGTTACTATAACATATTGAGCAGGGTAGTGGTCTGAGCAATATCAGCCCTGAGATACTTCAAAATGAGTCTGTCCTTCCCTCTTGAAAATATATAGACACTCTCTTGCCTTGATATTTTCTGTTTGTTTTTGTTCTTTTTTTTCCCCCTCTTTTTTGTTATTTTTTAAGTTTGGAAATATCACAGTGTATGTCTCAGTTATGGTTATCATGACTTTGTCTTGACTTCCTCTCATGATATTTCCTTCTCAGTCTGACTAATTAGCAGGACTGAAACGTTCCTCTATCAGGGACATATGGCTTCCATTAATCTTCATTAGCAGATGGGTAGCTTGTCTATTAGTAGTCATGTCCTGAAAGTCTGCTGCCTTTTCCAGTTCTGGACATTTTCTGGACCCTTTCATGTTTTGTTCAAGTCAGATTCTAGTTACCATGTCAAAGTATTTCAAGTTGGACATTTGACTGCTGTCGGCATTTTTGAGATCCAAGTGATTTGCTGTCTGAGTCAAGCTGCTTTCACAAAAAAATGCTTCAGCAGCTCTGCAGTCTGACTAGAGGTTTTTTCTGAATTTCTTAGTAAGTATATCTTCAGAATCTGACCATCATACCTTTCCTCTGAGGTGAAGTAGCACTTCACTATTTAGTTGGTAGGCTTTGAACATAGACATGTCAAGGTCTGTCCTCTCCAGTAAGGCAGCCTGTACCATAGTTATCTCTTAATGAATAAGGCTAGCTATGTCATGAAATGTTGTTTTTCACTATACTCATGCAGAATTTTTTTTTCATTATAGTTAAAATATCAGAGACATCTAAGTCCCCATCTAAATATTCTTCACCCTTAATTCACCCTTTGCACTTTCAAATAAATATAAAGATACTAAAATGCAAGTATTCGGGTAAAGCCAAAAGCCTTGCCCTGCAGAAATGGACTTGAGAGTAATGGTGGATGAAAAGCTGAACATGAGCCAACACTGTGCACTTGCAGCCCAGAAGGCCAACTGTATTCAGGGATGCATCAGAAAAGCTGTGGCCAGCAGATCAAGAGAGGTGACTCTGCCCCTCTACTCTGGTCTCATGAGACCCCCCCTGGAGTGCTGTATCCATCTCTGGAGCCGTGAGGAATAATTAAAAAAAGTGGATTGGAAATTAAAACTTATTAAAAAATATAGCATTGTTCTCAAATTAAGGAAAGGTATGAAATCAAAAGGACGGGATGCGGCTGCAGCTGGTATGTGAGGAATCCATTACACAGCAGTTCCCTGCAAAACACCACAGAGGGTGAAGCAGAGTGGTGAGTCTGTGGCCAGGCTCTGTGCTGATACATGGAAACAAGCTGATTCTATGGACCTGATAAGCAGCACCTTTGGTACCCTGAGCCAACAATATGCCAAATCTTGACAAAATGTTGTCCTTGGTGTGAACTTTGCTCATTATAATACCAAAACACACCTCCATCCCATATAAAGGGGAGATATGGAGGGGAGATACCATTGCAAACAAATCAAGGGAAACTCCTTTGCAGACTGCCTTTGATCCCTGGGAGCAGTTGATGGGCTTAGCCTCTTTTTTCCCTGCCTTGGGACACCACGGGCAAGACTTAGAATGAGTTTTCCTTTGGGAAACTTAGAAATCTCTCTCAAGTGTTACTCTTTAGCCCTTATAGTCAGGCTTTGTTTATAATTTTGTTACACATTTTATATCCATGCTGCCTGCTTTGAAACACCATGAGAAACACAGATTAGAGGAACACTCTAACAGTGAAATCCTTACATCTTATTGTGGATTTTTATTCATAGCTAACATTAACTCCAACGTGCAGAGGAGTGCACTAATAAGTAAATGCATTTTACCTGCTTATAGGAGTTGAATTAATGACTGTCTTCTTACTCACCTCAAGGATTACTGAGTGAGGTATTATCAGAATATGCACTTGTTGTCTAAACCAGTTGCAAGAGGGAACTTACACCTGCATTATAGTGCCTAAGTAGTAAAAATTTTTGTGCCTCTGTACACAAAAGATGATTAGAGCCTCTATATTTGATCCTGGAGTTCTGACATGTAGTTCAGAAGAGATGTTCAGATGAAAGTCAACTAGGTCCAATATTTGAATCTGTTTAATAAATCCTGCTTAATCTGGAAAATCAGTTGATGTGTAGTTTTGTACTTGATATTGCAGAAGGTACATTACTGTGCTATGGAGTGATGTGGAGAAATGCAAAAGAATGTGCAATACAGAGAATAAGGCTTTCTTATATTAGAAAGTACAGATGTACATCAAAATCTTGTCATATAAATAAGGTATTTTTCTTTCTCCCTTTGTAAACTGATTACTTGCGAATGCATGTTCGGTGCTGTCTGAATACCAGCAATACCATTCAAAACCAGGTCCAAACATGTCTTTTTTCACTGCTCTCTTGTTCCCATTGTCATGTATCATGAACTGTATATAAGAAAGAAAGTCATTTTATGGAACCTTTGTGATATAAATTTGGTAGGGAATACGTATAGTGGATTTATTTACCCCAGGGATTAATTACTCTCATTATGCAAACAGTGCAGTGCTGAGAAGCTGAGTCATTGAGGAAATGGGGCAAGTTTTATAAACTGATCTCTCGCCATTGACGTACATGTGAGAATATAATTTTTTTTTGTTTGTTTTACGGGAATAGAACATCTTAATGAAAGGATACGGAAGGAAATCCAACACAATCAGTAGTATACATCTCATTCATTTTTGGTGTGGCTGTCCAAGGAACTCAACACGTCCTAGTTATTTTAATTACAAATTAAGTGCACCATTCAGACTGAGTTCTGTTGCCTACTAAAAACGGTACGTTCTGAGATGCACCCTTCCCACTTTCTCTCTTATTCAGCCAGTAGAATTAGGTCACAACCACAGCTTCTTATGTGCCTGGCTGTGAAAAATGCAGCCTTCTATGAGTATTTTGTGTTTGGCAAAAGGCTGAGGGCATAAGGAGGCTTTTCTAGGAGGAGACTGTAATATGCACAGCAGTAAGTAGGCTATTTTCTGAATGGACAACATCATTCTAAAATACAAATACCAGCCATTAATTCCCTTTTCCGTATATACACTCTGAGGAGCTTTGCAGCAAAAGAAAGGGAAGCAGAGTAGCAAATACTTTTTAACGAAGTTAAGATTCAACTGGTTTTCTTGAGTGTTATCCCCATTTCACTGGAAAACTTAAACACATGCATTAAATATACTGTTTTAAAGGAGGCAATTGGAAAGCATCACATTCCTTTGCCAACTTCTGATCAGTCCTTTCCCAAAACATTACTGTCCTGGTGCCAGAATGTGTAGCAAAAATTTTCAGCTGCTCCAGCTAGACACTGCCTGAGAATTTTGTGCCAGCACTTACAGCAGTAGATATGTTTATGTGCTGAATTGCCACTGAAAGAGAACTAGAGAAGAGAAAATTAAACTGGCAAAAGCCTGCTGTCACTATGCAAGTTAAGACTAAATATGCTTTACAAGAACAGTTAGGTAAAGGATAAGAGGGTAACCAGATACTCTGGATTAATTTGTTTAATAACTTTAAACAATTAACCTCCTTTATATCTTTCTGCTTTTCAAGAGTTTAACTTAAAAACCTTTAAAATTATTAAAACCAGGGACCTTTTTTCTTCATATAATAGTGGAAAAAATGACCAAAATCTTTCAGTGGTTCAATAGTGAGCCCCAGCTTGAGACTTCTGAAAACACTTTCCAGAAGAAAACACTATTTTTTTCCCCAGTGCTTTGTCCTTCTCTTGCTTCAAAAAAAAGTTTACTTCCTTCTCTCATTTGTTGAAATACTTTTTCTCTACCCTGTTCTGTAGTGCGCAGCAGCAAACAGCAGATGATTTTGGATTAAATCTTACTAAAATAACTATCTATTCCTGATGTTTTTTTTCAAGGTTGTGCACAGGAAAAAATTTTCTACTCTAACTACTCCAAAGTATGATTTGCCTACTAAGCGAAGAGAGTAGGGAAGCATTCCCAGTTTGCTTTAGGAACCTTGATGTGGAATATGCATGGCCAATGAAAACTGAGATTACAATTGTGGTCTCACGGGGCTGGTGGTTTTCATGTGGGTTTCAAATCTTCTGTCACTTTGCAGACAGACTGTAGTCTTTAAATCAGACAGAAAGGCAGTGCCAGGCCACCCCTCTTTTCTTGTATGGAAATGGTCATAGCCCTTCAGGTCTATAAGAAAATCTATCAGTGCTGTCAGACCACCTTGCCAGATTTCTGGATCCAGGGATAGGCAGACAAAAAAGGAAGAAGAATGTCTTACAGACAGCAGAACAGAACTGAATTGAAACTAATTAGCTACTGTGGACCACAGAAAGTGTTGCAGATACTCATACCTTAAAACCCTAATGATTTATAGATTTTTTGCAATGGTTCCACCAACATTTTCAGATGAAAAATCAGACCTGAAACAATGATCATGCATACTGCTATTCAGAAAGGGCTTTTTAGTGCAGCCCAGTCTGCTGTTAACTTTAATGGCAATGACTTTAATGACTTTAGGATAAGGTAAACTTTTTATTGTGTCTCATCCAAAGCAAATGATCTCAGGGGAAGATGATTAAAAAAAGATATTCCCTTAGTGCCACCTTTTCCTCACTTTTCTTTTAAGTCTTGGCATAAATGTTGTTCTGGTCTATTTCAGTAGAGTAACAGAATTGTTTCTGATGTGTGCAGAAGCAGTCTGTGCTAAAGCTGACTTCTAATCTGCTGGTCTCTGTTTGCAAATTAGCCCTGGATGGATTTACAAAGCAAACATGAAACTACTAATTTGCTTTAGCATTTTTTAAAGTTATAGTGATAATTGAGAAGGAATTAAATAATGAAGTGTTACAGTGAAAAAAGAGGTTGTCCCCTCTAAACATGAAAGCAGCAGTGTCTGGTAGTTTCTGTGGAGTATTTGTCAAAGCCAAGCTTGCTCTGCACTAGTGGCTATCAGTTCAAAGAAGATACCATATTTTTTGCATTCAGAGATTTCTTACTAACATGAATCAGGGACAAGAAAGATCACAGAAAAAGCATGGAACTCAAAGTTTAACTGCTGAGTCCTGCACTGCACAGATGGAAAAATCACATATTTGCACATTCATTAGTTGTGTTTTAGCAATGTGAATCTGTTGAACATACGATGGAATAAGACTATGAAAGAGTTATCTCAGCCTGTGGATGCTAACTGTTCAAAGGCTGAGATAATTTACATTAAAGGAAGAAAACTTTATCAGTAATAATCTGTAGTGGAATTAGAGTATTTCTGATAGAAAAAGACAAATTACTTTAGCCTTGCAGTGGTTGTGTCTTTCTGTAGATCATTTATGCTGGGATGCATAATGTGCCAAGGATGCAGATAAAGTTGGGGGGTATTATGCTAATGGTACAATATCTTTCTTCCAAACAATGTAATACCTAGCTATGGCCTCTAATATTAATATAAATGCTTCTTCTGTTTTGAGTGTCTACAGAAGTGTGGGGGAAATATTTATCTATAACCTAAATTCCACTTCAGTGCTCCACTTCAGTAATATCTCATAAAAAAAAGCTCTGTCTTACCGCATTATTTAAAAACATGGTGTTATGTTTTGTTGGTAAAACTGTACTCCTTCCTGCCCTGCAGCGAGGAAGGAATTCTTCCCTTATTTTTCAACCAAACTTCTTGAGTACTCAGCAGAGTTTTATGCTGTGGTTGATTTTGCAAGCCACGCATCAACTGGATGTTCAGAAGCTTTCCGCTGTGGAGCAGGAGTGGTGCCATCAACAGGGCACCAGTGACCTGCTGGAGTTCTGTGCTGCCTGGGCAGAGGTGGGCACTGCTGCTGAAGTGCTCTCAGCTGGCATGGCTCTACCTTCAACAAGCACTGTCTTGTGGGTACAGAGGGGAATGGATCCTTTCATTTGTTTTGGCCTCCTGGAATGCAAAAGAATTAATTAATTGTAGTTTAAAAGTGCTGAGCTCTCCCAAGACTTACAGAATTTGCTTTTTCATCTGAATACTTTCCCCTTTAAAGCCTCTTTTTCCCAATAGCATACACATATTTCAACAACTAATATTTTCCTTTGCATAGCTATATATACTCTCTCTCCACGTGCTAAAGAAACACGTGTCCAAATGAAACCACACATACCATTTAACTCAAAATACTCTCTTTTGTACATCTGTTTCTCATTAGTTTTTCCCTCTGCTATATACATAGACTTCTCTTTAAGAAGTGTCATTACATTAGTTTGTGTTACAGTATTATTTTTCACTCAGTTGTGTACTGATATAGTGAGCAAGTTCCTCCCTTAGAATTGCATGCATTTCTATGAGGGCAGAATTTGACAAGTACGTTTGTATACAGCATGTGTACATGTATATATTCACAGCTGTACTTTCCTAGCATGCAAAAAATTGCTCTGTGTATTCACAAGGCAAAAAAGTGAGTACAGCAGCTTCAGGCTGATGGGACACCTGTGTCTACCTGAGCTCTAGATCTGCCTCCAGATTCCTTGTTATTAAAATTTAGTTACACTGCAGTAGTCTAAGCACCTGAAAAATTGTGGCCACAAAATAAACTATAGGAGATTTTACACACAATTCTCAGTACAACAATTTTCTGAAATCCCAATTCACTTACTTAGAATGGGAAAAAAATTTCCTGCATAGCAGGAATGAGTTTAGAAAGGTGTTCATAGGACCAACTGGACTAAGAAAACTAGTTTACTGTTTGAGATAATGACTGTATAAATCAAAATATAGTTACAGCTTACTTATTCCAAAATATTGCTTGGAGTATTGAAAAAAAGTTATTTATGTATGTACATTTTAATATACAGGTGGTCATATGAAATTTGCTTACGTTTCTGCAAAATTTTGCTGATGATTTTTTTGCTTCTTTCCACTGTGTGCATATTGAGGACTCTAACTCCTATAACTCATTAAGCTTTGAATCTGCAAGTTCTGATTTGCATCAGAATAATTATGTATAGCCCTAGATTGCATAAATCCCTGTGATAATTCTGATGGAAACATGATAATTTTATACACCTGTATACCTAGGTTAGTGATGTGTTAACTTAATGCTTGTGTTACCCATTTCTTTCCTGCAAAGATCTTTACTTCCATGGAATAAGTTCCAAACAGATACACAATCATTGCCATACTGAGGGAAGAAGGGTGCTGAGGACCACAGAATGCACCTCCTCAACCCTTATACTCGCAGGGTGGCCTCAGCATCTCCCTCTTAGCCCTCTTCGTAGTCAGGACAACAGCTCCCATGGGGTTACTGCTTCCAGTTTTGGGATGCGCACACAGATCTTGGCTAGATCTCGATTGTCATGCCTTAAATTCAGGAAAGGTCTGACCACAGGATGATTCAGGCATACACAGTTGCTGGCAAATAGCACAGGGTAAAGGGGAAGAACAAGGAACCTGATCCCCGTTTACTTCATCCCTGATTCATCCTGGATGAGAACAAGAATGGTGGGCACACATGTGGGTTAAGAATAGTTAGAACACAGCATGATAACTTTTCTTTCCCATCATTGCCATGGCTTACATGTCAAGAGAAGAAAAGACGTTGCAGGATGTGATTATTCTTGCCCTCCAGTCTCCTGGGACATAGTGAGAGGAGTCATGCTGCCTGAGTAATACAAAGAGTGCAAGAAGGCAAAAATATACCCCGAGAGTAATTATTCAAAGAGCTGTGACCTTTGCGAACTAACGAGTTGGCCATCAAGCCAAAAAGTCAGGATAACCTGGATTTAGAAGTTCATTAAAAAAAGGGGCAGAATGCACAGTGTTGCTGTGTAGTTCACTGGTTATTGGATCATGTCCATGATTCGTTATAACATTATTACTTGTAAATAAAGTGCGGAAATAAGTGAAAGAAGGGACCTTTAGAAAGCTTTTTTTAAGATAATTCTTTGGGCCTTTGTACAAACACTGAGAATTTTATTGCTAGTTACATGTAGATTGATATTTTCAGAAAAACAAAGTGAATACTTTCTTAAAAACATAATACAAATTTTGAATATAGTCCATTTCCAGAGCTCCTTGCTAGTCAGGAAATAAATTGAATCCAAGTTATTCCAGGTAATTCTGATGTCTTCTTTCAAAAAGAGAAGATAAAAATGCATAATGTAATTATTTATTCTAATGTTTTGTTTAAACCTGCTGAGCATAAACATCAACTCAATATACTATTTGGAGATTTTCCTCAGAATCAAGTCATCTGAGGAATTGTTACCAATACAACTGAAGTTTAGAAATAGTATTGAATGTTCACTAAACATATAACTGCAAGAAAATAAATATTTCTTTTTAAAAATACAGTAATCTAGTGTTTTCAAGGTGATTTATTATTTCTGCCTTCTGCAGAAAAATCTTGGCATATAAAACATATGTTATGAAGGTTAGCATCTAAAATGTTAAAGCAGGATTTATTTTTAGTCATCTGAGGAGTTAATCCTAAAGTTAAATGTTTTTACAACCATTGGACAGAAAAACATGTTTAGGTCTCAAATTGAATTCTGATCTTTAGTTATAATTTTTGCCACAGTCTATATTTTCAAACTGAACACAGTAGGTTTTCAGACTCATTCTTGAACTCTTTTACATAATTTTAATATTTCAGTAGGTGGTGCCATAAAACCACGTACAATCCTGCTGTGGCACAATTCAGCAGAGTGCAAACGAATGCTTTGTAATCTCAATAGCGGCAACATTCAATCCAAAGTTTTGTGCTCTGCAGTACAGAAGATCATAAAAAAGCAAGTCTGCAGAATTCATTTTCAGAGTTTTGAGTGGGCTCTTGATATGCAGAAACTGCAGAATCTTGTAGGAAATCAGTCATTAGCTTGTAACCTAGTGTAGTTTTACACAAATGGTCAGGAATTTTGCTGACCATGCATGCAAATGCTCATTTCTTTTGCTGATTAAAGACACGAGATGTTAGCAGATTCAGCATTTCTTTAGAAATTGCTGACTCAGAAGTCTAAAAACTTTTAAACAAGAGGCATTCTTTGTCATAAAAACATACAATAAAAGTACATGGCTTTTCACATATGGAAATAAAAATGGTAGTGCAGCACTGTAAAAGAAGCAACTATGCTTAAATGGTGGTGAAGATCCACAGAAGAATGAATAAAACTTAGGGTGTTTGGAGAAGGAAGAGAAAGCAAGATGGATGAAGTACATGGATTTTCTGTGACATGGAGTTTGATATCCTGTCAAAAGTACTTTAGTTGGTTTTGATAGGGTCAAAATTTGATGAGTACTGGATACTCATGAAAATGCTATTTCAGATGCAAAAGGATGTCTATTCTTTTTTTATTACTGGATCTTACTCCCCTTCATTCTGCTAAAACTAGCCATCTATCTATCTACCTACATTCATAGGTATATGCGTATATAGTTATATGTGCATGAGAGTCAATATCTGCAAGGAGTTTGTTAACAAATATAATTTTAGGGCCAGGTACCTAGCTAGCTCTAGTTTGTAGGTTTCCTGCATGTGATCCAAACCAGCATCATCAGACTAGCAAGTGTACTAGTTCAGTCCCTCAAGTAGGTGTATGGAAACTGTCCTATTATCTCAGCCACTTCCCAACTTCAGGGAGACAAAAATGGGTCCTGCTACAGATTGATTCTCATCCTTCTCAGATGAAGAATAGTCAGAAGAATTCTCAGACTGGGAATAGTCAAGCCAATTTTCTTCCCAGATATTTTTATAAGTCCTCTGGACGGGATATGCCTTCAGCAAGGCCCAGATACAGAGCCCTTGTGTTTTCCTGTGTATATCTAGGAGAGGCAGGAGAGGTGGAAGAGTGTATATAGACTCTGGCAAAGAAATGCAGAGGTTGTGCAAGGCCAAGTGTCCAGATGGTGAGAGCCAGGGCAAGGGATGTGGTCGATCAGATCCTTCTTGAGCACACTGCTCCACAGCAGCTCCTCTTTAGAGTGCTCCTTCCCCAGAGAGTGTTAGGTAGTCTGTGTAGTCACAAGTAATGGAGACAAGCTCCACATCAAAGACATGACTGTTCTGCCCAGAAACCAAGTACATAGCGGCCTGGGACATTGCAACACAGGCAAAACATGCTTGACTTATTAGCGATTTTTCTGTTTACTGAGAGTCTGCTTACAAAGTCATTACAAAGGAGCTGCACCCCAAATAGGCAATTTCTGACACAGGAGAAACAAAGAAGCTTCTGACTTCCTGATGTTGTTCTTCTATTTTCTTCTAGAGGGATCATCTAAACACACAGTCCTGCACCACCCAGCAGTAACATGTCCAGTTAAAAAAGCCATCCAAGAGAGGTTATATGGGACAAAGGAACAAAGTTACACAGTTTTGTCCCCAATATTTTTTAATCTTTGTGATGGTAATGTGTCTCTGCAGTTGGGTTTTGAGTGCTAATTTCAGAGAATCAAGTGTTTGAAGGTACAAGAGTTACAAATGTGGTATGACTGTTCTGGGTTAGTGCAGTGTTCCGCTAGGGCACCAGGACAATGTTGCTGCATCCTGGTTGCTCTTCCAGTTGTAGGGCTGCTGGAACCTGCAACAAGCTGTGTACGTGTATGTGTATGTGTATGTGTATGTGTCCTTCCTGGATGGAGAAGCTTTGCCTTGAAAAGCCCCTAGTGCTCTCCCCAGCCACAGATGGGGCAGGGAATAACACAGGTTTCTCTTCTAGTTCTTCTCTGACATCACTGTTGATAGTGGACTTCTGCACTGAACTGCATGTTTTCTGCATAACTGGTATTATGGCTGGTCATATTGCTGAGGGGGGACCACATGCTTATGGCACCCAGATGACATAGGACTGGGTGAGCTGCTGCAAAAGCAGGGACAACAAACTGGGCTGCTGCTTGAGGAAAAAAAACCCCGCAACACAACAGGTTATTTTATGAAATGAATTTTTTTTTGATAAATTTTTTTATTAGAAAATATCTTTAGTTTTTATTTAAACAAGAAGTGAATTTTAAAATTTTCAGGATAGAAATGAAACATACTGTTTAATCCAAAACTGTTACAAAAGTCCTTTCCTTGGAAATTTTGAAAGTTCTGGTTCTACTCCAACTGAAAACAGTTTTCATTCTATTTTCTCAGAGTGTCCATGAATCAGGAAGTACACTGATATGCCAGAGCTTTGAATTGTTAAATAGTGGATACATGCCTGAAGCAGAAACAAAATTAGCTGCTAATAAGATTACATGGAAATAAAATTGGCAAAGTTGTAAAATTCAATGAGTACCTGCGTGCTTCATGGAGCATTTAGAGTTGTGAGCTTGTGTGCTGAGAACTTGTGACCAGAGAACAGCAGAATTGCACGTCCTTCTAATGACTTTAATGAGAAGGGCAAATGGAATACTTTCTATTGCCCGGATTATTTTACATTTTTTATTCTGACTTGTATTCTCTTCCATTGCATTGTCTAAGGAAAATAAATAAATAAGAACCCACAAAAATACAACACAACTAGGATGAGCATGAATACACAATGTTTCATCAATTAGAAAATATTTTTCTTGCTAACTACCTGCAGACATGTGAACAGATCATCAAATCTAAATATTCTCAAGTTGAGTCACATTTGGCAGTATTTAAAATAGAGGAAGTGCTCAGCTGCTGCTGTTTGTCATTATTACAGACTGCAGTATTTCTTATGCCTCCATTGCTTGGTGTTTTATTTTTCTTAGTTTTTTTCATTGAAACATGATGTAGGTAGGTAATTTCTGTAGGTAACTGTTTGCAGAAGGAGAGGGATTAATTTCTAGATAAAGGAATGCAAGGGAGAATCTGTGATTACTATTCTATGATTTCGATGAGGTACAGCAGGTAATTCTGCAGCATGAGTATAATACAGGTTTCATATAATGAAGAATTTATTTTACAAAGTCTCCTCAAGGTAAGGCATGACTGCATTCCACTTACTCCACTAAAACAAACTGGAGCTCTCTATGATTGTACCACTGAAAAACAGTGAACACTTTATGTAATCTTTCAAACTTCCATCCTTTGTTCTTGCCATTCTTACATCCTTCATTATCTAATACTAAAAATAATTTACCAAGCCTTTTATCTCTCAGACATAGATATATGGATGTGTATTATATACTGCACTGATAACATGGATCTAGGCATACATGATTTTTCCACAAAGCAAGGTGAGAACAGATTAGCTTGTCAGCTTACATATTTTTGTAAAATTCACAGTTTTTTTGGGAAGAAGAAAAATTTTGGGCTAAGGAAATCTGAAAGGACAGATCTGTAGTTATGGTGCTAAGCTCCAGAGTTCCTTAATCTGTCCTACATTGCAGATATGGTTTTGTGTAAATGATTTTCTGTGTAATTTGTCACCAGAAAAACAGTGGATTCATTACTCTAAATCTTCTGCCAGCTAATTTACAGTACTGAGTGCATGTATTCTGGATTGTATCATGTAATGGAAACACATTCTCTGTTTGTAATGTCTTATGTGTGAAGTATGGAGATTACTACTGACTCACGTGCCCTCCCTAATCTGTGTGAGTGAGAAGATCACTGGTGTTAAGATACTAGGAAAGTATGTATACCATCTGCTGAGAGCTGGAACCACAAATCTGAACACAAAAACTCCTGAAAGAAGACCTTTCTGTTTTGATGACCCTCCAGTGCTTCTCCTCTCATCCATGAAAAAAAGAGACCTACCCATGGGCTTTGCTAGTGAAATCAGAAGTAAATGGGAGAAGGCAATTCTGGAACAGCTTCAAAGACAGTTCCTTCTTAGGGCTAATGGAAGATTAATGTTAATTAAAGAGACATGTAATGATTTCTTTCTTCCTTTGCTATTTGTTTTAAATCTATTCTCTTAGCTTGGAGTAGAAGAAACACAGCTTTCTGGGATTTTCAAGCATATTGAGGTTGATCCTTGGCTTGGTTGTATCCAAATTTCTCTTTGTTGGTACTTACTAAGTATATATTAGTGTGATGCCAGCATTTTTTTCTTTCTGTAATGTGATCTGTGCATAGGCATTTTATTCCATATGGTAAAATTGTGTTTTTCTGTCCTAGTAAGTGTACAATCAACATGGTTAAACTACTAACAGTAAATTGCTTGGATTTGGCTAAGCATGGGACTCTGACTCAGTTCAAATGTCGACAGTGACAAAACTGTAATCACTTGCAGGCTTCAGTTCCAAGCTGACAGAATCCCTCTCTTTTGACTCTAAAATATAATGCCATTGAGTGCCAGAGCAAAAGGAGAAAATACAATACACTCAGGTCTAATGCTCTCATGATCAAGTTGAAATTAATGTTTTGGTTTGACAGGGAATTGGACAGAGAACTGCTCTTTTGTATTGTATGGAGGCTCCTTGTCAGCTCTTCAATATATAGATAAACACAAATAGCATTTATGTCATCTAACTCTAATTCTGCTTTTCTCAGAGGAAAACCTCCAAATTTTACACGTTGTTTCCATATTTCCACTCAAACATCAGTGGTGTGTTTTATGTATTAAGCTTAAAGAACAAAGACAAATCTCACTGTTATCAGTGGACCAATTAAGCAATCTGGATGTTCATAAATCCATGGGTCTTGATAGAATGCACTCGAGGGTGCTGAGGGAACTCACAGAAGTCATTGCTAGGCCACTCTCTGTAATCTTTGATTAGTCCTGGGGAACAGGAGAGGTGCCTGAGGACTGGAGGAAAGCAAACGTCACTCCAGTCTTCAAGAAGGGCAAGAAGGAGGACCCGTCAGCCTCACCTCCATCCCTGGAAAGGTGATAGAGCATCTTATCCTTGGTGCTGTCTCTAGGCACATGAAGAATAAGAAGGTCTTTATGAGCTTTCAACATGGCACCAAGGGGA
>VZTY01007794.1:202082-254966 GCA_013400935.1 Turnix velox
TAGTCAGTAGGTTGAGAGAGGTTCTCTGCCTCCTCTACTCTGCCCTGGTGAGTATTGTGCATCTGGAGTATTGTGTCCAGTTCTGAGGCCCTCAGTTGAAGGACAGGGAACTTCTTGAGAGGATACAGCACAGAGCCACGAAGATGATGAAGGGATCTGAAAATCTCCCTTATGAGGAATGGCTGAGGGAGCTGGGTCTATTTAGCTTGAAGAAGAGGAAACTGAGGGGTGACCTCATTCATGTTTATAAATATGTAAATGGTGAGTGTCAGGAGGATGGAGCCAGGCTCTTCTCAGTGACCTCCAATGATAGGACTCAGGGCAATGGGTGCAAGCTGGAAAACAAGAAGTTCTACAGGAAACCGAGGAAAAACTTTTTCACAGTAAGTGTGACAGAACACTGGAATGGGTTGCCCAGAGAGGTTGTGGAGTCTCCTTCTTTGGAGACATTCAAAACCTGTCTAGATGTGTTCCTGTGTGACATAGTCTAGGCGTTCCTTGCTCTGGCAGGGAGATTGGACTAGATGATCTTTTGAGGTCCCTTCCGGTGCCTAATATTCAATGATTCTGTGATTCTGTAACATTATTGTACTATGTCCTGAAAACGTGTGTTTGCTTGCATAGTTTGCTGTTAGCCAAGTGCCTGGTATCTGCTTAGGTGGTATTTTTATAGTTGTTTTTGTATCCAGACATACAACCAAAAACTTTGATTTTTTTATAATGGAAAAATATATGACAGGTGACATTCATACTCTGAGAGCTGCTGTGAGTACACATGGTATCTGCCATTTTATCACAGCATGGAATTAAAGTATTATTGCCATTTTCTGTGTTATATATATAAACTATATAAAAAATTATCTACCCTCTCTTCTGATGTGAAGAATTATTGCACTGACCAAACTAACAAAAAATATCAAAATACAGTAGATTTTAGGAACTATCTTTTGGTCAGTTTCCTTAGTGAGGCATAAGTCTTTTCAAGAAGGCCGCATCTCCTCAAACATTTCAAATACAACTCTTATTTAATCCTCTGAGAAGTTCTACTTACAAATACTTGAGGTTATATGCCCGCAAATCAATACTTATTGACAATTCTGTGACTGTGACCTAGGATTTTAAAAGAAATGAAAATTTGACTTTTGGAAATCAGGCAGATGGCTGTTCCTAGTGGAAAGCTAAGTGATAATACTGATGTTTAAATGTCCCTGAATCACTGCTCTCCTATCCACTGATCAGTCATAATGAAAAACTTTATGTCAGTATTCTTCCTGGCTCAGTAGGCTTCCTGGAAAATGTTAAATTTTCTCCTTTTCTCCCATTGAATTGTTCATCCAAGTGATTTCCTTTCTTTTTTTCCTTCTTTTCCATTTATGAAAAGCAACTTCAAAAAAGTGAGGTGGACAGCTTTTATTTTGAAAAACTAGTTTTTTAGGAAACTCTACCATATAGTGGAGAATCAGACAAAGTGAGATTGCCAAAATTCCCCCCAGGTGTGTGACATATCCATGGTTTTGAATGATAGAGGTATTGCAATAACTGTATTAACCAAGCACTTGTAAGAGACAAAAATGTGTGCTACACATGTAAGAATTTTGTTAGAGTTAGTATCAGAGATATTTAAGCTGTAATAATCTGCACCATGAGGAAGAAAATCCAGTGCACAGAAAAGATTTACTGTATGAATTGTGAGTGGCAGATATTGTAAACTTGAGAGGTGAGTTTAGAAATTAGAGACTGATTCTTATGAGAGATATTTAAAATGTGTGTACAAACCTCAGGGAAATTATTTTTTCTGATCTCAGGAAGGACAAGATTCATCTCATTTGACCTTGTCTGTTTACAAAGTAGATACTAGCATCCTAGCCAATAATCTTAGGTTTGTTTTACTGTCAAAGAAAGAGTTGGAGGAAATTTTAGGCTTTTACTAAAGAAATGAGTTTTGGCCTGTTCTCTGTTGACTGTATTAAGTCATCGCTATTTACAAAGAGATCTTAGGCTGTTTATTCATTTAATCAGTTGATTTGTCCTGGAGGAAAAGGTTAATAGTTTTTCAGTGAATGAAGAGGTTTTGTCTCTAAGCCATAGTACAAAATTTCCTAGTATAATGACTAAGCTCATCAAGTTTCTAGTTCACAACCTTTTTATTTTTGTTTTTTTTCAACTCAGTTTTGGTAGGTAAGACAAAACCAAGATCAGTTTCATCAGATTGCTTCAATTAGTGATAACGAGAATGCCTTCATTTTGAATAACTCATGCCCACTTAATCTGACTGATTTGTAGCATCTCATAAGGAAAAACACCTAAGTGTGAACTCAGAGAATGAAAGCATGAAATCCTTAGTCTGTGATACAATATCTTCATGTGTATGGTGTTTTTTAATGTGTATAAGAACACTGTTTCCAACAGCATGTAAAGGGCTTTGCTGTAATGCTCTTACAAACTGATTTTATAAATTTAATCTAAGCTATACTTTAGGACATAGCAGAACATATATATGGGAATGAAAACAATTACTGATTACACAGTCACTATGGAATGTGTTATCTTTAAGTTGCTTTTGTTGCATGCCTCTGAGCTTCTACTTTCTCCTTATGCCTCCTTTTTAGATAAACAACACTAAACTTGTTTTCTTCAGTTGCTGTGCTTTAAAGTTCTCTGTATTCAATAAGAAAGAGTAATGAATTCTCTTCTAACATTGCAATTCCTTTACTTCCTGGAAAGTGCAAGTATAACCTTTAGGTGGTATAAGTGACATACACTGACTGGTTATACACAGGTTTTCTTTCTCAGTGCTTTGAAATTTCAATAGATGAAACACTAGTTGACTTGTGATAATTATGAGGCACTTATTACTGACTTGGAGCTCAATATTGTTTCTTGCCTAAGAGCCTCTGCTAGCTGTTTGATGTAGGTGGCAAATCAGAGACTTCTGGCTTGAAAAAAGCTGGTGGGTGCACATGGCTACCCACTGTCAGCCATATCACTGCTGATACAGGAGGAGTTGTGGGAAAGCAGGAGGCTTTTTAAGTGTTGCTGATATTCTAGCCTACCTGGATGGCCAAGACTCTCATCTAGGTGACAGTGCTGTCCTCTCCTTTCCTCCTCATTTTATTGAGTGAAACTGAATTTTTGAATGACTGTCATGCAAATGTGTGTGGTATAAAGATTGTACAGGAGCACTATTTCTCACTTGCATTTGAGGGAATTCTTTTAAATTAATGCTTGAGATTAATATGAATGAAGAAAACCCCTAGCAAGCTATAGAATACAATTACTTAGGATCAAAGTTCAAAGATCCGATCAAATTTTCTGAGCAAATATAAGTGGTTCTTATTTAGCTGAGAAAAGTGAGTAGCACTAATAAAACATCTTTCCTTTAGAAAGAATATTGTACAATTTATCAGAAAATGCAGTCAAAACCTTATGAACTTTCCACTCATCTGACAGTGTTTAGAAGAGAATGGATTACATACACAGCATAAAATCCTATGAACTTCATGATGAGAACTGCCCACTCTATGTTAAATAGTATAGTATTCTACTGTAATTTCCCTCAACGTAATTATATTTCTGTATATCCCTCCACATTTTATTCTCCTTAAATTTTACAGAGTTCTTTACTTTTTAGCTGCCACATATATTGTAAGCTAAGCTGTGAGTTGTAATTACTTTACTAACAAAATAGTTCTTTAGTAATTTTATCCTTCATGCTCAGACCTTATGTGCTCCTCCGAAGAAACTGGATATGCAAGAAAAGAATTAAGCAATAAAATTGCTACACATTACTAAAAATCAAACCGATAAAAAAAAAGTCAGATAAGTAGATAGTGTACTTCAAACAATGCATCAAAATGTAATCTTTGCTTTGAAATAGTCATCAGGCTGCTCCTTAAATGGCCAGTCCTCTTATCTAATAAGCAGGTCATTGTGCGGATAGTTGTTTAGAGCATGTCTATGGCATTGCTCTTACTCAGTTTCTTGCCAGAGGAAGTGAAGATTTACATTCCAACATGAAAGGATTATAGTAATTTTTAACTCTTTTCTCTGCTGCTGTACTATATGACCATGGAAGGTAAAATATGTTTCTAAATTCTTGCTTACCAGTTCTTCATTTAGTTTCTTAGAACACTCCTTCTCCCTTTATCTCCCAGACCTTTCAGTCTCTTTGCAACTGTATACATACGCATACATACATATGTATATCATGTAAGGTAATCACTGTGACAACAGTACTTAAACAAAATCAAGACAGTTTTAAACTATAAATCAAAGCTTTACTTAATTAATTCATTAACAACATTCTTTTTGCTAATGGTTCAATCTTATGCATAATTAATCATCATTGCTACACACAGAAAAAGAGCATAATTTAACACTCACATTTTGAACTGGCTGTAAATATAGAGTACCTCCAGATGACACTGTACAGCAACTACAGGCAGCTGCAGTCCTTGATATTTCTTATTTGTGTAAGTCCAGGTGATCAAGATCAACATCTCTCCGATGAGCATCAAAGTGGGCTGTCTTCTTCCTTCTCTGTCTTTCCACTTTGACTTTGAGGTTTTTAGTGCTCTTTTGCCTCCCTCCCAAAAGGGGTGGTCTCCTCTGGTCCTGATGCTATTTATTCTGTCTTTATGCCGGTCATTTTACTTGTGCATTTGTCATTATGTCCTGCTTATTTGCAGTCCCTTGTGCTTTTCTCGTTCTCCAAAAACTTCTCATGTCTCCTACATGCAGTTACAGTCATTGTTTGCTCCTTTGGAGAACAAACTGCTCACGTACTTATGAAGTGTTCATATACTATTAATTACACTATTTTACTCTATTCATATTCAGATTCAAGCTTAGCTAATATTAACTGTATCCTAAAGAGTGGACTTTTAATTCACAGGTGTCATGTGCCTGTGTTTCAGCTACCAGCCTCATCACTTTAGCACTAAGGATAAAGGATTCTGCCTCCTTGCTGAGGTAAAATACCTGGACACTTGCACCTGAGTCTGCACAGGTCCCTGTTCTACCTCATTGCTTATGGTAGCTCAAAACATACTGGTTTGATTTTCAGATATTCTCTGTTGTCTATTTGATGCTCCTCAGATTATAGAAATTACTTAGAACCAAGGTGAAGGACTAAACTCCCTCCAGCAGAGGAGGTATGCAGGTGCTTGATGGAAACAGGAAGCAGCCCTTTATCACCTTAGTAGCTGCCTCTTTCCAAAACTCCTTAAAACTCATCTCTTATAAACATGAACATCCTCATTGCTGTTGACCTGAGACTTTGAATCTGGCTGGGTCAGGAGTGGGTTCCAGGTCTCCTTTATGTAACCTTGGAGTATTGCCATACAGCCTACCCACACTTTGGCACGATGGGTTGTAATTGACATCTGCTGAGGGACAGGGAAGCTGTTCACAGAAGAAGTTGAGCAAGTGCTGTAAACTTATGGATGCCGGTCTCTGCAGATTGTCACAGACTCTGGCATTTCCTGCTTACGTGCTGCACGTGCGTGCAAGGACACCCTGAAGTTGTGGTGATGCAACTCAAATGAAATTTGGTCTGCTATCTTCTGGGAAGTCTCCCACCCTGAAAAAAATAGCGAAGTCCCTTTCCATGATATTTTCATGGAACATGAGCCAACAGTGTGCACTNCCAGGCATTTTCTTGATAGGTCTTTTTGTGACAGTTGAAATACTTGATGAGATCAGATAAAAGGAGTCAAATGGAAGTATTACGGCTGTTGTTTCATGCAGTGAAATTCAAGCTAGTTTGGTCCTAAGTAATATGCTTCTGAAAACAATAGTGTGAAGGAATCCTCTTTCTTCCCTTTCACTACATGTGCTCAGAGGTTTCCCAGAATGTTGCCTCAGACATCATGGACAAGGGACACAATAGGGGCAGCTCTGATCCTTCAAGTGAAGAACAAGCGAGTGGTTGAATTGGGTTCAAGTGCTCAGCTGGTGGTGAAAGCATAAGGGTGTCCAGTTTGTGTGCAAAAGACTCAAAATCATTCTAATAATTCTGAAAGACATTATGAAGGACTCGTCTATATGTTGCAGATTCAGTTTCCAGTTGATGTACAGTATCTACTGCACTTAGACATTTAGTGAAGGGTAGAATAGGCTGGCAGTTTAACTTTGTTATCCAGTGAGATCATGGTAGACTTTTGAACAACTGAGGTGCAGCCAGTGCTTGCTTATGCTTTCAAACTGACTAGGAAAGCAACGGAGAAAGCAACTTGGGAATTTGCAAAGGTTACCTACAGAGAAAAGTGCTGGAAAAATGCAGTTAACCCCTTCACCCTGCTACATCAGGAACTTTGACTGCCCAGAGTTGATCTCAAAAAAGAGTGTGCTCCAGCTGCTATGGCAGAAAACAAAATGACTGTCTGCTTTTAGGCAAAGGTGGGTGAGACTGTCAGCTGCAGGTTGGCTATGTGTCTGTCTGTATCTAGCAGAAAGCTCTGATGGCTGAGCCAGAGCCACAAAGATGATTAAGGGATTGGAGTATCTCGTTTATGAGAAGAGGCTGAGGGAGCTGGGTCTCTTTAGCTTGGAGAAGAGGAGACTGAGGGGTGATTTCATTAGTGTTTATAAATATGCAAAGGATGAATGTCTGGACGGTGCAGCCAGGCTCTTCTCAGTGATATCCAGTGATAGAACAAGGGGCAATGAGTGAAAGCTGGAACATAGGAGGTCCCACATAAATATGAGAAAAAACTTTTTCATGATGTGCGTGACGGAACACAGGAAGAGGCTGCCCGGAGAATTTGTGGAGTCCCCTTCTCTGGTGACATTCAAAACCCACCTGGACACCTTCCTGTATGACCTGATCAAGGTGTTCCTGCTCTCGCACAGGGATTGGACTAGATGATCTGTTGAGGTCCCTTCCAGTCTTTGAAATTCTGTGATTCTGTGACTGTGTGCTTCTAACGTGACTTCTCACAGGCTTCAGCTTGTTCTGTGGCTGTAAACTGAATCTTTTTGCTTTTTCTTATAGCAGTTGATTTTTTTTCTCTGGAGCTTGCAAGCAGCACATGAAACAAATGAGCAACAAAACAATTGTACTCTCACAGCTCATACTAGTGTTGGGGATGATCATGTTGCAGCTCTGTCATGTGCAAGGGCTTTTGCTACTCTTCTCCTTAAACAGCAGCAAAGACTTAAAGGAAAACATTAGAATCTTGGAAGGTGCATCGTTAAACAAAGTATATTTGATCACCTATGGAGTCTGCTGATCTCCAAACAGTTATCTCGATGTATAAATAATCAGATCTATGCCAGATCATTTGCAGACTCTTCTACAATTGGCAGGGAAGATTTCCAGTGGATGGTAATGACTAGAAAATGCTTTTTTTTTTTTCTTGTTTTTTTTCTTCTTCTGTTTACACAACATTGCAGTAAATATTGATACAAAAAAGGAACATTATTAAGATTCCTCTTTGACAACATAAATCTGTCTTGCTGTCCTCCCTGAAGAGGACAGCTTCTTAATTTATTCTGAAGAAGCATATACACTCAATGTGAAAAACCATTATGTGTGACTCTGACTATACATTAACATAGAAACTTTAAAGGAGCCTTTGGCACTCAACCTATGTTTCAAAATAATTGATGAGGGATACACTTTCTCCCTCAAAGAGCAGTAATGAACAGTGTGGATCCCCAAGACCCAGCTGCATACACTGAAATACTTTTTTGAGAACTTCTACGTTGGAATCACTGTCTTCCAGTTCGCTCTGAATTTCCTAGATATAAAGAATTAGCTGTTTGTCTACCCACAAAAGATAAATGCATATGACAAAGTATAATAAAAAAGCTAAAGTGAAGCTCATTCTCACAAGTATCATTAATTAATTCAGCACCTAGATTTGATTTGTGCCAGTTCAAAAATATGAAATTAATTTGTTTAAGCTGGGAAAGGTATTAACAGTTTGATCACAGTGATGTAAGAAACAGATACTCACCCCTTTTGTGCACTCCCTCCTTTGAATTCAAGACCTCTTGAAGCAACCTGCATATGGATTACAATTGGACTTTTTAATGTCTCACTCTCTGTGTGCACACAGTCAGATGCCCCCCCAAGACTGAAAAGGTAATGCAGTCTGTTCAGTGGGAATTCTTGCCAGAGAAATGAGATAAAAGCACGTGTTCAAAGAAGACAAGTCCAAAGACCAAGGTATAATTCTATATGAATACCTCTCAAGAAAAACCAAGCTACCAGCCCAATACTAGTATGCTGCAGAGGAGATTGAGATGACTAGTTTTGCCTGTAACGTGGAAGGGGCTTAAAGTCTAGGAGAGAAGATCAGTGAAATGTTTGAGCCTTCTTGCATGAACTCCTCTCCTTTTGAGCTCAACTACCAATGTTTAAGATCTCAGGGAACACTGACATACCAGCTTGGCACACTCTATGGCTTCTGCCATCAGTGGAGAGAATTAATTGCTGGTGTCTACACACTAATAGAAATGAAGGTTTTCTCATAGACAGCAAGAGCACTGCAAGTCATATCTAACCTTCCTAGTTGCAGGTCAGCTTACTGGGTAGATACAGCAGTGTTGAGCTCAGTAACACTTGGCCATAGTTTAATGTAGAACTTGGGGTCCTTTACACTTGTATCCATCTTTGTTGCCCTTTTTCCTCCCTGCACTATTTTTCAGCTTGCTGGTAAATAGAGAGCTGCATTAGCTTTATCATCCTCTTAGATCCTTGGTGCTTAACTTTGCTTGAACAGTGTAGAAGATGGAAAGAGCATTTTGTATTGCTAATTTTACAGCAGTTTATGATAATTGTTATTACTGAGAGGTTCCCAGGTGACAAGAAACATTTTTAATTATTTGTCACTCTATGCAAAGACAAAGAAAATAAAATACTCACAAACCTAATTTCTGACTTTATATTTCAAAGATGAGATGTATTTATCACTCCATTTGGTAGTCATATGTCAGGCCAGTGGCACCCTTAGGTAGTAAAAAACGAGGGTGTCAGTGGAGGCAGTTGCAGGTGCACTTACAGACTAGATAGTACTAACATTGAAGATTTTTTTTTCTGTCATATGCTCTGCACTCAATGGATGAATCTATACTCTCTCACAATTTACAGATGAAAAGGAAAAAAGTAAAAAAATATGCATGATGAACAATAGCTAATTTTGGCACCTTGGATGAAAAAGCTCGCCATTTCCCTTGAGCCTATCCTCTCAATTAAAGAATCTTAGCGAAAGCTTAAAGGACATCTGAGCTCTCTTCTCTGGGTGAAGCTAAGCTTAGGAAACCAAGCTTTATGGAGAGGAAAGCATCCCTAAGTAACCCAGTGGAATCTAAGTTCCATTCAAGCAGCCAAATGCTCAAATACCACATATGTGCATTTGTTCTTTGAACATCCACAGTAGCTGGGAACCTCACATGGGCTGAGTTTGCAAGAATAGTTTGCATTTTTCTTTTCTAGTATTATTGTCAATCAAACACCTAGTCTGTTTTGTTGCTTCCAGCAGTGGCAAATTTACATGTATCTGAAAGGTAGATGAGCATCTTTCTGAAAATGACAGGCTTGAGCCAAATCTCAACATGAAATGCTTCATTAGCAACAGCAGGCTTTGGATCAGATCCTCTGTCTACTTATTCAATTATATAGTGTTATTAGGAGAAAAACTGCTTCCTGGACTCCCTCGTTGGTAAAATTTAAACCCTGAAGCATGGAGTTTTAGTCTCCCATTTTACCATAGTTTGCACAGCTTGCCAGAGCTTGCATTACTTTTATTGCTTTCCAAGCATTCCAATCCAGTTCTTCAAAAATGCTACTTAAATAGTAGTGTCCCTGATCCAGTGGTTTCCAGGTTTTGTTATTTCAGGGGTACTTAATATGTATTTACCTGTTGATTTTTTGTTCTCATTCTGAAAGAGGAAAAAGGAAGAATGATTATAATTTTTCCATAGTTGCTCTGTGTATTTGAAAAAATAAAAATGCTTAAAGCTAATTAACTCACCTGACCTCATCTGGTTGAAATCCAAACTCTAAGATTTAGTCTGCTTGGTCAAGTAAGCCACATGGCAGTGTTTACTTGCCAGATACTTTCGGTGACACTGCATGCATAAATGCAATGAAAACATTGCAAGTCACTTTGGAGAAAAAGTTCAGTGGCAAAACTATAAACAAAAAAAGTATATGGAATGTGTGATCCTGAAAATCTTGTATGTTAAAATAATCAATTAGTGAGGTTTTTCTCCTGTTACTCATCTGCTCATAGCAAGTTCAAGTTCTTCCTTATAGCCTCATGACAGAACTTGCATGGATGACCCACATGCTCGTCTTATCATTCAGTTTCATTACCATGATGCCATGCATAAATCTAGTCTTCAAATTTCACCCCTTTTTAAATCTTTTTGTGTATGTTTCAACAGCACTATGGGAGTATTTAAGTGCTCTCATATATGAGGGAACATCTTCCATCTAGAAAAGCTATGGACTACCTACCTGGTGTTAGCTTACTGACTTTCCTAATTTTTTTCCACCAATCAGTGAAATAAACAAAAGGATGGGGTCAAAAATGGTATAAATGATCATGATAGATTTTTATTTCCCTGTTCTTCCCCATCCTATGTACCCATTACTGCAATCAGTCTGCTGTCTTCTGTCTTTCTGAGTGGAAAGTAAAACTACGTATTGCTCACATGGACGAGATTGGAAATGGCCTCAGGGATTTGTCTGGAGATCACAGAAGACTTAAGAAATACCTTGGAAGGGAGGTCTTTCAAATGGTTATCTTCTGCAGTGGGCACTGGCTCATCTATGGTTCCCATGGGCCTGGTGACTATACAGAAAGGCAAACAGGAACAATGTGGAGGAGGAAGGTGGGTGCAGGAAGGAAAATAATTTCCCACGCTTCAGTTCATCTTAATTTTTTACTGATAGCTAACTGTTCTGGAAAAATAATTTGTGGAGCACATACAGCAACATGAACCACAGAGGTATTAGCACTAACATGTCCCTATTTAAGACTGGTGCACCAGTGACAGTTCTTTGGCAAAACAAGGGACCCCACAGAAATCTGCATTGGCAGCTCTTATTTTGTGTTACTACTGGGTCTCCATTTTCTGTGGTTTGCAGCTTCTTTTAAAAACTCTCAGCAGAGTATCACTATGCTATGATGTATTTATAATATGAAGATCATGTATTATTTGGAGAAAAAATTAAAAGCTCAATCCACTAGCACTTTGCAAGATTCCCCTAAAATATGTGAATAGCTATCAAACTTTTACGGATATGTGGTGTTC
Source organism: Turnix velox (assembly GCA_013400935.1). NCBI lineage: Eukaryota > Metazoa > Chordata > Aves > Charadriiformes > Turnicidae > Turnix > Turnix velox. The sequence continues at coordinate 213,351 of VZTY01007794.1, forward strand.
ATGGGTACATCTTCGAAGAGACCAAGAGGCTTACGCCCTTTTCCTTCTGGATTCTCTTGTTGGGGGCTTTACTCTCTCTCTGTATTTACATTACTCCACATCACGTGGGAAAGTATTTCCAAGGCACTAAGCTTTGCTTGTTAGCGCTACTGTCAGACAGAGCATGGCAGCTGAAGTAGTGGAACCTGGTCAATATAGCTCTGACTTAGCAAATATTTATTTGCCTTCACTTGGAGATATGAGTGAGATCAGATGGCTTTGAGCATCTCAAAAAATGGAGTTGACAAATATGGTGATCAAATTAGTACAAAGAGGAGGGAACTACAAATCGTTTCAAGGACTGTAAATCTAACTTATTTAGAGCATTTGTATTTTTTCACACTTACATACTGTGAGTACATTATAAAACTCTGAGTCTACAAAATCTCGGGCCAAGTTCTTGTCAAATGAGACCTTATGTAGCCATTTTAGTGAGGTAAAAGATTCTTGAACTGGAAATGAATTATGATTAAGTCCATCTTCTAATGCTAGAGGTGACCTGAAGGGTACAAAAGACTAAACAGGGAGGCATAAAAGTCGCTTTTTTTCAGGTAGTCTTTACTAACATAAAATAACATTGCAGAGAACTTGGTGTTACTTTGCCCTGAGGGATATGAAAAGTCTGTCAGGAACAAATTTATAGTAAACTCACATGTGTATTGGCAAGCTTGTTTCCAGTAAGAATATAAATGTCAGTTCCTGTTCCAGAACAGGTGGCACTATAAAAAAATTGGCTATGGGAAATGAATTCTGCTTACAAGGAAAATATCCACTTTTTCAAATTGGAAATAAGAACCTTAGCACAGCTGATCTGTAAACTAGTGGAGCTTTTTAATGTATTTTCCTTAAAATTACTTAGAGAAGTTCATGGCTTCAGATATTCCCCTGTCACTGTTTTCATGTTTCTTCTATTCCGTGCTTCAGTGTATCAAAGCTTTAAAAAAATGAGATCTGAACCATTAAAGAGTCTTTATGTATGCCATCTTGGCACTTGGATCAGTGATGGGAAAAGATTAATACTGATATTAACATGTCAATAACAAAGGATTTACTGTGGCTTCAGGCTGAAGTAAATATGGGCTGGATGGGGTCTGCATTCACACAATGCCTATAACATACTACCTACTTTGGTTCAAGCCACAGATCTCCCCTTAGCTTGTTCTTTTCATCATTTTATATGAGTAGTATATGAACAGTAATAGACTGATTACTGAGTTTTATTAATCATCTTCTCCACAGCAATGTTTTTTCATTTAACTGGAGAAAGTGAATAATAAACTGAAACCCTGTGCTCATGGCAATGGAAACCCTCTCTTCCAGGAAGTCTTCAGATCTCATCATTGTGGCAATTTACCAATATGGCACTCTATTATTAAGTCAAAGAACTGGTGTGTCCTCAGTGTGCTTCGGCTGATGCCATTGCTCTGCTTCTACTATATGTTTTAGACTGTGTAGTACAAAATGTACTCAAAATGGTATAGGTGAGTAATATAGAAATAAACACATGAACACAACAATTGACAAAACCATTAATACTTGTTGCCAATTTTTCTACTGCTGGGGAATTTTTGAGTTCCTTCTACCTTAACTGGTCCTCTCAGAGCAAGACACAGTTGCCTGGCCAAGACCAGACTGCTGTCATGTCAGCGAAAAATGACAAAAGTTTTACAGGACTCTTTAGCATACTCAGATCTTAAAAAATATTTCCCTGGAAAAATAGGACTGTTGTAGCTTTCCAACCCAGAATCATTCACTCCCTTGGCATCTGGAGGACATCCCTGTGCCATATCCCATGGTACCATATCTGGTTGTTTTGTTCTAACATCCCATCAGTTCAGAGAATTTCCTTTATGAAACAAAGGTGTCTTTCAGAAGCTAAGTGACTTGGAATTAAGTGAGAGTAATTAATATAATAGTTTTTCTAAAGTGTCCCCACTTTTCTCATGTGAATACTATTAAAGGACCAGAGCATACAACCCACACAGCTATCTGTTTGTGACATAAGTAGGTAATTACTTTGTTAGCATCAAGTAGGACAATCCTATATACTCTAATATTTAAATTACTGTCCTTTCTTCTCTTCCTTGCCTGGAAAAATATTTAAAATTCTTCAGTACGTCATTTAGTCTTATTCACTTGCACAGAATTAAACTACTCTTCATGCTTTACCTGTTTCAGTTAGCATGGAGTCTTTCTAGTTGAAACAGATTCATGTAGGCTATTTGGCATGTTCTTTCCCTTCCTTCCTCCATGACCTCTGAGGGCAAAACAACATCCGGGGTGTGGGTTGCATATCAGTGCTGCCAGTATGCTCCAACCTACAAACAAGTTTTAAGCTTTATTCAGGTGCTGTGCTCAAGGTTAATAACAATAAAAATTATTCCCAGCTGGAGCATTGGGAAAGTGTGTATATAATAGACCTCAAAACACCCACAGTGGATAAAGCTCAGGAAATTCCTGACCTTAAAAATGGCTTTCTCAATTTTGTGTAAAGAAAGAAAAAAAATTAATTCACTCCCAGACACTAAAATCAAGATTATTAAATTTAAGACTAGATTGAGTTCTTTCCTTGCATTCTGTTGCCTTTGTGGAGTAATGATATATTCTGGTTCCTAGCAGCACACCACTGTTTACACTGGTTACTAAAGGAATAAATTGTTCTGAGGATGCAGATGTCCAAGTAGTTAACATTGCAGCCTACGGCTATTGCCAAGGAAATAGGAAAACCTGAGTTACTCTCCTGCAGAACCACTTTGTTAAGCTATATTTCTTACTTATGTCATTCTTGGTTTTCTCCCTTTACACAACATCCTTATGTGATGTTGATGAGCACTGAAACTAATGTCCAAAGGTCATAGCTGGTGACAGTGCTTTTGGGTACTATAAGATGTAAGCAGATGCTCTTGGCTCAGAGCTTCAGTAGAGGCTTCCATTCTTATTTGCCTGACTTTAACACCTTAGAAATGGCTATTTCTTAGGTTTGCTTCAACTCCTTTAAAACGCATAGATTTTAAGTCTAGGTGCAACTTCTGAAGGTGAAATGCATCCAGCTCAGCTCCCAAATCAGTACTTCTGTTGAAAATCACTGATGGTCGTATGAAAAAATCCGTGAAATTATACCACATGAAGATAGCCTCTCAATACTATGTGCTATTTAAAGTCTTCTTCACAGCCTTCAGAGGATATTTCTCAGGAAGAAAAGCAGGCTAAAATGAAGAAGAAGTTTGTCTACTAGAGAATTCTGGAAAGGCAGGAAATTTAAAGTTGAGTCTAAGGTTAGAATAAGGTTGGAAAGATAATTTAAGTTTGGATCTTGGTGAACTGTGTGCACCATTAGAACTGTAGCAATGTAGCAGGAAAATGGGATGAAAAAGAAAAAAAATCCAAAAGCTGAGGCTTTTTGGTGACTGCTAGTGTGGGGACAGAAAGTTGAATGTCCTTTGTGCCCTTCATGCCTCGGTCGCATCTCTCCCCATGAAAAAAAGAGATTTGCCTTTGTACCCCCAGTGTATATCTGCCTTCAGTTTGTTGCAATCTGAGATCCTTGGTAACCTGGACACTAACAGTGGTTCATATTTAGGAATCCAGCAATTCACTTGGAGGACTGGAAATATTTCCCAAGAGATCCTTGTTATGTGATATGGAAAAAACTTCTTCTCTGGACAAGGCAAGAGATGCTAAATTCTTGGCACATTCATGACTTTTTAAATTAAGGATTTACTCTTTCTAAAATGGTGTGAAGGGCCGTCTTTTTAATACTAGAAAGTGTCCTGTTTAGCTTAGATGTGGTCATTCAGCATCCATATCAGACTGCACTGAGGTCACCAGTCCCAGAGACAAGACAATTATGAAGATTGTCTTACCTGAACACTACTTCAGGGCTAAAATTCGAGAGAGAGAGAGAGAGAGAGTGACTTCAGAGATAATGTCAGAAAGTTTTCTCTGCCCTCCCAAATAACAACAAGATGTGATAGAAGGAGAAATCTTGGCTGATTGAAAAGCCTTCTGATGTTGGGCTCCATGTGTGGAGCAAATAGTTTGCTCATGTCTATTTTGTTGTGGACACTAGTGTTGATAACTCACGACTTCTGCAGAAATGTTTTATGTTCACTGGTAGTTTTTCTTCATTCCCATTTCTAGTGAGGAAAGACTGAAATTGTTCTGACTGGAAAATTCCCTTTTCGGCTGTTCACAGGACCAAATAATTGCTGAAAATAATGATTTATAAGATTGTTTGTAAAAATTAGGTGGATTTAGAGATGTTTTCACAAACAGGTGGGAAAGATTCAATGCTCCTGATTTATGCACCCCTTCCAATTTGGACTAGGACTGCTGCAAACACCTGCATTTATTTTTTGTCTACTACCACTGAATTTTCTGTAGATATACCCAGCAGGCCACAGAAGAGCAGGTCGGTAACTACTATTTCATTGAGTGGTCTTTAATCTCAAAACTAGACTAAACATAGGTTTGTCTGGTTTGGATTGAAGCACTTTTTCTCCCTGACATTTCTGCTTTAGGCTGAGGGTCTTCTTAACACTGTGGTATACAGTATAACTCCTTATCACCTATATATAGGACATAATGAAGGTACTATGAGAGCGAAGCATGATTCATATACAGAAACACAGACATTCTGCTATCCAGAAGGTTTCCAGATAGTGCATTCCTGGGGACTCATACAGACAACCATCTCTAACAACCACAGTCACTATGCCTATGGAGATGTGGTTATAATACTAGCAATCCAGTACTGTATTCTTCAGTGTTGCCTTCATCTCAAAGCAGCCATTTTTGAGAATGCTATTGCTTTGGGGCTAGAATTACTTCATCCCAGACCACATGCTAAGAGAATTAATTTCCAAGGGCCTCTTCTTCTGTGAAACATGAAGATACAAGGCTTCAAGCCAGTTTTTGATTTCTGTTGTGCTGTCATGAATGGAACCACTCCAGTTTTAATGGGCATAACTTGGGGAAGGGGAGCCCTTGGGCCTTCTTAGTACAAATTTCTGAGATTCATACTGGAAAACAAAGCTCCATCACTCCATTCTCTCTTGCCTTCTAGGGCTGAGCAGCTTAGCCAGAATTTTGAAAACTTGTCATCACTGTTTTCAAAATCACAAATAAAAAGTTCTAGACTATGTAAATATAAGGAAGATTTACTGCCATGAAAAACAAAAAAGCTCAGGGTACAGCATCTTTATTTAGGGTGCTCAGGGTAATGATGTACATGATAAAGCACACTTATAAGGGAAATAATATTACCTCATGGGCTAAATATTATTAAAACCAGCAATCCTGTTGAGTATCTCACTTGAGGATATGAGATGAAGGACATTAGCTAATTTTCAACACCGGTGTTTGACATAGCTTTTACTGCAGACAGTTCCTTTAGGCTTCATCATCATTAAGTAGTAGAGTAGACTTGGGAAGGTCACATAAGGGATGTCAGCTCATAGCGTGATGACATAATGTATATGCTGTTGAGAGAGCTGACAGAACAGAGCTTTAGACTATTCACAGGGCATTTTCCCTTAGGGAAAGGTTTTGGAGCTATGGCTGTGATTTCAGATCCCTTCTTCCTGGTCATGTGGTTTTGCTCAACACATAGCTCATTTGTTTAGATACTTCATTGGTTGGCAGAATATATCTTTGAGTAAATGTTTTTCCCAAAGTGGGGGTCATGATCTTGGAAGTGCAAGTGGAAACAGGGTCATGGGAAAAGTTGAGAATTGCTGGAATGTGGTGAAAGCAGAGTAATTTAGACATGTTTATATTGACAGCAACCACAAAAAGTTTCTCTGGGGAAATCAGATGAAGTTGTCACAAGGAGCAGAAAGGTAGGACTGGCATAAATAGCTCACGTTTTAGGCTTGCTGTTCTTAAAAAATCTTTTAGGCAGTTCAGCTCTCTTAAATCTAAACCATGTGACTTGATATCCTTTTAATTGTGGACATCAGTTTATGTGGAGAAGTTTCCTTTGAGTGTGCATGGACTACAACTGCTTTCTGTCAAAGAAGAAAATTCCTTCCCAAAATGTCTAGAAAATCTTCACTTATCGTATGCAACAGACATCAAAGATGATTTTCACCTTCATTTTTTGGTAATGAAATTATTTTCATGCATGTCTTTTTACTTTTCAGCCAACAGTTCTGATACAGATGGGTGGACAAGAACTTGTGGGGTAGTGTCTTGGTTTGAGGTAAAATAGAGCAAATGTTTTAGGTTATGACTTCACTTTTTAGCTAGGCCTCTTCCATCTGAATAAAGTCTGAAATTAACAACACATTGTTCAGAAGATGTTTGCTCATCAGACTGAGAAGACCTTATTATACCAAGAAATCATATGCAAGAGGTTCTTATTTTCACTTATCACTATGACAATCAATGTTGGCAAATTTGTTATCTACCTCACCAGAGGCTGGAAGCGGAAAGATGTAGAGGGGTCCCACCAGCAAGATGGGACATGGCAGGTGACCCAAAATTGGCCAATATGAGTACTCCATCCCATCTGATGTGCTCAGTGTACAAGCTGAGGGATCAAAGGGTCATCTCTCTTTCTTTGATGGCCAACATTCAGGAAAGACTGTCCGTTCATCTGCCTTTGATCCTGATCCAAGCTCTCCTGACTCCACATGCAAAATCTACCTCCTGACTGTTGCTGACCCATGTCTAGGACTTGTGTCTGCTGAGGACATGATCATCATCCTGGGAGCTTAATACAGTTTCGCATACATTGTATATCTTTTAATCTTTTTCCTTTTCCTTTTATTTATTATTTCATCATCTATTAAATTAGTTTAGAATTTTTCTAAACTCATGAATCTCTTAATTCCTTACTCTCTTCTGAGATATAAAGGGGGAGCATCTGTCATAGGTGACCTATTGCACCTAACCTTGTTTGTCAAAAGAGAAATTGTGTGTCTTCCTGCTACGTAAAAATCCTTAGGCCAGTAGAAAGTTTTTCAAGGACATAGGTTTACATGCCAAGTGCTTATAGCAGTAGAAAGCTAAGTGTCTATGTTGCTGTAATGCTGAGATTGAGTTGTGTGATTGCCTCAAAAAATCTGGCTGCTACAAGCAACTTGGCAACTGTCTTGAACACCTGGGTGCCAGATATGTTTTGAAGGCAGCTGCTGTGTTGATCCTTCTGCCTGGTATGACGCATGGTAATTACTATTCCCAAGGACTATTGGAGATCTTAAGGCAAATCCACAGCATCATTACAGCAGTTCTGTTTAACACTGTTCAATTTAATGTTCCTTTTCCCACATATGGCAGTGATTGTGCTGACTGACTGCATATGACAGAGCCCTTGGCTCAACTCAACTCTGGTCATTAGTGAACGTCTTAAAAACTTGATCAGTATTTGAATGCCTGTCTGAATAAATTTAGTATTAATGTTTTAATTTTCCCTCTTTGCTGTTTCCTCAGTGGACTTACATTAATAGTACAAAATTTCTCAAAAATATCTTTGTTAACTCCATTGAGAAATCAGCTCTCTGTTCCAATTTTCAATAGATATCACAATTGACCATTAAGGAGTAGTAAGCAATCAATATAAAAAAAATTGTATTTCAGGTACATACTCCAATCCTGAATATAAAGTCTGGACTTGCCTAGTGTATGAAACCTTTTGCACTGTCTGTCGTGAAGTGAAATAATTATAGGATTCTGTTAGAGACTGGTATTTATCATTAAAATTATATTATTCTATTAAGAATCCTGATATTTATAATTTATAATTAAAATTATATAATTTGGACATAACTTTTCTGTCTCATATGAGCTACATATGAGGTAGCTCTATACTGGAAAATTTTCGTAACATTTTGAGAAATTTCTTCCCAGGTGACCTCCAGCCTCACAATTAAAGTGAAATGCACATTCTGCAGAAATACATAATAATTCCAGAATGATTGTAGGGCCATAAAAATTCAAAACTTGGTGAATTTTGCATTGCGTGTAAACATTAAATTCATCACCATGTCCCCCTGCTTCCATGTTTTATAGTTCCAGATAGGTACTTGGAAACCCTGAGTAGCAAATGTACTATGGTCCTCCTTTGGGTGGCAGTTTAGGGGTTTGAGAGAGGTACTTCATGAACAGCACAATGCTTTTCCTGAAGTGATCAGGTGAGGTTAGTTACTTAGCTATTAAACTGGAATTATTAGCCTACCAAAAATCAAAGGTCAATCATTAGTTTTACTACTATAAAAAATGGATTTATTTTAATTTTGGCAATATTAAGCATCTAATATAGCAATCTTTTCTCTTGTATTTCCATTTGGACATTGTGATGTCTACAACAGACAAAAGGACCCCACATTTCCTCTTCATAACTTTATTGTTTTAAAAAAAAATCTGATATGCCAGACTGAAAAATCATCAGGAAGTCAAAAATGCCTGCCTCAACCAAGTTACCTTGCACTTCGTAGAACTGGCAAAGAATACAGAGGTACTGTTTATACTGTAACCTTTTCTGCAGATTCAGCCTTGCATCCCCATCAGAGAATTCAGCAGCTGAAACTCAAACTCTAACGCCCACAAGCCCTGGGAAGTCACATAAGTGAAGTCAGTATCTGAGTGACCTTCATGGATAACAATGCCCTTGCCAGGGCAGGGATTGTATTCCAATCTTAAACTGGCTAGCACGTGAGTGCTCTGGAAAATAGTATGAGAAATAATGTATGCAAAATATAAATGTTGAACTATGGTACCAGTCCTGTGAGGAAACAGTTAGTGCTGGCAAGAGTTGTCAGCAGTGGGATAGACTTGCTGGCCTCTGTCTGTGCTAGTCATCTCCTTATCTCACATTGTCCGGTGGTTGAACTTGATCTGTTCTTGCACTCAAAGAAGCTGAGATATAGGCAGACATTTCTATCAACCTAACACTGTGCCTGTATTAGAGATAGAATATACTTGCTTTCTCTGTTCCTTTTCCCATGCATACCAGGAGTACAAGGGAAGAAGTGGCTCCTGTTTCTCATGAAGATTAAACATGGCTTGTTACTATTTCAAAAAATATCATATGTCAAAACATACTGAGGATTTTCTCATTCTGATATTTATTCCTGATTTTTCATCAGTCTTGTATATTTGTCCCTGCTGTGGCTTATATCCTGACTGTATTAAACCAAGAAAGGTTGGTTCATGAAAAATATGGAATTTGTGCCTTGTAAACAGACCAAGCAGCAACATGATCGCTCCTGTCTGTTACAAGTGGCTCAACTGTTGTACCTGCATATGGCAGGAGAGATGGTATGACAGCAGAGGTGGTACAACAGGAGGTTCATCCCATTTCAAGCAGTGAAGACCTGCTCAGTGGAACACAAGCAGGCTGATGCCCATGCTGTCTGAACCAAAGTAGCTGCTGAGTTTGTGAAGCTTGCCATCTGCACCAATGTCCAGAGGTAGCATGCACACAGCGCTAGATCAAGCAGGGCACTTGAGCCAGACTCGCTAAGAACTTTCCACTTCACTGTTTGGACCTAGACCCATGTAGCCAGGACATATATCATAGAACCACAGAATAGTTTGTGTTGGAAGGGTCCTTAAAGATCATCTAGCTCCAAGCCCCCTGCCATGGGCAGGGACACCTCCACTAGATCAGGTTGCTTGGTTTTGCCTTTAAAGGGCAAAAAATCATAGAACTATGGAATGTCTTGGGGTGGAAGGTACCTTTAAAGGTCACTTAGTCCAACCCCCAGAATATCTAAATGGTTTTTGTTCCTGAAATTTGTGCTCTCTTTTATTAGTAAGTGTTTTAAGGCTTATCTCTGTGCTTGGCTAACTTTGGCCTTTCATTTACTAATTACATAATTAGGCTTTCAACTTCTATATCACTTCACAGCTTCTCAATTTCCCACAAAAGCACTGGTGCTCAGTGGTATTTCCACCTCTTCCTACTTTTGTATGCACGTTTGTACCTCCTCAATAAACAATGCATTCAGTCAACGCAACCATGCTTTATACCAGCTGATTAGGCTTCGAGTTGAGACTGAGGAAATGCTTTGATACAAACTTCTGATTTTCATCATTTTTAAAATATTTAGTGGGAAATAAACTTCTTTGCTGTTTTTTCAGCTACCCTTTGTAAAACAAAGGAGAATAGTTTAAATAACTAAGGTATTCCATTTAAAGCATGTTTCTTCTTGGTGAATAGATTACTAAATAATTGACTGTTACGGTTAATAGACTTCAGATCAGATATCACGACTCAAAACAAAAACCTAGATATTTTAATCCAACCTTTTTTTTTTGGAAGAATTCAGTAGAGATTGTTCAGAATCCTCGTGAAAGAAGGCATACTATCAGCAGAAACTGCTTCCTCATAATTTTTATTAAAAATACTGCTATATACAAAATAGATGATGAACAAGAGGTGTGCAAGAAAATAACCTGTCATCTACTCTGTAACTAGTATTTATCTTATAGATTAGAACATGGAGGTAAAACTCTTTCTCATAAAGACCTGAATGGTCATAAAGCAGCAGACAAATCACCATCACATCTGTGTGGTTCACTTTGGGTGTTGATTTTGTTTCGGTGGAGGAGGCACAATTAAGATTGCTAGTGTGTCATAGGGGTTATCACAGCCATTGATTATACACCAAAGAGATGGATGACATGAAGATGACATTTGTGGAACCAGATATTGCCTTCTAAGAATATCTCAGACAATGTTATATTTGAAAATATCTGTGTTGGACCCTAGGATTGGCCTAAGCTGTGCTATATGGCCAGCTAAAAAAGGAAGAGAAATAATCTTTTTCATAAGGCAGAATGCACTGAATTCAGCTTTTAAGTGGTGAATTTAACATATATCAATGAACACATTGTAGACAGTGTGATTATGGATCTTGTCCATGGAATTACCTTCTTTTAAAGATAATTTCTGAGTCATTAACAGCATTTTGTATACTGTCCTTTCCTCATGAATCAGTGACTCAGTTTTATTGGCACTTCCTCCTGCTGAAAAAGATTACTAAATTATCACTAGTTATTTATTCTTGGAGGAAAATAAGTCCTTTCAGAAAGAGGAGAACTAATGGTTGAATGTTATTTTCAGAAATAATCATTGCTAAGGGACCAGGAATTGAAGATAATTAGTAAAAATGTAAATTCACAATAAATAAGGCAAGGAGAACACCACTCTTTTGTTCTATTTCTTTTCTATTAGGATAAATTTCTGATGACAGAGCAGTAGAAGCAGAATTCTTGGTCTTGAATAGTAAACCACACAATTCCTTACTACTCTGTTGCTGGTTGTTTGGATCAGTTCCTCCTGCAATTTGTCTTTCCAAGAAGGATATCTCCATTTTTATGTATAAGCTGCAGATCAGTGGACTCCTGAACAAGCACAAATAGTACTTTTCATTTTCCAACGTATTCAAATATACTTAAGACATAGGTAGCTTCCCTTTTACCAACAAGGAACATTTCTGGTTTTTGGCTTTTTTGGTGTGATTTTTTAATGGTTGTAATTGCTCTCATATTTTTATTTCAAAAAATCAAAACTTTTCTAGCAAAACACTCAGATCCTATGCTTAATTATTGTTATAGCCCACAGTTTCAAATTTGGTGTCTGAAACAGCTTCAGGTATGAAACAGGTTAAATTTTCAGTTCGCTTACTCAAGTGACACATTGATTTATATGGCTCTTTCCAGCTTTTAATACCTTTGAAAATAAACTCACATGATTAAGTCTTAAAATATGGAATAAGTAATCTAATTGTATGCACAAAGCTACTTACATTTCAAGATATTTGGCTCAGGAGCTGATTCAGATCTTAGTGTTTCAAGATTTAACCCCAAAACCATGATGTGGCTCAAATGTATGTAATAAGAATTTCAAAAGAACCTTTCATTTCTGGATAGTTGGCATCAGAATTAGATTTTTTTGTAGGCTGGCCTTTGAGCCAAAAAATTATCAATTTTCCCTTCTTAATGCATTGATTTCATTGCCTGTAACTGTGTTTCATTTGTTACTCTGTAAATAAGTTATTTATGAGTTTCTGTACCAGTGACTAATGGTCTCACAAGTCACATTTATGAGAAATAAGGGGAATCAACGATGCTTGTGGAATGACTGCTATGATTGTATGCCTATTTGTAGTGTATAAGTTAACCAGCTCATGTTTCTATGGCCCACAGGATCTCAAGCTATGAAGAAGCCTGTTGGCCACCACAGCTGTTTTTTTATTACAGTTTCCTGTTTATTATCCTATATATAGAACATTTGATATATAAACGTTTCCTGTTCTGCTAACAATTCACACTAATTAAACATTCTTTTATGAGCACACATGCCTAAAATCTGGACTACAGTTCAGCAAAGTATTTGAATACGTGTCTCAGTTTCAGAGTGTAAGTAGCCTCAGTGCTGAACCGCCTTAATTAAGCAAGCCAGATATAAAGTACATGGAGAGTCAGAAATATGAGAACATCCTTTAAGCAAAAGAAATATTAGGTTTTTGTTGGAAGCTATCATACCTCACGACAATTTCTACAGGCTGTTGGTAGATGTTTAAGGTATTTAAAGCCCAGAAAATTTTCAGTAATGGAATTTTATTTTGGAACACTTTATTTTAAATAACCCATAACCCTATCAATAACAGTAAGCAATCTACAAGCATGATTCCAAACTCTTTGGCATATTTGAGAGGCATATGCAATGTCTAAGTTTCACTTGCTACACTCTCTTGTGCTGGTATATTTATTTCATTAGCAGCAAATGTCCTGCAGGCAAAGTTCAAATTCTAGTTTTCATGTATGCAAAAAAAGTAAGAACATTCAAAAGCTCACTAAGTTCTTCCATGAGACTTGTCTGTTCATTAAAAATGAAAAAATACATACTTTTATATATAAACATCTCTCATCTGAAGTAGAACTTAAACGTATATATGCATGCATAAATATATTTTACTATTTGTAGTACAGCAAATGCAGATATATGTGTATGTATACGTATTTTTTATTGCTGATCAAATATTTGGGAACAGTTTATAGAATTACTTCTGATTTGTAAGTCATTTGCAGTGCTATGTTGTACTATTAATATATATGAGACTATTTAAAACTGCGTTTTGTCATACCTGTTATATTAAACATGTTGTTACACTTCATGTAAGTGCAAAGAACTGAGCTGTACAGACTTCGACATAAACTAGAATTACCATGATCATGACAAAAAATATATAAAATTAAAAAAAAAAAAGTAGGTAAGGCGTCTATAAGGGAAAAATACATTCTAATATCAGACCATCTCTTTATCCATGTCACACAAACAAGACAGAAAGCCATGGAAACTGTCAGTAAATTTAGTTCTGCTGTTTTGTGCCTTAATTCTAGACAGGAAACAAGCTTCAGTGGGATATTCAAAATGCAGTTTAGATATCAACTCTTATCAATGTATTGACTATGTCAGGAGAGGTAGAATGAAAATATTTTGCTGTCTTAGCTGTCTGGACAGCCTCTAACAATGTCTGTGTGAACATCAGAGAGTATCCCTTCTCAGTGCATTTCATCTTGTGTCAGTTTTTGAAGCTTTTGATAAGACTATTACATCAGCTGCCAAACGTGATTAATTTCAAACTTTGCAGCCTTCTCCATCAAGTATACTTAATTCCACAGTCCTACAAGGGTCTTCACTGTTATCCTTGCCTGTGCAAATAGAGGCAAGAGGGGCAGAACATTCACCTACGCTGTGACCTCTGGACTGAAACTGTGGAGTTAGCCCCCAAAAATATTTCCATTGTGCTTAGCTTGACAAATTTTATTTCATTTTATTAATTTTATTTTTTATAAAACAAATAGCCTAAACTGGGGGTATATTCCACATTAAGAAACAATGAATGTGGACTGATGGTCTATCTGTTTCCTCTCTTTGATGCCCTGGAAGCAGATACAACCTTGACAGCACAGCAACAGACACATGTTAGATATGCCAGGGCTTTTCAGTACAGTGTCAATAGCAGCACGAGACATGGGTAAACTGCCTTCATGCTCCAAACTAAACACAAAAGATTGAAGCTGCTTTGCACTGTTTCCTGGCAAAGAAAGGACACCCTTCACATCAATGTGCAGACTGGCTTCTCTTTGTTTTCAATTGGAATTTGATCCTAGTCTGCATAATGCTGCAGTGGAAGACACAGCATAATATTTTGCGATTTGATGTTTAAGAATGCAATGATGATTAATGACAGATTCTACTGGGAGAGCATGGTGCTCCAGCAGTACTGCCAATTCTCGCAGTTACTGACAATATCTTCCCTTAAATCATGAGCAGCATTTTCGCAAATGGAGAAAACTCAGTCATTGAATATTTCTGTATTTGTACTTCTTAGCCAGAGCTGTTGAATAAGCTTCCTATGACTATTTTCTTTAGCAGCATTAATGACTTCTCTTAATCAGACTGCCTTATTGAGGGCAGACACAAATTGTCAGCATTTTCTATTTGAAGTATCTTTTACTTAACATAAAAAATAGTAACCACAAAGTAGTGTTATAGTCCTGCAAAATATTATTTCACTTTTACCAAGAAATGGGATTACACTATGGAAAAAGATCTGGACTTCCCTGTCTTCAGAGAGAGGGGTTTCTCATTTGCATACTTTTAATTTGTTGCTGTGATGTTGTGCAAAACTGTATCCCTACGTTTTAAATATTGGCAAATTTATGAGAAAATGATGCAAAATACCTCTTCAAGTAATGATACAACTTACCAAATGAGTAAATTTCTTGTTTTTATTTCTTTCTCATTCATTCTATGATGGGCATAGTTCATACAATGTTAGCTTTTTCTACATAGTTTCATATGTGTGTTCGTATACTGCAAATATTTGTTTGTGAAGTTTCTGCTGCAAAGTCTCTCAGCTTCTCTCTTGCTCTATTTCTCTTTCTGCAGAGGAATCTTTAGAAACCTGTTCACTGGTAAAATAAAGAGCTTGAAATTTAAAAAAATGGAAGATTATCATCGCATTCAATCTTTGTCAGAAAGGAAAAAAGAGTGAAAGATGGAAAGAGCTTATTGCTATTTTAGCAATAAGCAAAAATCAGACAAAAAACTTTTCTCTTTTTTCTTTTTCCATCATAAATGACTGAGTTTAATTTTAAGCCCATGAGTAGGTCTATAAAAGCTATTAAGTCTTCATAATGCCTTTAGCTAAGTTTATGTGAATTTTTAACAAATTATGGGTAATGTTCTTTTCAGAGAGGCATCATTTCTACCAGTGACAGTAAGAAATATTTCACCCTAGTTAATAAAGGAAATCTTTCATTTACCCTAAGTGTTCTTAAACTTTAACAGAACTTAAGATGCACTTTAGTAGTCAGTACCTCAGCAGGTAGATATTTTCTAAAGAAAATATTGTAACTTTACTCACTTTAGGAAGTCTTAGGATGGAGAGAAGTCAATATTAAGACTTCGACGGCTAAAACACTCAAGTGGGTACTTAATTTAAGCAAATATATGCTATCATTTTAAAATATTTACAAACTGCCTAAACTTATACATTCTCTCTTTGTGAATTTCTTAGAAGATATCACTAGCTCTTTACATAATTCCTTATTTTTTTTCCTTGCTTTTCTGTTAAAAAATAAAAAATTATGAAATACAATCTGTTTTTATCTTAGTTTTGTCCACGTCAAATGGAACTATATCTGATTATTGTTCTCTCACTATAAGAGTTATCAGAAGAAAAGTCAGTAAGGGATTGTTTTGATGTAGAATGTCTTCCAGTCACAAAACAAATGGAAAAATTAAATTCTGATTTCATTGTACCATGTACTCTAAGAGACAACTTGCACAGCAGGATGAAGCTTATAGCTCCCACAACCAGAGCATGACACATTTTTAGCCTCAGTGTTGTCTCCTCTCCAGCAGGTTTCTTTCCTGTTGCAGAGCTTTTCATGCAATTTGCAGATTTTATAGGAGCATCTTTTCTAAACACCTGCTTAACACTAGATTCGAGCAGCAGCAACTGAAATTGTGTGTCTCTGTATGTCTCTAAATGCTCTATGGCAGTGAGAATTTCACAGCCATTGTGTTCTAATGGTTCTTTTTGACTCTAATCAGATCTAACTGGAAATGTAAGTCCCACTTTCTCTTTTTTAGTTTTTTTTTTCACCAGTCTTTAAAGGATCAACATTTTAAATGGGAACCTATGATGCGTTCAGTCCTTTATATTTATCTGAATATTTTTATGCCACTTTGTGCCAAATTGGGTATAATTGGGTTTTGCAAGAAAGAAGGGATGAATTGTGGTTGTCTGGAGTCTACCCTATATTATGCTGGGGAAGATTAGGAAGAGTGTTTTAAAAGTAGTTTAAATCCACCCCTTGCATACATCATGATTGCTGCGAAAGTGAAACTAGAAATCTGTTGAGAAAATTTTTCTCACTTCCCCAGATGGCTCATACAACTTGAGGCTGCTCATTATTTCCCCTGAAAAGGAGCATGTGTTGACATGTATTAATGTGCATTATCTCTTCTCCCCCCTTTGTTTTCCTCATTATTGAAGTTGGAGTTTATTTTTAACTGTGTCTAAAAAATAAATTAATCTCCCCTATTAACAGATAATCCTCCTTGCTTACTAATGTGCGGTTGACCATTCCCAGAAGGTATGGGAATTCTGGAGTATCATATAGAGAAAGTCTCATCTATGTTTCTGTCTTGGTCATATGAATCAGGAAGCCAACCCACCCCTTCACATCAAAACATCACTGCCAAATAGAATAGCAAGAAAACTTCTCCAGACTTGCTTTAAATCATCCAGAAATACAAGAATTGCAAGTGATGAAATTAGCAGACTCAATATTACATTTTTAGGTTTTAGTGAAATGCTTTCATTTTCTTCCTCCTCCCCTTTGTCTTTTCCTTATTTAATTTGTTGGCTTCTCCCGCAAGGGAAGTAATGCGTGGTTGTTACATCCTGTGGCCAAAGGTGACTCCTACAGTAGTTCAGCCTTGTTTTATGCATCAGACCAGAAACGCTACATGTGTCCTAACCATTATTACTTTGTACAGATACTGAAGTAAGGGCCCTGGTGTTTTGGCCTTTGCATTTATCCATATTTGCCTCTTTGTGCCAGAAGGCTAGCAAGCTGCCATAATGCACATACATTTGTATGGGGGATTCCCTTTCTCATTGGGCTCCCACCTCTGAACAGCTGTTTCCTGATCCCCTTCCCACAACACCAAGGAAACACAATAATGTCCATGCAGTGTCAGCTAGAGCTTCTGTTGGCATATCAAAGTAAGTGTTTGCCTGTGGTAAGTCCTCTACTTTGATATCCTTGCTTGCAGCAAAGCAGGGAGTATGTAGGATCACATTCAGGGGACTCAATATAATAGTCCAAGATTTTTATTCAAGGCAGTAACTAATTCAAAACATACCCCGAAAATATTCCTAACTGCTTTACGGGTTTATACCCTGGCTGAATCACTTTGCCACAATTGCTGTTTTGGCAACATTGTATAGGTATTGTTTTTAAGTGCCTGGAGGGAGAGAAAGGTGATTTCTTAATTTTTGTTCCCTTTGATAAAATCACTAAATAGGGAATTTCTTCGTGCTCCCCTGCAAGAATTCTAATTGAGTGACATTTCTGACTTCTGCCATGAACTGCAGACATGTATTTATACCTTGAATTCATCACCTGAAAGACTACTTTGACAGTAGTGGTAAATGTCACCACATGATATGAATAGACAGTTCTCCTTCATGCTGGAGGAAGTTGAAACTGGGAAACATTTGCTTTTAAATTTTTTAAAGGAATTTGACATTTACTTCCTATGTTACTACATCTCAATGAATATTTTCAAGTGAGCCACAAATAGCATAGAGGAGCAAATTTAAAAGGATGAGCAAGATTTGAGGTCATGCAAAATAAGTGCTTTAGTGACTGATGTAAAACAAAGAGAAGCAGCTTGTAAATGGTTATAATGATGGTTCAGTGTGAGTCTCCTAATAAGAAATGAAGCTCCATGCTTTTTAACATCTACAATAAAAATAATGATTTTTATCTGTTTCTAAGTCCTATGTAAATCCAATAGTGTTAAATCATGAGGAGTTAATATAAATTTAATTTTGTAGAATTAATTATAAATATATATTTTCAAGACAGGCTTGTGATTTTCATGTTTGCTAATATAGCTTTGTTTAGTTAGCTCTGTAATCTGGGAGCAACACAAACAAAAGAAATAAAAGAAAAAATCACCAAAAAAGCTGAAAAAAAAAAAGCTTCCTAGCTGTTGAATAATTCAAGAATATTGTCTTTTCTAAATTCAGTTTCCATCCTTTCACTTCTGAAAGCAATTGTAGTAACTAGCCTAAAGGTAATGGCGCTACTGGTGTTTGTGACTGATGTTCTTGGAGTGGTAGAATCTTAGGAGAGCACGTCACTGGGACATCTACTACTATGCTACATAATTTCAGTGATGGTGATAAACCCCTGGAACAAGCTATTTGGTTTAAAAGACTTGTCCATTGGCAGAAGTCTTTAAAGCTAGGCTGGATGCTATTCTGAAAAATACCTTCTAGGCAATAGCACAATATCCAGCTTAAAACATACATAATTTCAAGAATGTTTCTGACATGTTAAACAAGAGTTGGACTAACAGCACACAGTCTCCATGGATATAACAAACTACACATCAGGATTAATCTTATCCCTATATAGACATTGACACTGCAGAAGTTCACGTTGGATGTTGTTGGCTAGGCTCCGTTTACAGCTGTCAGGTGATGAATAGGCACCTCTAGGTCACGATTCATCTCACTCTAATGTAAACATGTGAAACAGTGCTTGTTTTTTCTACAGAGTACAGAAGGAGTCTAGACAGGTTGCCCAGACATAAATGGTAAATGAATAAAAATGTTTTGATTTTCCTCAGATAGCTATTTCCCAGAGGCTCAATGTCCACCTAGACCAGCAGATATGAGCACTTTAGAGCCTATGCTGACCATGGTTCTCTTGGATACTGTTTTTATGAAGGCTCAATATGAATTGACATGGTGCACTCAAAGCCCAAAAGTCAACCGCATCCTGAACTGCATCAAAAGTAATGTGGCCAGCAGGTTGAGGGAGGTGATTCTGCCCCTGTACTCCATTATTATGAAACACCAGTTGGAGTACTACACCCTGCTTTGGGGTTCTCAGCACAAATGGATCATGACCTTTTGGAGTGGGTCCAGAGAAGGACTGAAGCACTTTCTCTATGAATAAAAGCAGAGAGAATTGGGATTTTTCATCCTGGAGAAGAGAGAGTCTTCCTGTGGCCTTCCAGTATCTGAAGGAGGCTTGCAAGAGGGCTGGAGAGGGACTTTTTACAAGGGTGTGTGAGCAGTAACAGCTTCACACTGGAAGAGGATATATTTAGATAGGTAACCAGAAGAAAATTTTCCCTATGAGGGTGGTGAGACAGTGCAACAGTTTGTCCAGAGAATATGGTAGTGCTCAAGTTTGAGTTGGACAGGAGTTGGACAGGGTTTTGAGCAAACTGGTCTAATGGAAGGTGTCCCCCCTGCCCATGGCAAAGGGTTGGAACTAGA
Source organism: Turnix velox (assembly GCA_013400935.1). Classification (NCBI taxonomy): domain Eukaryota; kingdom Metazoa; phylum Chordata; class Aves; order Charadriiformes; family Turnicidae; genus Turnix; species Turnix velox. Next base: position 232,943 of record VZTY01007794.1, read on the forward strand.
TGGTCATTCAGCATCCTTGCAACTGAAATAATTCTGTGATTCTGTGGTACATACTATATCTTTATACATAGGTGAAAAACCATATTTATACATATCATATGCATGGTGTATAGAATTATAGAATAGTATAAAACAGTACACTATATATAGTATATACACGTTTTATATATACTATCCACTGTATATATATTTTACTTATTGAGAGTATATACAGTATATATAAGTGCTATCACTTTATATACAGCATATATACATACAATTTGTGTGAATAAATTGTTAATGTGTATAAAAGTATATATATTATATATATCCCATATATTATGCATATTGAGCAGCCTGTTGAAGGGCAGGTGTTCCTGGCCACGAGAGGGGAGTTGAAGCAAGAAGATTTTTAAAGTCCCTTCCAAGTCAAACCATTCCATGGTTCTATGATACAGTATATATACACCAAATGTACTCTATCCACACTATGTGCATATATCTACAGCATGTATATACAATGCATGCAATTGTTATATACTATACTCATGCCTTGTATGTACTATACGTATAGATTTAGTTTGCATATATACACAGATGTTATGTCAGGCAATTGACCTGCTAGTTATCGACTGGTGGGGATACCAGGGGCCAGAAGTACACCCAGCCCAACAATTAACAGTAATGTTTACTGCATGGATTGGAGGTTGCTGGTCTTGATGGTCTTACTTTAAGTAACAGTGTAAGCTTAAGGCTTTGTGGAATTTCATCCATAAACAATGCCAGTGAAAATACTTTGGCTTTCATAATTCCTTTTCATACTAGTTTGGAAACCTAGAAAGCAAAAACGGTGCCAGTGCTCAGGCATGTTCACTAGGCTGAGGGTGACCTTATTATGGCTGTTCTGGCTGAGGTCCAACCTTGGCAGTATTGTAGGGGGATAAAGAAGAGTGAAGTTCCTGGAGATGGCCATTGGCAGGGAATGTTTTTATCTTTTCTGCAACAATACTGCTGTGAATGGGGGTTTGTGTATAGGGTGGCATTCTTTGAAACTGCTCTGTGACTTCAGGATCCTTTTGGGTGAGCATAACAGCTGTAAGGATAACTGGTCTTGTAAACATAACTCCTTTAGCTTCTGGATATATTTCTGCTGGTGATCCCTGGGGAAGCATGCAGCTTTCTAACAGTCAGGACACTTCAGAGAGTCCATGATAACCTGTGGTCCTCTAAGCTCATGTAAAACTCACTTGATGCCCAAGCCAAAGTAATTTAATAAAAGGAAAATTTCCATCTTATGTTGTGGATGCTAGATGGCAGTATTGCATTTCTTAAAGAAATAAAGATTATCTAATGGAAAACAGGAAGAATAACAACACTGAAGCTCTAAAGAGTAGAATGCTGTCAGTAACTAGAGCTAAGGTAGAATAAATAGACATATAATTAAAATATTATGTTTACTAAGGGGTTGCCTGGAACAGAAGATACATTATTCTTTCTTTTTGGCCAGGTATTCTGCTCATGTGATTTAACAGCTGATAACAGCACTGCTCACATTTTATGAGTCTTCAGGATCTGGCCCATAATATAAGTCACTTTCTTGTGATTTATAGCACTCATGATAAAGAGCGCTCTTGTGAAGGGAGTGGGCGAACCTCACCCCACTGACAGAGGGATTTAAATCTTGTGTGATTTTATCACACCTGAAAGAGGCAAACTTGGTTAACTCAGCTCACATATTAGCGGATAAGCATCCACATCACTGTGCTCTTGATCCAGAAAAGCACTTAAACAAGTACTTACCTCTAAAGATGAGGTTTAGGGTTCATGGTTTTAATAAAATTACTCATATGGTTAAAGTTTGACAGAAAATTAAGGGACTTTCTGGCCTATAGCACTTGTTGCTACTTGGCAGTATTTGTAAAGAAGCCAAAGTCTGTAAATTTGTTGAAAAAGTTGTCCTCTTCTCCTTGGTGTTCAAATTGGCTTCAGGTTAGGACTGATAATGCATGATAACTCGGCATTGCATCTAGACTCTCAGCTGTGTCCCCTACACAAAGGAAACAACTTTTAAAGCTGTGAATACAGTGGCTTCATTGGGCTCTGAAAAAGAGCCTGAATCCTCACATGGGTCTAGTAACCCCGATTCTCAAGTGGGATCCAGGCAAAGGGCTGCCAATCCCAGCCAGTTTTCAATCTCTGAAGAGCAGTAGTGGTGGAAAAGGAGCTTTTAAGAAACTGAAGCAAATTTTGGCATAGCTGGTAAAAGAAGAAGTTTACTTGCTCTGAGGTAGGCAACTCATTCTAATGTGGTTCTCTAGATGCAGACTGGTGTTGATTGATAGTTTTGGATCCTGATCCTGGCCTCATGAGCTGTGAAGCTGCACATATGCCTTAAAAAACAAAGAGGAGAATTCAGAAGGAGCTGAGAGGTGCCAAGAGGGTAGAAAATCAACGGAACATCAAAGTCTAAAGATAGATGAAAGCTGAATTTTCATGGGAGTGTTAGTCTTGAGAGAGAAGGAAGTAAGAGAGCTGCTGTCTATGTCTATTTTTTTTTATTACAATATATTGGAGAGAATGAACTCTGACAAAAAGTGGAAAGGTGAACTTTCCCTTCTGCAAAGAGCAAAATTTCTCCTCGCTGTAGCACAAGGAGGTACACCTGGAAATGGTGATGTAGAAGGGTATGGGAACAGAGACAGCAAGTGGACTTCTGACCCTGATAAGTTTGGTTTTCCATAGGAAATTGGTCCACCTGAAAATTCAGTTGGAAATTGTGAGGAGAGATATAACTTCTTTCAGTTAAAAAATAAGATGGACTGATGCTATGCAATCTTGTGAGCTTTTGTTTTGCGGATGTGTGAGTCCCTTTCAATTGCAGGATTTTTCCAATGCTTCATTGATTTTTGCAACAGGACCACGTAGGTGAATGTAAACAACAGTTTAAGCATCCATAAACCATAAAAACCTATATGAATACAGATTATTTTTCAGCTAAAAAGACTTTAAAAATAGGTGTAAATGTGAAATATGTTAAGTAAAGGAGGCTGTTATTTCATGTTATTAGTCAGGCTCTAATTCTTGATGGAAATGCTTGTGTAGATTGATAGCGAACTAAATCGGTACCCTGCCTGAAATATTAATGTTCTGTTTGTCACCAGTTCATTGTTTTATGTTGGTATTAATCAAGTGTTGATCAGTCATTGCAATAGGCTTATAAAGTAAAACTACATACAATTCTTGTCCAGAATTCATTTTTGGAACAGTTTAATATCTGATATCGTCAAGTAGCAATTGCTGGAATTGATCATACATTGTTTGGTCTGGCTGTATTTTAGTTTTCCTTTTTTCCTCACCATGGAATATTTTGACATTTGTTGAAACTCCCAAAACTTCCAAGTTTCCGTTCCGAAACTGATCGAAGCAACACAGTCCATTTTCAGTGGAAACTATATTTATCTCAGACTGCATTTTTCAGGACTGCTCTTATGACTCCTAGGAATTACTCTAGCTAACCTCTTCTCATTCTTTCACCTAGGCAAAACAGGACAAAGCTGCATATCTCCTGGACTTCACGTTCCTCCTATTGCAGGAGTTGCTTCATTCACTGAAATTATTCTCTCCTGTAACATTCATTACGTGCTGTTAATTATTGAGTTCAGCACCTTGATGGTGATATTGTTCATTTTTTGAGAAGGAAGAAAGCAGGCACCACATTTTGCCAAACTTCATGATGTTGAAATCCTGCAACTATTCTGTTAGAAAATGCTTCAACCTGGCCTAGGACCTCATTGAACTCATTTAAATAACACAGACATAGAGGGCATTGCTCCTTGTTGTTCAACCAACATTTCTTCAGTATTCCTGTGGCAAGTTTTGCAAGCACTTTCTCAATGGAAAGTATTGATTACCAGTAGAGATGCTTGGCTGTATTTTCTGTCAACACAATGTCATTAAGAAAGTGACTAGTTACAAAAACATTCACACCCAGGGATTCTTCAGTTCATATACTTTGCCAATCAAGAAAACACAATTTTTTTCCCCTACATACATTAAAAAATGATGTCTGAAGTGCAAGTCTGTGCAATGCAAATCTCCAGCATATTTAGCTTGCATATAAGCACATAAAATCTGCAGGAATGCTTGTAGAAATGTTACCTAAGTTTTCAATCATCAAAATGTAGAGACAGTTCTTTACCAAGAAACAAGCTGGGCAAGAAGTCTTTATGCAGCCCATCTGAAGGGTGCCTGGAGCTGCGGTTGCAAGTCGGAGTATCAAAAAATGTTAATGGAGGCTCAGGAGAAATTCCCTATGCTTTTTTCTAGTGATTGGCTTGTGATAGTCTATGCCTGCTGATCATGTATGAAAGGAAGTGAGCCACATAATGCATAACAGAGTAGTAAGCAATTGAATGTAGAACTTGTAGGCAAAATTAGTGGATGATTTTTGGTGGTGGTACAAGTCAAGACTATATACAAGTCAGAGGAGTACGAGAGATGCAAGGCTTGAAAACTTGGAAAAAGTTGACAGTTTCATCTCCTCTTCTTTGGTTAACCTTGTATATGAAGAAGAGGGAATGACTGTAATTTTAAATTTCCCAGAGTGCCTTGTGTGTGAGCTGTCAGCATGTGTGCAAGCAATTGAATGTCTGTTGGGAAAGCGGAGGTTTAACTAAGGGAACTCAATCATATTTGAGCCAAAAGGCAAAATGTTTAAAAGGCAGCACTTAACAATTGTTTGTCTTGCAAAAGCTTCAATATTACACTGTATTCATAGGTATAATGCCAAGTGGTGAGACTACATTTAATAGCAAATATAAGTGGGATTTTAATTATGCTTTTAGTGCAAATTTCAGTATAACCTTAACTACATACCTCAATAGCATATGAAAACAGTTATAGCTTAGTATTAATAATCCAAGTCGCTAATCTGGAGGAAGAGGTAGGGACATTGATTTTTTCCCCCTTTTTAATGAAGTATTAGCTTTCTGAGAAAACAAGTTTTTAAAGAGAAAAACTACCTCACTTTTTGTGGAAATGTGATTTACCTCTCTATTTTGAGCATAGGAGTTCCAATTTATTCTAATCTGGTTTGCACATTTCTAAAGAAATTATTGCAAGAATTATTTCTCAAGCCTGCTAGCTGACATTTTAAATGTAATTAAATGAAACATGCTTATTTTTTTAATTGGTGAGACATAGGGTAGTCTTTATTACAAAATTAATACAGATAGTTTTATTTCAGGATACTGAGGGACAGCTGTGATCACTGAAGAATTTGGTATTACTTGCAATTTTAATTAAAAAAACACCGAAACCACTTTTTCCTTTAAGTCTGACCTGAATATGTTGCATGATTGAGGTTGATTAATCATCCCACATAGGACATGAAATAGGTATGTCTCTAATATAGCTCATGTATTTCTAACACAGTTCAAATGCATAGCAATTTTCTCTTAGAGTCTGCCCAAGGAAAACACCAGGAAACTTTTTAGTGTGAGAGTGACTGAGCACTGGCACAGGTTAGCCCAATGATGTGGAGTACCTTGACTTGGAGTTATTCAGAAGCCATCTGGACATATTCCTGGGCAACCTGCTCTAGGTGGCCTTGTTTGAGAGGGAGATTCAGACAAGATGACCTCCAGAGGTCCCTTCCAATCTAAGATCCTAAGTGCAAGGATTATGCTTGTGTGAGCATTGTGCAGGGAGGGAAGTGAGAGTAAGAGAAAATTGGTGAGAAAGAGGGATAATGGGAAACTGGTTGTTTTTATAATTTTATTAGACTTTTTCAGTATTCTGATTGTAAAAACTAGCTAGCAAATGTGTGGAATAAACCACAGGGCTATTGGGTGTTTGCTAATGGTAATGGAGGCCAGTTTTCCTCATTGGACAGCTTGAAGATGATCTGTCTTGGGCGCCCTACAGGAGAATGACTATCAGTGGAGTTTCCAGCAGTAAGAAAGTTTCTCCTAGATTCTGAAGGCTTAGCAAAATTCTATGACTCTGCTGTTTCCCTATAAACAGTACTTTCCATCTGTGGTTTTATTTTTGGTGGTGGTACAGGATGGAGAAAGGCTGCCTAAATATTTTCTCTGCCTTCTCTGTTGGTTCTTCTTTTCCTTTCAAGAAATGAGTTAGATGACTCATTTCCTATTCTGTGACTTGTTCTCTTGGTCTATGCTAAAGGCTCAGAAACTTGGCCACTGAGTCTTGCAGCTTCCTTCCATTTTGCATGCCTAGATTTCCTACTTGTAGGTGGTGGACATGGTGAATAACTATTTCTAACTGTGATAGGGAACAGAGCATGCAAGAGCATGGACAGGGTATTTGTGAAAAACTCAAGGTCACAGTTGTATCCCTACACATTCTTCCTTTCTTCCTGCAATAATTCAGAGATCATATTTCTTCCATTTCATGATGACACTTAGATCAGTAAATGGCTACTTTATATATCGGTTAGTTCTGAATGCCTCTGTATTTTTTATTTCTTTTTAGCATGATTACTTCAGGTACAGCCCTAAAATGCTGAAGAATCAATCTAACATGTTACCACTGTCAATTTGTCAACTGTCAGCATCTTATTGTGTTATATTGCTTTCTTTAGGACAGTATGCCTTTTGGATATTTTTAAAATAGAGCACTGATTCTAAGATCCTAAGTGCAAGGATCTTAGTGGATTTTAAAGCATGAGGAATTTTTTAACGTGGACTCGGGATGAGAAATGAGAGTCTTCTGGGGGGGCACACAAGTGACCTCATTCCTACTCCTACCTCCCATTTTCAGCTTCTGAATACTATTTTGTGTGGTGTTCAGAAAATCTGGAGTAAGGTTACTTTGTTCTTCGCCAAATCTGTGTTTTTCTCTTACTGAGAAAAACAGTATTTTTATTCTACAAACAAAAATATACCACAGTTTCTTTTCTATCAAATGTTAAAAAGCAAAAGATTGAAATACTCTTTATTACTTTTTTTTTTTTTCCCCTTCTCCCATAGCACATTTTTTTGGCAAAGAAGAGTCTGTGAGACTTGAATGTGACACTTGAAATGATGCAATTATGCTTTCTGGTGCTGGCCCATAACCGTTTTATTTGCATTGCATTTTTTTTTAATCTATTGAAACTGCAGTTTCAGTAAAGGCAGCCATACAATCATATTTCTACCAGATTTTATGCCAATAGCCTCATTCTGGCACTGAAAGTGTTTAAAAAGAAGGTAATTCATACTAATTTCATCCAGCTTTCAAACTTTTCTTTTTACTTTCTTGTTTGGAAATGATGGGATACTTAATTCCTGAGCTTTGAGACTTGGATGATGAATTTAAAATTTCTAGCTGACATTTGCTTCATTGCTGATGTTTGTTTTATTTTTTTGCCTCTTTTTATCCTCTCAGTCTTGCCCTCCTTTCCTCTGCCTCTTCCTCATGTTTACATTTATCCCAGTTAGCAGATTTTGGACATGTTCTTCATTTTGTTACATTGTTTTTTTCTACTCTTTCCTTCCCACTGCTAGACCCCGTGTCACCCTGAGGCTCTAAAATGGCATAAGCCCTATTGACAGTAAAGAGGGAGAACACCTTCAGGTGGCCTGAAAACTCACATGGACTCAGGCAGCAAGACTGGCTATTTTCCATAGAGACATTGCTATACTGGGGATGTTCCTTGCCATAGGCAATAACAGGCATGTTGAGTGTGTGTCTGTAATGTTTGATCTTGACATACCAGAAGGGGGCAGTTAGGATAAACTCATTGCTGAACCATATGGAACATGTTCTGGAAAAGCAAATTGCATTAAGCTGAGGAAAACACAGCTGTGCAGCAATTTGGCATGTGGAACACAACTCCTACCTGACGCCAATTCTTCTTTGTGTACATACTGTACAAACTGTGAGAGAGCACATAACACAGAGTATGGTGTGCTGGATTATCACCTCATTCAAATCTCTAGGCAGAAATTCAGCTACATGTACCCTGTCAACTCTGTACCAGGTCATGACCAGTAACAGGATGATACCTTGCTGGAGCCAATTGTGTTAAAAACAGTCAATTTAAGATGAGTTGAAGCAAGGAGACAGGAGAAACTGTTTAACCAGTAAATGACTTTTAAATATAATTGATGAAGATTTTAAGTTTGATTTATGTTGAGTGTTGCTGCAACCCAGTTGTGGCTACAAGGCTGGAAAAGAGTATCAAGGTCAGTAATAGAACATGGAATCCTTAAAAATAAATCATATTTTCCAACCTAAGACGGCAGACTGTCATTTTAGGAGAGGACAAGCAAAATACCAATACAGACCAGGGGATTAATTATTTGAGAACACCTTTTTGGATAAGGACTTGAGGATATCAGTGGATGAAAAATTGGATATAAACTGACAATACACACTTGCAGCCCAGAAAGCCAGCTGTATACTGGGAGGAACAAAAGAAGTGTCTAGAAGGCCAAGTGAGGTTAATCTGCCCCTCTACTCTGCTCTTGTGAGATCCCACCTGGGGTACCGTATCCAGCTCTGGGGTCCCTAGCACAACATAAATATAGAGGTGTTACTGTAAGTCCAGAGGAGTGCCACAAAAATGATCAGAGGGATGGAATACTTCTGCTAAGGAGAAAACATTAGGGAGTTTGGGTTGTTCAGCTTGGAAAATAGAAAGCTGCAGGAAGACATTTTTGCAGCATTTCAATTTTGATTAGACAGAAGGAAAAGATTCTTTATTATGAGGATGATGAGCCACTACCACAAGTTGCCCAGGGAAGTTGTGGGTGCTCCATCATTGCAAATGTTCAAAGCCAGACTGGATGGAACTTTGAGCAAACTGGTGTAGTGCTATGTGTCCCTTTCTGTGTCAGGGAAGTTGGATCCATGATCTTTAAATGTCTCTTACAACCCAAACCGTTCTATGATTCTAAAATATCTAGGATCCAAATAGAGATGAGTTTTAGCCCTGCGGTGGCTTGTGTTTTGGGAATGAAAGACAAGATGTTGACTTTACCTCTGGCTTTGCTTGTTTTATAATATACCAAAAAGCACAAATAGCTCATGATGTGAGTACTCTGGCAACAACAGCTCCAAGAGCGTGAGCCTCACATCCCACCTCTGTGAGATAAGCAGAAGGACAATTGCTTTCCCCTGTACCATGGAATTAAGTTGATATAATGTGAAGGACCATGTTGTTAGTATCAATCTGTTAAAATAGCCACTGTCACAACTATGAAATGAAGGAAATTGCAAGGAATAAGTATCCATTTTTCCTGTAGAACATTTTTCCAACAACGTGCAACAACTTCAGCATCTATCTGGGATGAGGAAAATGAAAAACCATCCTTTGGAGAAAATATTTCTTAAGCCTTTCTAGTATGAGTGCAGCTATGTAACCATATATTCAAGATTTTCTTTGCTAAAAAGAAAGTTTAGGTTAACAATATTTTTGCATGCTAGCATGGGAAGGTGGAAGACAGTTTTCTTACCAAATTTGATTGGTACAGGGGAGCTGATGAAGCACAATCAACCAAGGATAAAAGAAAAAAAAGATCTAGTGTAGTTATACTAGCAAAGAATGTGAGTAATCTGTTTCTCACTGGGTCAGTGAAGCTCTGTTTCTGCTTCCTTTCCTAGGTTGCTTTTGTTTGCATGCAAAGGAGGAACAAGAAAGTTTTACCAAAGAATGTAATCATGGGGATGAATCCCAAAGTAATAGCCAGTCCTAGCTGTGTGGATGTAGAATTGCAATTACTTCTTTTGGTGAAGGGGTTGAAATCCCTATATCCTAAATGTATGCATTACTCTGTAAGTAACTCTGAGATCAGCAAAATAAGAAAAATACTATACTGTTAAAATAAGTCAAATATCTTGTCAGTAGTTAAGGTGGTTCACTGGGTGAGTCCTTAGACATTCAGATGAATATTCAAGGATATAAAGGCATATCTTGTTTCCAGTTCAGCTTTCCATGACTGAGAGTTTGACTTCACTGACAAAGTTATAGCAATGTGGAGGATGAGAAAATTAGGTAAAAGATTATTTTAGAAAAGGTTAATTATCTAGTAAATGAATTTAAGATTAAATATATTTGTATTCTGAAAAGATACTTTCTTCTGCCTCCAGCATTAAAGAGGGAACACTGTAGATTTTTTTTTTTCTCTTCTAATGTTTCCTCAGCTCCTGCAAGCTGCTGCTGTGTCCAGTTTGGCTATTTTGCAAGTACAAGTAAATTTACAAGAACAGTCTTGTGTTGTCCTCTTGAGACTGAAAAGTTCACCTGAGGATCTTCATATTAATAACTACTGAAAATTTTCCATAGGCAAAATTGATAACCCTGAGACCAGTATCAGGTGATGAGCCCAAATACATCTGTAGCTTTATGTAGGTTCTTTATAACAAAATTTTTGCATTGTGGTTCACAAAGTAAAGCAAAGTTGGATATTCAAACTCTATGTAGAAACTTGCAGAACAGATAGTTTTTAAACACATAAATGCAGTGTGTCTGAGCAGTTTTTTTCAATAGAGTTAATGGGGATCTCCTGGGGTTTGCTTTTTTTAAAGTTCTGTTTTGGTGTTTGCATTTTTTTGTAGTTAACATAACACATTTCTAATCTGGAAGCTTCCAAATTGCTCTAGTAGTCACAGGAGCAGTATTATTAATGAGACAGATTGAGAAATCATCTGTTTTTTTACCTTAAGTGTTTTGTTCTAAGGCTATTCTTACCTTCAAATAGACATATATCTGCTGATCCTTCAAAGCTGGAGCAGGAGACTCTTCTCCTTAAATGTGTAGGTTTTGTCTTCAGAAAAATGGTTTTTCTCAGCCTTCAAGTTCTCAAGGAATATAGCTTGATGTTCATATGTAAACCAGTGTCAGTCCAGAAATTCCACATCAATCATCTGATTTACTACAATTTTTGCTTGCAAGAGACGTGAAAAGCAGCACAACTTTGTGTGGGAGGTTTGTTTTTTCCTAACATTTTGCAAAGTCCATTTCAAATGTCATAAAAATTTACTTTCTTATAAAATCTTTATTATAGTTTAGCTCCAAATTCCATACTGTTCTTGGATTTGAAGAGTATACAGACTCATCAGCCAGAATGACTTTCTCTGGAACACATTTTTTCAATTTCACAGCAGAAACTACAGAAACCTGTTTTTTTTCCTGCAAGTTTGTCTTCATCTTTTGTCATCAGTTTTTGTTGTGCAACTGTGCTCTAAATTGATGATGTCAAAAGATCTTTGCTCAAGCCATGTTATTGCAAGCAAAAATTATTAGATGTATCTGAGTCCAAATAGTTCATCCTCAGTCCATCAATACTGTGAGTTTTAAACAACTCATTTGGAAGTGGGCCCAGTGTGCTGACTTTATCAATGTGTTTACGTGCATATTTATACAGAGGTACATGCAGTCTTTATCCACAACAGAAAAATTATCTTGTACAGCCAAAACCATCTTATATATTACAGGAGCACTGTCTGCAATAACTGGATTTCTATATTGGGAAAGAGAAAGTGTGTTGTTCATGCATGGGTGTTTTACTGAAGGAAAGTAACAGGTTTGCTGTACATATAGTAGACGTGTCTGAAAGCTTCAGATTTACAGCCCATGAGCAGAGTCCAGACAGTATGGGACATGAGCAGGATTCCCTATGTGCATAAGGTCCATTTACATTACTAGCGTGGATTGAAACTCTACTGTGCTGTATGCAGTAGTAACTGCTTTTGCTCATAATCAGAACCATTTGTTTTGGATTCCTGAGGAAACCTAGCTAGAGCTTCTGCTCTGCTCTCATGGTAGACATTTAGATATACGGCATTGAATGCTGCTGACACTGCGCTAATGCCCATTATAAAGTCTACAGCTTTAATCTAATTGGATCAGTTACACATGAATGCTTTTAAGTGACTCAGATCCATGTGTTCATTGGATCATAAGTGACCTGAAAGCATATTGTCTGCCGAGGATGTGGAAGAATGTCAGTTTTGGGCTTTTGGTTAGTAACAACTCAAGCTGACCCCTGATGAATATCGAGGTTCATCATGTTACATGCTAGCAGGAGTAATCTTTACACTCATTAGAGTTTCTTGTATGGCATCATGGCACTGCCATAAAATCACCACTCTCTACATTTTTTTTTAATGTGTAACTAATCTGTCTTTGAGTTCTCTGCTTGAGGGCAGGTTTTTCCAAACTTGTGGCAGTCTAGTTGTTTCCTAGGATGCATGTTACCACTTGAGGAAACCTTATTTCATGGACAGTAACCTCTGTGGTAAAGCCTGATCTGAAAATATTTTTTTGGGGAACGCCTGAGGGAAATAAAGTCATGTAAATATTTGCCACAAGAAACAATAGATAACTGCTCTGGCCTTTAATATGCTTTTCAAGTAAGTCCATACTCATACAGAAATAGTCACTTCAAATGATAACAGAATGTATTTGAAGATATCTATTAGAATCTTTGTATTTATGCCCCAAAGAGTTCCTTCCCTCTGCTGTTCTCCATCCCCAATCGTTGAAGTATTTTTGTTAAATAGTTTTTAAAAATCTAGAAATATAATGTTTTAGTGAGGTGATTTTGTTTAGGTATGCATTTATTTATCTATATTTTATTTCTTCCTATGTCTCTTGGTTTCTGCAAAACCATTGAAAAGAAACATCTGCAAATTGAAATGGATATCTCATTCTGACAGTAGTTTGCCTTGGATAACAGTGCTTTGAGAAACCAAATTTTGTCCTGAGAGAGGGAAAGACAAGTCTTATCCACAATGTTGCTCTTAGGTAAGGCCCTTTGCATAGCAAATTTAGTTCATTATATGCACTTCAGGATACTTATATGTTTGTATTACAATACTTTCATCTTTTGAGATGGAAAAAAAATGAGGCTGGTAACAAGTTTATTGTCAGTTAGATGTTTGTTTATTTTTTTCTCTGAATTATGATTATTTTTCTGTTATTTAGTTTCAACTAGCTTAAAGCACTTGATCATAAAAAATAATCTAGAAAAAATGCGCACTTTGAAAAGAAAGACAAAGATTCCTCAGAAGAAAATATTGCTGATAACCAGTGTTTGCTTGGCTGATAATAATTGGAAGAGTCTTGCTTTTGAAACTCCTTTTAATCATTATTCTTAAAGAGTTGCTGCTTAATAAGTCATAGTACAACTCATAGATCATGTTTTGCATTCACTTTAGACAGATTTAAGACATGTGAAAGGACCATGTTAGAAATCATGTCTCAACTGTATTGAAAAGCATTGCTTTTCACAAATACTGTTGAATAGTCTGATGAAATCAAATCTCCAGTATGATGGAGGCAACACCACTCAAAAGTAGGGAAGTTGCAGTTCATCAATGCAGCTATTAGTTTAGGAAGATTTCAGCAAAATTTCCAGCATAATATTTTGAAATAATAGAGATTATGATATAGAGCTGGTTAATCAAAGGCAAGAGTTTGTGTAATCAAGAGAGTCTTTTTTTTTTTTCTTTCCCCTGTTATTTTTTTTAACATGCAAAAAGCATTCTCTATTTTGAAGCAGTATTGTTGGAGGTAACCAACATGGCCTCCACGGGAAAATTGTGCCTGACCCATTTGGGGGCCTTCTATGATGGCATCACAGCATAGGTGGATGAAGGAGAGCAACTGACAACATCCACCTGGACTTGTGCAAAGTATTCGACGCTGTCCTGCGTGACATCCTGGTCACCAAACTGGAAAAGTAGGGGTTTGATGGATGGACTACTGGCTGGATAAGTAGCTGGTTGAAAGGTCGTACTCAAAGAGTTGCAGTCAATGGCTAATTGTACAAATGAAAACCAGTGATGATTGATGCTCCTCAGGGATCAGTAGTGAGATCAGTGCTATTCAACACCTTTCTTGGAGACATGGACAGTGGGGTTGAGTGCACCCTCAATAAGTCTGCAGATGACAGTCTGTTTGTTGAGCAGCATTGTCCTGCATGTGTTTTTGCAGCACCTTCAGGAGGACCTGCTCCATAATTTTGCCAGGCACAGAGGTGAGATGAGACTGACTGGCCTGTAGTTTCCTGGATCTTCTTTTTTTCCCTTCTCATAAATAGGTGTTATGTTTCCCATTTTCCAGTCAGTAGGAACTTCCCCAATCTGCTGCGACCTTTCAAATATGATGACCAGTGGTTTGGCAACTTCGTCCACCAGTTCCCTAAGGACCCATGGGTGGATCTCATCAGGTGCCATGGTCTTGTACACCTGCAAGTTCTTCAGGTGATCTTGAAATAAGAAGCTGCTGCTTTAAATATACTTTATGCAATCATGACTCAATATTTCTTTGAGCACCAATAAGGTAGGCAGATTGTTGCCAGATGTCTTTGTCATCCTTCCTCTTTTGTACCCCATGAGTCCTAAGAAAAAGAGGACTGATCAGAAACCCAGCTTTCTGGCACCCTTTGGTGTGAAGAGAAGGCACAAATAAATCCGCTTGGTGGTCCTCTGGAAGATGGGAAAACCAGCCAGCTAATGCTCCTACAAGGCAAAACATGGAAGTAACAGAAGAAGAAAGGATGTCATCAACCCACTCACCTCCCAGAGAGGGCATGGAGATAATTAGTGACTGTGGGGGAGGTTTTTTTATTTGGAAAGAGTGATGATAAATTAAGGAAATATGAAAAGGTTCATTTACTGACATCAAATGACAGCTCTCACTACAGATGCATCTGAAATCAGATAGGGATCTCAGTGTGGGTGGGCGGACAGGAAGAATGAATTCAGGTTTTGTGCTGGATGACTAGTGATGTGGCCAGTGACTTGCTTGTTTTACTTAAATAAAGGGGAAAGAGATCTCCGATGTGTCATGAGCTGAGCTACAGGGTGGATTTTTGAACATAATTGGGAGGGAAGCCCTCTGGTATTGACAACACATCAGAGATAATTTTGAAGATACTAATTTTTATCTCAGACTAGAAGATTATTGACCAGCCACAGAAGGCAGAGGTAGAACACTTTATGCATACCCATAATGTAAATTTAAATTTTGTGGCCTCAGGCCTGGAGACAGACCAACTCAGTAAATATAACTTCAATGGCAATTATTTAGTGTCCTGTGCTGCTGTTAATCGGTTTAAGAAAAGGATTCAAAATGTGGTTTTCTTCTGAGAACATATATGCTTTCCTTTCAGTTCACATAATCAGAACAAAATTTTCCTGCAACTATTTTCTTTCCCTCATGAAAATATGAGAATGCTGGAATGGACCTTGCATTGCTGAGGATCTTCAGAACTTGACCAGACCCTGAGCAGCCTGATTCCTTGGAGCAGAAGGTTGGACTGGAATACCTCCAGATACCCACCTCAGCCTCAACAGTTCTATGATTTTAAACTGCAATAGAATCTGGATTAATGATTGCTTTATAATATCAAAACTTCATTAAAAGTATTCCTTGCCTTTACTGGGGCTTTTTTTCTCCACGGTCTATTTAAATACTTAGAGACACATCTTTATTTAGGCATTGGGAATAGGAGATGCTATGGAACACTATGATTCCTGACAAAGCTCCAGCAATAGTACTCACATTTTGGCAAAAATTAATCCATTTTCCAGGAAAGCCATCTTTTCTGAGTTCAAGGGGAAAGGAGAGTGTGAACTTTAACCTCAGCTTGATGTTCACAGAGCAGACCTTGTCTCTGAGATACTACAACAGATCACACTCAGCTGGGCTCTTCTCTCTTCCTGGCCTATTCCCAGCTTGTCTGATCACAACTAGGAACTGTTTTATAGTTAGGTAGCTGCTGTCCTCCATTGAGCATAAGGCTCAATGTTCTTAGGATGTCACTTCATTTTAGTTGCAAAGACTGCTGAGGAAAGAGGGGGGGTCTAGTTCATAATAATCTAAATCACGGTATAAATATTTATGATGTGCAGGACTACTTGTTTATCTCTTTAAGAACTGAAGAGACTATGTAACTTGATTTGAATTAGCATGGAGTGCTTGACCAATGTCATGTACTTCTGTAGCATCAGATCACCTCAGAAATTCTGTTTTCATTCTTTAATGCTGGATCACATAAACTCAATGTCAGATTTCTTGACATCTCAGTTGTACCATGGACTTAAGCCAGGCATCATATGCTGGGAGTGCATGACTTGCTTTAGAGAATTTCCATTATTTTCAATAGAACTTTTGAGTATCTAATATACTGATAAGTCATTGTATGGTTTGACTTCGTCAGCTGTATCCTATTCTTATGGCTGACAACTGTCATGCTTAGAAACAATTTCTCTGTTCTGTAATTGTTCTGGCCAGTGGAGATTCATGAAAGCAATTGAGTGTCCCAGTGTGTTTTTTATGATTATACTCTAAATTAAAATGATTTACTGTTTATCTTTAACCCTCTGAGAACTCTTGAAAACCCTTCCCCGAAGAACAATAAATCCTTGTAGAGTTTTCTGGGAGGAAATAAAGAAATGGAGAAAAGAAACTGAAAACTGCTTTGACAAGAACTTTTGAGAATAATCATAGGTTTTTCTATAATGATCTTGTAACTCATGATGATTTCCTGTTCTTTTTCCACCCAGATGGCTTTATTGTATCATCTGCCTCCTAATTTCCTCATATTCTTTCCAGTAGATTTCATAATCTTAACCATATACGAAGCTTTGTATTTAATATATATTTTTAATATCTCAGTGTTTACTGAACATGTTACTGCCTCATCTTCCTTGGTTTTTTTTTGTTGGTGTGGTCTATATATGGGTTATATATATGGGTTATCTTGGCAACAAATGTGGTTAGAGGCACTGTAGACTTATAAATTGATATTTTTTTTTTGTATTCTGTGTTCACTTAGTTGAATTTCAACTCACTCATTAAATGTTACACACTGCCTGCATGCAATACTGTACCATAAAAAATAAAATAAAAGATGCAGGGAAAACCAAAACTTTTGTTTATAGACAAAATATCCTGGTGTAATGTTGACATTCTATTAAAAATACTCAAGTTAGAAATATTTTTTAAAAATGTGGAGTACTCTAAATATATTGTGGTCATAATGCATATTGTAATGTCATGCATATTATTCTTTATTCTAAGAACTGAAATGTGCTCAGGAGTCCACTGTGTTTGAATGCAGCAGTGATTTTCATGCATTGAAGTGTGTGGTGTGGGCTGTGAACATAAAAGGACCCAAAAGACCACAAAGACCTAGTGGACTTATGTGAAATCTGTGATGAGGGAGCTGCAGTCAAAGGTCAACTCCAGTGGAAGAAAGAAGGCAGTCGTTCCTTCTCTAAATAAGCATGTACATGAGAAAAAGGGTCAAGAGGATTTTGTTTGCCTTCTAACAACCAGTGCATGTGATGTTTCCCAGAAAGCCATCATCCTTTATATACAAATATGTCCATAGGTCAGCAAGACTTTAGTCCTTCTCTCCTATTTTAAGCTCACTAATAACTTGAGAATGCAAACAGAAGAGCTGACGGGAATTTCTAGCATCTTGAAGACAACCAACCAAAATAACTATTATGGTTCTGCTGTGAACAGAATTCTCTTTTAGTACAGTGTATTGAACAGAATTCTCTGTTTTGACTAAAGTCTGTACTTGAGAAAAGTATTAATATTATAAGGGCAAATATTTAAAAAAAGTGCATACAATGTATATGTAGCTAGTTGAGATGTAATGTTTAATTTATGTATCTATAAGATACAGAATCATCAGGTTTGGTGCATGTGCAAAAAGTCAGGATTTGGGCACAAACACTGTGTGATTATTAGCATTACTATGTTGGTGGATGAAGTCTCTGAACAGGAATTGAGACCCATTATAAGAGGATTTGAAGCAACACAGTTTTCTTTGAAAACAAAATAAACGAGAAGTTAAGATTGTAAAAGACTAAACCAAAAGACAGAAAATTCGCCCTGCATTTGTTTGTATTGGTAGTAATGAAACTTTCAAACGTGTCATGTTACTTTGTCCTGATGATACAACTTTTTCCCATAAGATCTACAAACGCAGATGTGATGTTTTTTTGCCAAAAGCTCCCTTTCTTGCCAAGTATGTTGGACCATTCCCAACATACTGGACAAATGTAGCCATAGGTAAGTACAATATTCTCTGACTAACTAAAGAGAATCAAAGAAAGTTGATCATGTTATCAGATGTCAGTACAAACCTACAGCATCTTTTCAATGAGACAGATAGTTTTGAATGATGACTTCTATTTTATTTCATGAAGGCTTCAAGACATCTCTTTTAAAACAGACAGAACCTCACAAATTCATCATTTTTGTCAAGTTGTTTTGCGTTTAATGTGTCCAAACAATTGGCAGTGTTGATATTTTAAACATAGAATTGAAAAATTGGATAAATAATGATTTTTATGGTCATCCTCAACACCCTAAATGAGAATGATTAACTGTGCACAAAGCAGTCTTTTCACGTGGTAATTGCAATGGCTGTTCTCAGAAATCCATCTTTCAGAGTGGCAGAATTACAGAACCTGGAAAGCAGATGTTCACTTCAACCTAGAGATCCTGAAAGAGATATTTTATACACTGAAAGAAGTGCTAGATGAAGAGGGAACCTCATTTGGTTTTGGTTCTCTGGAAAGCTGTATTGCCCAATATACAGTAATGCTCAGTGTTTGGTCTTTCAAAACCTCTCTAGAGCTTGTTTTTGGAAGGTTTGGAAAAAAACCTTGATCATAGCCTGCCCTTTTCCACCTTTCCAGCTTCATGCTGTGATTGAGCTAATAGAGCTCTCCAGAATTAGTCTCAAATTAGGAGAGAAGGATACATGTTTTTTGACAATAATGTAGGAACCTGAGTGGTATAAAGAAGTATTCCTCAAAAACAAGAAGAGCAGATGTCTTATTTAACTAGCAAGTTCTTTCACCTCAGTGTTACAGTTGGTGAGACCTGAGCTCCAGCAAAGACAATGGAAAAAATCTAGCTAATCTCAAGGTGTCAAGATTTCACAGAATTTGCCATTTTAGCAAATTTATAATGTCCGTTCAAAGCCAAACTTTTGCACCAGATAATATCAAGACAAAGACAAGCTCAGTTCTGCCTATGCAAAATCCTGGAGGAAAAAGAAGCACCTCACAGACATCTTAAAGCATCATTATTTGCTAATAAACTATCTCTCGTAAGGATTTTTTTTAAACTTAGGGTGGATTCTGGGCCAAAAACATCATAGGGCTACTTGCTGGACTACGGACAAAGGGAGTTGTTCTGTGTGAATATATCACCCCTTAAATAGAATCTATGTTGTGGAGGGAGTGTAGGGTTGTACATGAAAAGAAGTAGGAGTAACTGCACGTTTTTGCTATGTTAATGATATTTGCCTGTGGTGAGCTTGATCAAAACAGTGAGATGAGAGAAATATCTGATTTGCTGTCATGAAACCATAATGTCAATAGTTACTGTACTCAAGTGCCTTCATGCTATTATTTTTAGACCTTTAAATACTAGCAGGCTTCTCCTACAGTTTTGAAGACTCTTTGCTATAAATACCAACTCATTGAAGCAATTTGAAAAGAAACGAATCTATACTTTGAAAATTTTGTGTAAAATATCAGATGAAGGAATTTTTGGGACTGCTAATGTAAAGGTCATCTTTTCCTGTGAGTGAATCCAAATAAATTCTGTGCTGATATCAAGAAAACTGATTTGATTAAAGCCAAACCCATGTCTTTTCTGAACATTTACTGACAGCCATGAACTTCGACACTTTCAGGTGATGAGTTTTCCAAATTGTGTTGGAGAGCTTTCTATAAGTTGTGACCAAAGAAAAGTCATAGCAGATGAAGAAGACTCATGGGCTCACGTTGAGACTCTTACCTAACACTGTAATTTCCAAAGTAACAACAACAACAAAAAGCAACTAAAATTCCCATTCCTCATCATAAATCAATAAAACCCAAATGTTTCCACAACATTTTTATTATTCTGATAACAACAGCTTGACATTTTTGCATTGGCTCAGTTTAGTTTTTCCTATCTGTTTCCTGCCAGAAGAAAAGAAGTTCCTTAATTTTCAGCCATCAACTGGAAAGTGTTTCCTTCTAATTTATGAATGCACACACAGAATCATTTCATGTTGTTAATTCTGAGTTTTGCTAGAGAAAACAGTACAGATCATGTGCAGAAATGATAGGCTATGACAGTAATAACAATATAAGATTATACTGCCTTTATTTAAGATTATTAAAGCTATCAGAGCACAACTATTCAAAAGGTATCTTCTGGATTCAGCATAGGCAACAATCCATCCAGATTCTCACAAAAACCCCCTTTTACTGCCCTGCTGGTGAGATCAAATCTCTTCAGTGGGTTCCTGGAAGACTCCCTAGTAGTGATCTGTCATTCGCATCTTGGACAAATCCAATCATAGCATTTTAGATCATGTACCAATTGTGATTATTTACATGCAGTGCTCTGGCAAATTTATTTAAGTAACTTAAATATATTTTTCTTTGCACTGGAAAATGGCCTTCAGCCTAATGTGTTTGACTCTGCATGTTTATCTTTAATCTCTCATGCCTGCTACTTTCACATACTCCGAATATTTCTGTAAGAAAACAAAAATTTGGATGTATTTCATAGTGATTCCCATCTGTTTAAAACAGGTTTTGTTTAAATATGAATTACTCTAGGTTTGTTTCTTTTATATGTTCCACCTAGAAATAAGGCCACTCTTTTTGCTTGTTTGATAACATTATAACTATAACAACAAAAATAATTAACAATAATAATAGTTAATGTTAATCCAAACCATTTTCATTGAGTGGGAGCATGAATGTTTTCACCAGAGCAAGAGAAGAATTGGGCTGCTTTTTCCACTCTTGATGTTGACTTATATTGATCAAGTGATTGCCCTAGGCATTGGCAAGTCTACACAAAAGAAAAACATTTAAATGTTGAGCTGTGAGGAAAAGAGTGGATCAGAAATTTCCATACATTGAAGCCAATCTATCATCAAACATACAGCAGATATTAAATAAGCTTCATTAGGCCTGGTCCTTCAGAAGAACTTGACTAAGTTCAGGGATCATTTACATTGCATTGAAGGGTCACAGGCAGTTCTTCAATTATCTAACTAATTTCTTTATTCCAAGTAACAGTCTTGGCTCCTGTAATTTATAACATATATCTCAGATATGATGATGGTACTTTTATCCCCACAGTGATATCAGCATGTTTCCCAAAATAAACCAAGGAAACTGTGCAGTTGTGTTTGTGGGATTTTTTTGGCTTTTAATATTGTAAAACTTAATCAACAGAAAAACCCATTGTCAATGACTTGGACTTGAAAATCAGTTAATTCAATCCACCAAAGCAAAACCTATGAGTTTACATAGCAGGCTGGGATTATCCTGTCTTAATGGATAAAGGAAAGTGGTCATGGTTTTGAAGATTGTTTTCAGGGGAGTGGTAGGTCTGTGAGGCTCAGACTTGAACCAGAGGTGATTAGGGTCAAAGTTGTTTCTTGCAAACTGAGAATTTTGGGAAAACAGCCTGGAAAATTAACAATCAGAATATGGTCCTTATCTCACATCCATGAGACTTGCAAAATGTCCTTCAGTAAATGGGAAAGAACAATATTATGCTAAGGTTTATAGTCCGGACAAAAGTCATACACCATATGTAAGACATTAGTTGTGTTTGCCTCTGTAGACACCTACAAAATGTTCTGTGTGCTGCTTGTGCAAGATACAATACTACATTTATCTTTATGTCACATCAGCCTGCCCAGCCATCACCTCAATGTCTTTTGAGTGAATTCAGGCAAATCTCTCCGCTTCCCAATTTTCACCCTCCCAACAAGGATAACAGAAGAAAACCTAGACTTTTCCCATTCTAGTGAAAATTGTGCAGTTGATATAAACTGTCATACCCACAACAGCTGCGATACCGAAGACATATTCTTATTCTGACAGCTCTCTTGTAAGGACAAAAAACTTTGGTAGAAGGTACAAACTTCTTTAACTGAAACTTCTAACTTTGAGCCACCAGTGTGCACTCGCAACCAAGAAGGCCAACCAAATCCTGGGTTGCATCAGGAGGAGTGTGACCAGCAGGTCAAGAGAGGTGATTTTG
>VZTY01007794.1:255409-289133 GCA_013400935.1 Turnix velox
TATGATTCTATGATTCTATGATTCTATGATTCTATGTGCTAGGTAAGCATGAGTTGCAGCCTCAATATAATAAACCTGTGAATTAGTTCAAAATGGTGTTGTATTTAAGTGTTTGCACTGATTAAGAAAGTAACTCTTCTAGCAGTGCTGCAAGGTTGAAGAAATCCAAAAGGGTCAGATTTTTATACCTCAAGTGTTAATTTAATGATTTAATTTGGGACTATTAGAGGTAACTCTGGTTACATAGGAAATGCATGTATACACTCTCACATAGCCTGAGTGATTTAGGAAGATGGTCCTTCCTAACCAATCTAATTAATTTTTGCATTGTTAGAGATTGTACAGCCTTTCAGTTAGATGGGATTGTGCAGTTCTATTACATTGCTACCACTGAAAGAGATGTAATGGTCACTCATCCCCAGTTACCAACCATGGAGCACAACCTCTTTGACCAGATTAGAAGAAAGCAGTCCAACAAATGAGATTAAGGTATGCAGAAAGACATATGAATTTAGTATTTGTACTGTAACGTGAAGCCCCAGATGATGATTGGTGATGATGATGATAAGCCTTTCTGTTTCTCCTGTGTCATTTCCCACAAATGATATCCCATATCTAGTGCTTTATTCTATCTTTTTGAGGAAGATAACTGAATGCTGGGAGACTCATAGGGTTTGTTATCCATAATTTAGTGCCAACTTCAGGATTACATGTCTTGTCAGGTGGCATACTTTTCCTTGTATCACTCCCACTGTAATGTTTACTTGTGCTGATGTGAGCCATTTTCTGCAAAAGGGATGGCAGAACCAAAGAAACCACCATTTCTCTTCTATGAATAGACTCATCTATCTAAAGGTCATTTGCAATCAAAATGATTCTATGCTTCTTCACTTGAATAATGGGCTAAAGTTTACTTCAGTTACCACCTTTTCCTCGTATCTTTTACCTTCTCCATTGTTTATCTTGCTTTCATAAGATTTTTTTTGCAGATGGAGAGAATCAAACACAGATCCTGCACTGTTAACCTCAGCCTTGTAAACATCTGTCAGCTATTCCCTCCTCTACTTTCCTCTAGCAAAAACCCACAGTTTTTTTAACATGTGGATGCCTTCAATTCTCCTTCTTCATCTTGAATACACACTTTTGAGAGTTTTCTGCAGCTCTGAAGTTTATAATAATTTTAAGAATAACACGTGACACTCTTGAGTAAGTATATGCTTTCAAAAAAGGAACAGGAGAAATCTTTACACTTCTCCAACTCCTTTTAATGTTGTTAAACTCATGATAAGCAGTGATGTTAAATATTACTTAAAATCACACCATAATTGGGTGCCATACACTTGTAATTAGAAATTGGGAGGTCTTCTCTTTCTCTGCTCTTTTAGTCTTTGTGACTGTAAATGGTGTTTGAATATTTAAAAAAAATATAGATCACATACTGTGATTAGATCCCTATCTCTTCTATTTGTGTATTTTCACCAAGTGATTTCACACAATCCGATAAAAAGTTGTCAGGGATAACCTAAGAGTGCCTTCAGAGAAATATATCCATATGAAAGCCTTGCAAACATAGTACTCTTTCCTGTTGGTATTTTCATTACAATTTACTCACTACTCAAGGCTCAGACCTAAGGAAGCAATACTCTACTTTTGGCTGCTGTAATTATCAGTCAGTAAATGAATACAGAGTTTTGATAGATGGTAATATTTTTTTAGAACTTAAGTTAGCCAAATTATTATTTTTTTTATGTTATTCCTGTAATTGGCAAAGAGATAGATTTTTCTCCATCATGGCACTGAAGCAAGGGAATTTTTTTTTAAGGAATGGTTCTGCTGTAGAAATATGTAATTATGTGTGGGTAGATTTGGCATAGATCTCTTCCCCTTTAGGGATTTGAAGAAAATAGGCCTTTTGAAATACTCCTAATAACATACAGGTAAATAATGAGTTCAGACCAAATAACTGCTAAATATGAGAAAAACAGCATATTTCTACTCCTCCTGCTAGCCAGAAAAAGATCAGTGATTACCCGTATCCTGCCTATGATATTTTACACAGACCTCTCTACATCATTCAAGTAGGAGATCTGTGCCTAGGCTCATGGCAGGATGTGGACCATATAAAGTGTTTCCTGCTGAAAAGAGCACTTTGGATTATTGAACAGGTTAAAATTTCACATACTGAGCTGGATTTTAAAAAACAAACTCCTACACACTAAGGAATAAATGTAAACTGACATACGAGGTCCCGATCTTGTAAAAACATCTTATCAGGCATATCCCCAAGTCAGTAAGAATTCTCACTAAATTCCAAAAAGATCTTAATAAGGACAGAGTTGTGAAAACAAGGACTTGACTGAAAAATACAGTACCTCAATACTCAAGCCTGTGAATGTGGTTCAACTGTTTACATAGTGGTGTGTGCAGCATGTATCAGAGCAACCAGCATTTCTCCATAGTGAATGCAAAGTAGAACAGAAAAGGCTTATGTTGCTCTTTGTAAAGTAGTACCTAGGACATATGACCTCTAGAGGGGATAGTAAGCACTGACCACATTCATGTACTTTTCTGTGGGTATTCCAGATAGGTTTTAAAGTGCCTGTACATATATGATGTAGAGAGATGCTGATAGCTGTGAGGAGGAAGGAGGGGCTGGTGAAAAATGGGGAGGCAAAGGCTGACGCACAAAGTATGTTGAATGAAAGGATGTCAGAAGGCTAAATAAACATCTACCATCCAGGGAAAACAGAGATGGGAAATTTGGACAGAGATATTGCTACATGGTTCTTCAGTAGCAAATAAGCAAGATTATTTGTGCAGAAAATTATTTGTGCAAAGAATTTGACACTGTCCTGCATGACATCCTGGTCACCAAACTGGAAAAGTAGTGGGTCTGATGTATGGACTACTGGCTGTATAAGGAGCTGGTTGAATGGTCGCACTCAAAGAGTTGCAGTCAATGGCTCGTTGTCCAAGTGGAAACCAGTGACAAGTGGTGTTCCTCAAGGATCAGTACTGGGACCAGTGATATTTAACATCTTTGTAGGAGATATGGCCAGTGGGATCGAGTGCACCCTCAGCAAGTTTGCAGATGACACTAAACTCTGTGGTGCAGTTGATACACCAGAAGAAAGGGATGTCATCCCAAGGGACTTTGACAGGCTTGAGAGGTGGTCCCATGCAAACCTCAGGAAGCTCAACAAGGACAAATGCAAGATCCTGAACCTGGGTCAGGGCAATCCCAAGCACAGAAACAGGCTGGGTGGGGAGTGGCTTGAGTGCAGCTCTGAAGAGAAGGATTTGGGGGTGTCAGTGGATGAAAAACTCAACATGAGCTACCAGTGTGCTCTTGCTGCCAAGAAGACCAACCAAAAACCTGGGTTGCATCAAGAGGTGTGTGACCAGCAGGTCGAGAGAGGTGATTTTGCTGCTCTGCTCAGCTCTGGTGAGGCCCTACGTAGAGTATTGTGTCCAGTGCTGGAGCCCTCAACACAAGAAGGACATTGAGTTGTTGGAATGTGTCCATAGGAGGGACACGAAGATGATCAATGGACTCAAGCAACTGCCTTATGAAGACAGGTCGAAAGGGTTGGGATTGTTCAGCCTGGTGAAGATAAGGCTCAAGGGGGACCTCATAGTAGCTTATCAATACCTGGAGGGGGCTTACAGAAAGGCAGGGGTAGGACTTTTTAATAGCATATATGATGGAAGGACTAGAAATGTAAATTGAAAGAGGGGAGATTCAGGGTAGATATAAGAAAGAAGTTCTTTATGGTGAGGGTAGTGAAACATTGGAACAGCTTGCCCAGATAGGCTCTAGATGCCCCCTCTCTGAAGGTGCTTAAGACCAGGCTGGACAAGGTACTGAGCAACCTGATCAAGTCCCTTCCTATGGCAGGGGATTGGAACTAGCTGATCTTTAAGGTCCCTTCCAACCCAAACTATCCTATGATTCTATGCAAAAACTGCAAAAACTGAGATGTATGTACATCTGAGTTTTGCAAGCTAATGGTAACAATCATGTACAGTACTGAGTATTCTTCTTGGATAAAAAATGACATGGGATGCACTGTCAGACTACTTGTCCTGCAAGAAAGCACAAAGGTCTTTAAGCTACTTCCTACACTGTGTTGGGGATAAAGCAGAAGGTTATGTGAGTGCTGCTCTGGCCCTCAGTTCTCCCTGAAAGCTGTGTCTGTCTGATGAAGCAAAGGTTGACTTTACTTATAAACGTCTCTCTAGCATTTTTAAATTGAGCCGCAGCCAGTATAACCTGCTACTTTTATCAGTTCTACAATCTCTTCTTGACCATACTGGGTGAGGGAGTGCAAATGTCATCTGAAATCTTCCTGCTATTACCAATAGCCAAATACACAGACTGAGTATTGCATAATATGACATGACAATACCAGAACGGATAAAAAGAATTTAGAAGCGCTATAGGCTGAAGCTGTTATGGTCTGAGTTATGGCAGCCTAGGGCAGCCTTTAAGGGAACATAGGGCAACCTACATTTGGGTTTGGCTTCTTTCTGCTTGTTTGCTTTCCCGCCTCATATTTCCTAAATGGAAATTGTGCATGTGTTTAGAATATACATAGCTCCCAGCATACTGGATTGCTCCTACTGTAACACTATATATGCACAGAAGTCCAGGTAATATGTCCAATGTGTCTAGGTCTATCAGATTTACTCTGTGTGCATGTGTACCCAGAGACTGTGCATATGCACTACAGTTGCTCTGCATGTGTTGCTCTACAGTTATGTTTGACTTTCTTGTACAAATTTAGATAAAAGCTCAGAGTGCTTAACTTTTGCTTATCTAAAATTCTTAGATAGAAGAAAAGACTATGTCTAAGAAAGTCCAGACTCATCAGAAAACCTGCTTTTGAGATCTCTTGGAGACAAGAGCATAGACACCACAAAGATTGCTCACAGAGAGCTGGAAGTATCCTCCTATTATCTTCTGATGTTTACGGTCAGCATAAGATACCTCACAGCCAGATTGCTCTGTTCTTTTTTGCCATAGGGCCTGTCATAAACTGTTTGGACTTGAGGAGTACTGAGATACCAGCCTACTCTTTTAAATCATTCTAATTAAAAGACAGTGAATGGTCCTGTAAATCAGGAAGATCTTAGGAAGCAGGCAACAGCCTCTGTCTTCTTTTGGCTGCATAGTAGCNAAACTGTTTGGACTTGAGGAGTACTGAGATACCAGCCTACTCTTTTAAATCATTCTAATTAAAAGACAGTGAATGGTCCTGTAAATCAGGAAGATCTTAGGAAGCAGGCAACAGCCTCTGTCTTCTTTTGGCTGCATAGTAGCTCTCTCTTTATGGAGGGAAGAAAAATAATATTTAATACTTATTTTAAACTGGAAAATATGTGAGCTAGCATGGAGGTTTTTTTCCATATCTTAATTTCATCTTTATAGCTTCCCCAATTGGAACCATATGAATATTTTCACTGTTAACCTAACAAATTCCTAGTTATGGTGCTTCAGTTCAGAAGACAGCACAAACTCTTGTTTTGCTGTTTTAATTCTTACCAGTTTATCTTGTTATAAGCCTTTTTTAATTCCAACTTTCTTTTGCAGTAGAAATAATTGCAAGTTAAGTCTGTGTTTCCTTTCTTTTACTGTTACTTGTTCAGATGCACTACAGACTGTCTCTATCAAACTCCCTGGAGCACCATAAATTTCATTGATGGATCTTGCAACACAGCTACCTAATAATGTATTTGGGGATGATACATGGGAGGTGAATAAATTTACTGCTATATAAAGCCTGTATGGTCACTGATTTCAGGCAATCTGTAACAAGCATTCTTTTCCTTGAATATAAGTCTTTAGGGTCAGTTGGTTGAAAAATGTTCTGGAAACAGAATGGAGCATGAAAGTTTTCCTTTTGTGTTTTGCCAGCTGGAATAAAGGGGCTTCAATTGTCTCCTCTGTTTTATTTATTTATTTGCATATATTATCTGTATCACAAAACTGTTCTTCTTCTATGCCTATAATAGCAGGCCTAAGTAGTTTGCTTGATCTTTAATGGAGGTTTATGGGAGGAAAAGATTCCAGAGCTTCTGCCCTGCTGTTCATAGCTACAGCTTTATCTCATCTTGTGGTTCAGAAGGCTGCTCAGCTTTCATCAGAGAGTCAGAAGTGAGGCCCTGCAAGGGCACGCTATCTCTAGCTGGTGAAGGGATGAAAAAGGAAAAAAAAAAAATTATCTTAATGATGGGCTATTTTTCAGCTTCTCAGCTACCAGCATAATCTGCTTGGACTGGGAAAACATTTCCTGGACTTTTAACTTAAAGCAAACTTTCCTTCGTCTGTCTCCCTGCTTCTCTGCCCTATTCTGTTTTTAATTCGCTACCCATCAGAGTAATGCAAGATAAAAAGTTAGGATAGACTACAATAGGAGGCACTATACTGAGAAATGTTCTGGTTTTCAGGCATATGTGATATTCAGCAATGAGAGAATAAAAATTAAATTGCTAATTTTGTCTAAGCAGCAGGTTGTGGGTTACTTTGACTGAAGGGAGAACCTAAGGTACTGTTTAGTTCTGATAGTGGGTGCTTATTTGTTCATCTTCCTGTGATAAAGCACAAACAGAACAGCAGGAGCAACATATTTCTTCTGTTAAGCCAAACAGCACCTGTGTGCATGACTGTGATCTAATGCGAAGTTTGTATCATCAGTTCTTTAGGACCGCAGCAAGAATTCTGTAATGTGCAGCTTGCTTTGAAGGGTCAGCTATTCCTACATCACAGTCATATAGTTATTATCCTGAAGTGTTTTAGAACACTAGAAAGTAAATTTTAATGTGTCAGCCATTGCCAATTGTCTATGGGTCAGCTCTGCTTACCTATGTTCAAGCTGAGTGGTGCCTCATACTAGCTCTAGGGTCTCATTTGAATAACAGCATCAGGGCATTTTGGCTTTTTACTCCCAGTTTACAGAATGCTGTCTGAATGTTTACATTTATAGGTCCATATATTTTGTTTCAAGTTCTAATTAGCAGCTCCTATCTTGTTAATAATCTTGGGGGATTTCCCACTGCTCCCTATGCTTTCATCCAGTTGCATGCCCACTTTCCTCTCGTTCTTAGGACAGGATTGCTGCTGTCCTAGCAACAGTAGCTTTTCTCCCACCCTGGTGCCTGATATTGCTGTATTGGTTTGTTCTGTGCACCACATGAAAGCAAAGATGCAAAATAATACCCTCAGAATCACTGATTATTAGTCACATAATGCCAAGACATAGCTTTTAGAATCTCTTACACCACTTTGCATTACATTGGCTTCTTTTTCAGTGGTTTGTAACTCAGGCATGCCACAGACTGATGTACATTCAAGGAGACATGGGGTCTTTATTTCTGAAAACCAGTTTATCATGCATGGGAAACATGAAAAGCTGCTATTTAGGTATGGACAGTGTGGGTTCAATGCCTAGGGCAAACCAACATAGCAATTCCAGGCAATTTAGTTCTAAAGCAAAACTAATTCCCTGAATAGAATAGTAGCACATTTTACCATATAAGCTAATTGGTCTCGTTGCTTGCTTGTGTAGCCTAATTCAACAGGCTGCTTGCAAACACTATAGTAACTCTCATGTCTAACTGCAGTAAGTCTGTTAGCAAGATTAGTCAACACGAATGATTGCACATTTTGCTTGTTTGGGGCCCATATGAGGGGATTTGGCCCACATAATGTAAACAAGACTGCTATTAGATTAACTCTCTGTTCAGCATGGGTAAGATGGGAAAGAACTTGAGTCTTTAACAAGAAAAGCGTGTTCATGTGACCCCTATTACTTTTTTTCGTAGGTCTTTGGGAGTATTTATGTAGAAAAGAACTTCCAGAACTAGGCCTAAATTCATTAGGAACATTATACTCTCAAGTTGTTATCAAATTCAGCTCTGTAAAGTAGCTCTCAGAATGACTTAGTACATCTTCTTTGGAGACAAAATGTCCTGTGATCCAGCAATTCAGATGTTATTTCATCACCTCAAGCTGGCCAAGTAACTTTTGTCATCAGATGTGAATATGAAGAACTGTGCCTGAGATAAACTTGTTCCTAGACAATAAAAACCCAGCAGTGTTTGTGTACAGAAGACATTTATACATTTTTGTAAGGGTTTTGGCAAAACCCCCATAGCAAGGACAAATGGAGTAGAGCAATAAGCTGGAAAAGTATCATTAAAGTTATAGAATAGGCTGTTCTCTTACTGCCTGCCTCTAGGGCAGAAGGGTGTGTTTGAGACTAAACAAAGGGGCAGAGATGCAGTTCCCACCAATTAAGGACAATCAAGTCTGGCTAGGGGAGACAACATCAGTCAGTTTGTGTGTTCCAACCAAACTCTGAATTTGTGGGGAAATTACTGAAGAAATAATGGTGCTAAATGCTTCTTTGCTGTACACATTCCCTCTGTTCTTATACTTGCCTCATCATGGAATCATAGATTTGTTTGGGTTGGAAAGGGACCTCAAAGAACATCTAGTTCCAATGCCACTGCCATGGGCAGGGACACCTCCACTAGATCAGGTTTCTCAAAGCCCCATCCTGCCTTTCCTTGAACACTTCCAGGGATGGGACAACAAGATGACAAACACTGAGAAGTTAGTCTCTTGTTACTAATTAAGAAGTACTGGACTTCTTCCCTTTCATAGAGCTGCAAGTGCAGAGAATGTACTCCTACTTGATTGCTGATGGGCCTGTGCATTAAACAAAGGAAGTCTGATTTGCATGGGTTCCCCTTGGTGTTGAAAGTTTGGTAATAAATTGAGATTGGATGTGGAAACTCCTAGAATAGAGAGGTGCTGAGGCACTTCTGTCCTGCAGGAATGCTGTCTATTTCCAAGGGGCAGCATTTGCTCCCCTCACACAATTGTGGGCTGTATTTTCCCCCTGATGTGGGAGCAGTGCTCCGTTTCTCAAGATTTTACCTAT
Source organism: Turnix velox (assembly GCA_013400935.1). Lineage (NCBI taxonomy): Eukaryota > Metazoa > Chordata > Aves > Charadriiformes > Turnicidae > Turnix > Turnix velox. Next base: position 264,358 of record VZTY01007794.1, read on the forward strand.
CATTTTGCTAGTCCAGGATACAACTCAGGACTCCAAAAGCTAGGAAAAGAGTATTTACCATGTAATTATCCTCATCTTCCCCAGCATCCTCCCCCTTCCTTCTGCAATCCCCTGGCAGGAGCTCCCAACCCATGTGGGAAAATATAAGTGCTTTGTGGTTGTCACTGTCTTTCCTTTCCATACTGGAATAGGCCTCGGCATAAAGGGAGGCTGGAACTGCCAAAGCATTGCACCAAAGCCATCAATCCCAGTAGGCAATATTAACAATTTATTCCCTTAACTTCTTACCTCGAAATGTCTGGACTATTTTCCCATCCCACACCCTGCAGATAGTTCACTTCTTCCACTTGGAAAAGGTGGAAAAAAACACAGCTAGGTTGTACATTTCCAGCATGAATAATCCCACAGATGAGGGCTTCTAATCACCTATCTGGTTCACTGCTACAAAAGAGAAGAGCATTTTAATAACAACAGAAGATAGTGACTGACCTCTGTGTACCAGGAAATACAACACAGTAAAAATCATGATTTAATCTCTAATCACAAGGCAATCTTTGCTAGAAAACCACATTGCTTTATATTAACTGAATGTAAGGTTCATTGGTATTGAAATCTCGTCAGCATATATGACTTATTTTTGAGTTTTTCCTGTAAAATCACTGAAAGATGAACTCAAAATGTACAGAATTTATTCCTCTCTGTATTGCTTATCTAAAGAATGTCCTCTAAGGAATCGATGATACTCAGTTAAAACGTTGTACATACTTACAGCACAATTAGGAACATTTTTCAGGAAATGCTGTAGCAGCAAACTGATTTTTAAATATATGATTCTATAATATTTATGTGAATTTACTTGACCCTATCTATAGTTAATATAAGTTTTCTTTTATTTAATATTAATTTTTTGTGTCTTTGGTGTAAGGGCAAACTCAAGTATTTGAGAGTTACTTAAAGGAAAGAATGTGAGATAAATCCTCAAGGCTCCAGTACACAAGTACAATTGCTTGCAGGGTGAATCTTTGTTAGGCCTAAAAGCCATAAAAACATTTACTTCAGTAACTCTATAAACAACACTAGCCAAAGAAAAACTGAAATTCATCCATAAAATTATGGCACTTATCTAACAATCAAGAGCTAAATAAACAGCTTGTTGGGTGACATCCCTCAGATTAATGATTGCTAATAAAAGGAAAAAAATATTTTAGAAGCTTGCAGTCCCAGGATTTTTTCCACAAAATGTTTCTTTTGCACATGCTGCATAGAGGCAGATTCACTCGTTTACTATCTGCTAGTGACATTGTGTTTAATTTAATACTAGCTTTCTACGTAACTTAGAGTGAAATGGCCTTTCTACCAGACAAACCTATCTTGAGATGACATCAAATCTGTATGGTCTCTGAAGGAAATCTCAATGTTCTATACTTGCTTTATTTCAGCATGTGATATACAGCTAAGTGTTCATGCTTCTCAGGCAAATACTATTACACTTTGAGTTACTGGGCTGAGGCCATGACCTATTTTTTATAGCGAATGGAACAGGCTTACCATGGGTAGTGTGGACTTTGAAATACAAAGGATATCTTCCCTATTGCTGCATTATATTTCCGATTCACCATCTAATTTTATTGCCAAAAGATGTTTCCAGGCAAATTCCAATGTAAATATTTTTTATTTCTGGGAAGTAAATTTGGAGAAGGATTATTTCTCCTTGCTAGGAGTATTCATTGCCCTTATTAACTTTTTGTTTTAAGGTCACAATAATGTTTTACAAAAACGTTAAAGTGAGTCTTTCATAAATACACTAGTTCTGATCATGGCATTGAGCATTTAACTTCTAGAGACTCTATCATGGGTTTCTCCTGCTTATCTTACAATCACAGAATCACAGAATCACAGAATGACCCGGGTTGGAAGGGACCCCAAGGATCATGCAACTCCAACCCCCCTGTCTAGCAGGGCCACCTAACAAACACATCTACTAGATGAGGTTGCCCAGGGCCTCGTCCAGCCTGCTCTTGAACACCTCCAAGGACAGGGCATCCACAACCAATATTTCTAGCTAAAGGAAATGCTGCTGACAAAAGTAATGCTTTGAGCATACATAACTTCCATATTTCTGGGGAAAAGTGTGTAAGAACTTCTAGATATGTTACTGGTTGTTATGCACGTAGCAAGAAAGAGTTAATAAAAAATGTGACATTTTATCATGGTGTGTTTTACACCACTGGAGCTATATTCCTAATGACTGCAAATTGGCATCAGTCCACCAACTAGAGAGAGTTAGAGCAGCTGAGGTTTTGGCAGTATTTTCCAATTGTACTTTGTATTACAAGTGGGACATTATTTCAGCACTGAAGTTTTATCATATCTGAGGAATCCCTTTGTACCTGAAGCAGACGGAACATTCTTCCTGATGTGGAAATAAACAAGAGCCATGACGTGCTTACTGCAAATCACTGTAAATAGTTACTTCAGGTTTATTTTCTTCCCAAGTCTGGTGGTTGCTAGAAGATACAACTCATTCTGTGTGCAAGAACAGACAGTGTGTCGCCATTGCACTGAATATGTGATTAATAAAGAAGCCTATTTTTAACAGCAAAACAGTGTGTTATATTTAGAAATAAGAAAGGGTATGCAGATTTAGGCATATTAAAATACTGCAGATGTTCTTGAGATGACCGCAGAACTAATTTTTTGGTATTTCGAGCATATTCATTTTGTAAATTTAGGTTCATGAGAAAGGCACCACAAGAAAAACAGTGTATGTCACCTAATTCCTGCTCTTCTTTATGTTGCTAGCAAACTACAAACATTTAAGGATGAAGATAAGAGGAAATCAAATAAAACTGATCTAATTAATTTGAATGTGATTTTTAGATGTCCTGCTTGATAGTTCCCCAAAATTTAATAACATTGATTTTGTGGTTCAGATATTCTTTTGGTTTTGACAATATTATCCGGATGGTCTGACATTATCATCTGGACGATCTCTGTCCTGGGTTTTCTTTCTCTCAGCATATCAGGTGAATCTAAATGGTGATGTTTTGCAGGTAAATGTTTTTACACTTTAAGTTATTTGGCTTGTGCTGACTATTTACTACCTTTCCAATATTTGCTGTCACCCACTTTTTCTAATGAGTGGAACATACTGTAGCATAGGTAGTGTGGACTCTGCAATACAAAGAATATCTTCCCTGTTACTGAATACATTCTAGAAAAATTGTCCATTTTCAGTATGAAAGAAAAATGTCTAGTAAAAAAATAGTCATCTGGATAGTAAGGTGTTTATTCTCTAATTAATATGTGTCTTGCTTGCTTTTAGGTGTTACCTCCATGAAGGATAAAAGCATTGCACGAACAACCATTCTCCATGCTCATCTTACAGAACTGTGGAATGGTGTTGCTAGATCAATGAACAGACATTTTGGCATTTTCAGTTAATATCCAGCCTGAATCCAGAATCCTGCAATGAACAGAGCACACATGCAACCATCACAACTGGTGAGCTTTGTCTGCATGGACTTCATTGCAAGATGGTAGGCCTGAAGATCATCAGTGATTCCTAAGTAGCCTAGCCAAATCCTAATCCTACAGACTGCTGAACACGTGGAATCATTCAAGGAAGTTTGATAGGACTTCCCATGGGCATCTACAGAGCAATGCAGTCTCAGCGTGTTGACTGGCAGAACTTGGGCTGTAATTTGTTAGACTGCACTCTGTGTAGATGGCATTTCATTCAAACTTTATTGTCCCATTTTTGTCACATAGCATTGTAAAAGAATAATCAAATATCATGGTAAGAATTTTTTGCACTTTCTTGGCTTTTGTTTGCATTACAGACTTGAAAATCTAACACAGTGAAGTAGAAAACATGTATAAAAAATACTCACAGGAAACCTGTGTAAAGCCTTCCCTTTGGAGAAAAGGTTGAATACCTAATAAGGCCCTGAGAATTTGGGTTTGTTGTTACTGCTATTGTTACTGTTTTATTGTAAACTCACAGAAAAGATGTATCAGAATAATGTACTAATAAAAGACCGAAAGTTTGCAAAACTTAACAAAAGGTTTAAAGAAACATCAGCTTTAATATGACTTAAAAAGATGTATAATTTTTAGTGGTACTTATATTAGTGTTTTTAAACAGGTTTTTTTTAACATTTGAAATAAGTATGAATCATAAGGAATTTAGAACTCCAAAGTGTCTTTTTGAGTCATATGTAGCAATTTCTTTTTTATACTTACATTTCATTTTCTTTCTACAGTCCTCAGAAATTTTAACAAGAAAATGTATTGTCTTTTGTAGCAAATTTTAATTAAAGTTTTGTGTTAAATGATCACACATTGATATAAAGAGTTATACTATTTCTGTGTAGAACATAAAACAAGACTTTTGTCACATTTTCAGTGGTGGAATTTCCAAATGGAATTAAATAATCCATTGTTCTTAAAATAGTGGAAGGCACCTAGCATTATACTTATAGAATTGAATTTTTGGTGTACTGATATTTCTGAAAAAATAAAATCTGCCTTTTCTCTACTAATTATTGCATTCCAACAACTTTTCACAAAACTTCAAATTCCTGCCTGATAATTAGTTGCATACAGTGTCCCATTAAATATACTACATTGCATTCCAGGATGCAAAGTGATAGCACCCATCCACCAAGAAAAAAAAGACTTTTTTGGAATGTTTTCCATTGTCAAACAGGGAATGCTGTGAAGCTGCATCCACTTGGATGATTTGCTTGGAGTTTTTCCACCTACAATGTATCAGCAGGCTAGTCATTATAGGTGGAACTTGTGAAAAACAGAAATAACAAAAAAAATGCCAGGCCTAAGTATTGTCAGATGTTAGCAGTGTTTACATGACCATGGTGAACATGCTTATCTTTGCTCTTCATGCAAAAATAATGATTTTAAGATTTCGATTGTGATTCAACCAAAACTTAAATGGAACAATTTTGTTTATTTTATTTTCTACATTAACTAAATAAGATAAATTGGAAACCAGCTACAAATATAACTCAGGTGGAGAAATTACGATACAGGTTTTGCAAACAGGATTATCAGTTCTGATTGCTTCAAATCAGATATGGTGGAAAAAAATTGTTAGTGATGTCAATCCAAGTACAGTTTCTACAGTGGTAGAAATACTGAATTTGAAATCTAAGACATAAGTAGGTGTAGAATCAGAGTGCACACTTAATTGTTTGATCTCACTACTGTATGTGACATACTATGGAGTCTGATGAACCTATAGATATGCATATAGTATGTTTTTTGGGTTTTTTTAAGGTACCTTGTTTCATTCATGTTTATTTGCCTTTTATATTTGCCTTCCAAACCATTTTAGTCATTTGGAGTTACTGAATGTACTCAGTTGGAGCAGTGTGTACTTGGATATTCTGAATTCCTTCAGTATTACTTATAAACAGTCTGAAGACAATGGTAATCTTTCCCATCAGTTTGTTGGGAAATAATAATGATAAATTCAGGCATAACATGACATTCCAGCATAAATTTGTATTTCTGATTAACTCATAGAAGAAAAAAGATTGAAAGGATATGAAAGAATAAGTAGTTAAGGAATAAGAATTGTAAAATTACTTTTTTCTATCACCAGCAGGGAATCTTGCAGCAGGAGATGGGTCTGACCACTGAGCTGGATCTCAAAAGATAGTTCCTCAAATGCCTCAGAGTAAGTCCTGGCATGGTAACCATCTCACTGTGCTTCAAAGCCCCACAGAGCTCTCTAAGGTTCAGTATGTGAAAATGGCAGCTGATATGTGGCAAAGGTGGAAGGAGGTGTATCTCTGAGGCCATACATCCATATCTATATCCATATCCATATCTGTCATTGGTAGAAACAACTGCTGTCTGTAAAGAGCTTATTTGTTGGAAAAACTCTAAGTGGGAAGGAAACTGCGCTGAGCTCACCTGGGGAGCTTCTAATTCTAAATGCCAACTCTAAGACTCAAGGATCATTGCAAGGGAAAGCCCATCAAAATAACCTCCTTTGAGACCACTGAGCCACTGATGTCTACCATATTCCTAACACATCTGTTTCACAAATGACACATGTCTGAGATGTACTGTCTTTAAAAGGAAGACACCTGTTAAAAAATTCTGCCACAGCCTTTCTGTAGGCCTCCTTCAGTTATTGATAAGCTACTATGAGGTCTTCCCTGACCCTTCTCTTCTACAGGCTGAACAACTGCAACTCTTTCAGCCTGTCCTCATGAGGGAGGTGCTCCCAAAATTGAGAGCAATACACCTATGAATAATTAAAATAATTTATCCTGTTTATTACCACACAGAATGTTTTAAAACGTGTAGAGAATCTCAGGTCATTTGTGTTGAAAGCCTGAATTAGAACAAAGTTTAAAAGTGGAAAGAAAAACTGCAAGTTAGCATAACATTATCAGACTATTTTAACATTATGTACCATTACTTTTTATTCAATATTCCATGTTGTTATTTGTTGGGTTTGAGAATATCCTAGTGAACTGGGATATGATGAAAAAGTTGCCAAGATTATATTTCTTGCTGCATTGCTGAACTTCTTGTGCTAACATGTTAGAACTCAGCAGACACTGGGAAATTAAGAAAAAACTTTATCCTCCTTCTAGGCCAAATCCTTCACCAAGACTGTTCAGCAAGGCAGTAAAAACAATTTAATAAAACACACAAAACCACATCCTTTAGGTTACGGATGCTTGCACAAGCTGATCTAAATCTCTAAATGTTAGGAGGTACACTTGTCACAAAGCCAAAAACAAAACAGTGCAGAATATATTGTCAGTTGTTCAAGGGAGAGGTATGCCACATATCATCAAATGTTGCAACTCTTGTTTGTGTCTGTGAATGTAATTTATTTCCAGTTCTACTGTACCTTCACAGAAAGTATCATGGAAGAATTTGATAAACTCATGCTGACTGCAATAATGCACATCACTTTTATTTTTTTTCTATTTAAAATAGACAGGCCTATATGTGCATCAATGAAATAAACCTTTTGAATTAAGGAAACAAAATACTTCCAGTGAATAAATTCTCACATGTATACCTGTCAATTGCAAGGCAGTGGAAAGAGGGAAAACAAAAATAGAAGTTCATATTTTCACATTGTCATAGCAGCTCAGCTCGAGGCAAAAATACTTTTTCTGAAAGTCATTAATGATTAACAAGCAACAAGCTGTTTTTAATGCATAGTGTATTGGGACAATGTTCATTATGGAAATGGTGGTCCTGGCTGTCAAATTCTGATAGACCTGAAGACATACAGAATATAAGATGAAAAGTTAATGTGCAACAGAGATTTTACTAAAGAATTTTCAAAAACTCAGCATCTAGACCATAAAAATCTGCCAGTCAGCAAGACTTAAACTAACTTTCTGTGAAGTCAGTGGCAGTCTTTTCACAGGCTTTAGTAGGTGTTGCTGCAAAGTGCCAGTATTGGACTTGCAGTAATTTCAAGAACACTGAAATGTGGAACAGAGGATAATTTGCTTATTTAATTTCCAGTTCTGTTGCTAGTAAACAGGACTTTTTAATGAAGTATGCAAAAGCACAAGAAAAGTTAAGGATTGTTGCAATTTAGAAATTCAGCCAATAATCTTTACTTGTGCTGGTATCTTCACTGAGGAGACCTCTGACTTCCATTGGCTTGAAGGGGATTTCTATGTACTTAGTACTTCTCAGAACTTGGACCTTGATGCTTACACACATCTTGTATGCCAAATATGCAGAATCACAAATCTGTAAAAAAGAAATACTATTTGTTTTGATCCTTTTGGATTCTGATCTGGCCATGGATATGATAAGAGTGGTTTCCCTTATAGTATTTTATCACTTAAGCTTTTCTTCCCACTCAGCAGGGGGAAACTCAACATAATTTGCAAATGAAAAATTATTTTTTAGAACTTGCATTCAGCTCTGGTTCAGGTTTGTTATCCTGTCATTCTGTGGCTCCAAACCCACAGGCCTTACTTTCAGGAGTGGACTGCTGCTCCTAGGTAGATGCCAAACATAGCACTTACAGTCATCCAGGAATTTACATTTGTAACCAATGTCTGAGAAACTGAACACACTTCAAAAAAGATTTTTGAGGTTCAAGTTGTTAGTTCCTGTCTGTATTAGTTCCTTTGCTACTTCAGCATAGTGATATTTCACTGGTACTAAACAGCACTGGCTACCAAAGAATTTTGATATTTTTAGGCTACATTAGTTGGAAGCACATGTCTATTCAAAATGGAACAGGTTAGAGAAGGAAGTATTATTACTATTTACTGATGGCAATGAGAGCCCAAAATGTCAAAGGTTTCACCGCAGCCACACAAAAAGTTCATGGAACGATTCCAAGATCCCAAACTAATGCTGTAACCATGGGGCCACTCTTGTCTTGAATGAGTGTGTGGAGCCATACAATGTCTTCAGAATATTTGAAACACTATTATCCCAACCACTTCTGTCTATTCTTCTAATAAAAGTCTACACACACTTTGTGTCTCAGAAGAACTGCTGAGACGTGCCCCATAAAAATACCCAGTGGCATGTTAATGAACATCGAACACAGTTATCAAAAATTAAAAGCCTACCCTCCATAAGGAGTTTAAAGTACATAATTTAACTTTCATTACATATCTTGTAATCCCAGATTTCTTCAGAGGAGCCATGGTTCTAATTTACTCTTATTTAAAAGCAAACTGCAAGGAAAACCACAAAATTCCATGAACCTCAGCAATGCACCCAGGGGCCATTTGGCACAGTACCACTTAAAACCTATTTAATTTTCAGCCCTCTGAAATTGCATCAACTCCTGTTCCACTATGAAATATCAACATCTGCAGCCTGTACATCCTTCTGGAATGCTGTGAGAACCTTATGGATGTGCTGGAAAGCTTGTCCCCTTTCCCTTAGACTTACAATAGTCCCCCAAAGTCTAATGTCATCCTTCAAGAGTTGCTCCCTCTCATGCAGAAATAGTTAATACTGTTGGTTTCAATTCCAGAAGGCTGGAAAACATTATATTTGAGCTATCAACACATCAAATACGTGGAACTTTTATACATCCATGTAGGAGACTATTCCATTTGTCACTAGTCTCTAGTTCAGCAAAGCAAGAATAAATATTACTAAATCTTTTCTGTTTTTTATTGATTCCATTTTAGGCCAAAAACCTTAATAAGCAATGTGGTTAGTGTTATCCTAATGTTAAATCCTTTTTTTGTATATAAATCTAATGAGAAATTAACTTGTTTTTTATCAGGTTTTTCTCTAACGATGAACTGTGTTAGCTGTAAAAAATAACTGCTTTAAGATGATGTATTGGGTAAGCAAAAAGTTTCAGAAGCAAAAGAAAAATCCATATAGTGAACTACTAACTCTAGTAGTTTCAGTGGCCTTTGGTTGACCCTCTTTTTTTCTCGTAGTGTTTTGGTTCAATGTTTTAAACTTAGGTACAAAAATCTGCACATCTAGTTGAATTAGAATTCTTCAGTGTTTTAGATACTAGATATCATTTTCAAGTGATACATTAGTTTTTTCTATGGTATGGAAAGATTTAAGTAAGTCACTCCTTCAGAAGACTGTTTAAGAGGATCACCTTCACTAAGCCTATCAGTATCTGAGATAAGCATGGAAACTAAGAATTAAAAACTATAATTTATAACATTAAGCTCTTTCTCATTTGATTTTATATGCAGATCTGCAGCAGTTCTGTAAACTAGCGAAGTCCTTAGAACTGTAAACTTATCTTTAGAAAACCTGGGCAAGGCTTAGAATTATGAAAATTAAAGAAAAACAGATTTTTTTGTTGTTGAAATGAGGAAGAAAACCCATAGATGGAAATGTTTTTATATTGTTATAAATCATTAATGGTGTTTAAATTTTGTTGAACACTAGTTTTTATTGAACTTCAGTGAAGATCTTTGGCACAAATGTGACAGGGCAGATGAGGATGCAGAAGGATGTGATCTTCCTCTACCAGAATGGATGGCAACTGTGGAGTCTGTGATAATGATGGCAATGTTGAAACAGCTCAAGACAGGTTATAAATTACAGTGATCTCTGCAAATAACATAATGCAAAATTTGGATCTGTAGCTTCATAAAAATAACAAAGGCATTAAAGATATCTGAGTAGGAACTAGAACTTCTATATAAAACCAAGAGACTAAATGATAAATGATAATACGGAATTTTGATGGAAGTATCCAAGGAGATAAGTTTCTGTGTTACCTTGTCTTCTCTCTTCAAGTTTACTTTAAACTCAAATGAGAATGTGAATTCACTCAGTGAATGTCTGAATTCTTGGATGTCAGCTGTCATAGGGAAAATCAGAGTAATTTGAAATGGTCCAGAATTGATTTCTTATATATTTTTTTCACAATTCTTTTTACAATTGCGTAATTTAAAGTCTCATCTGAACAGGTTTTAATTTAGGGATTTGATGGCACTTTATAACTACATACTAATACACTTTTTTGAATTTCTTTCGTGAAACATTTTTTTCCTCAATTCATGTTTGGCTACTACCTATTTTCAACTGTGCATTATGTTGAAGCATAGGTATGATTTTTTATATTTTTCAGTCTTAATAGTCTGATTTCCATAGTGTTGAGAGTGGACTATGACCTGGAATCAGACCGTAGTGTGAAGTATGTTCACAGCAGGCAGCTACTGAGCCACACTTCAGACAAACTTATCATGCATAATGTATAATCTGGAAGACAAATTAAAAAACATACTTTCTGCTATTAGTGATAGTTATGAATACTGATGCTATTCTTCTCTGTACCTAGGCATCCAGTAGTAGGCAGCTCCGCAGAGACTCACAGTCCCAGGTGGGAAGGTTGTTTTGTTTTTTTTCTTTAAATTATCTCAGCATTCATCTTAAGAGGCTTTGAAGGTGAAGAAAGGCCTCATTTTTTCCTACACAATCTTTCTTCAAAGAAAGACATTGTCTCTTTCCACTTGGGGCAAGTTGGCTCATATTCTGGAACATGTGGATTTATTGGTTTACATAATTCATACATGTCTTCCTGTGAGCACAGGGTAGAATGATAACTTTTAATTTGTTTGTTTGAAAAACAACAAATTCTGAAACAAAGTTGAGAGTCCTCCACTCTGTTTCTCTCTTGCATAATCTCTTCTTTATTAACTTCAGCATCCAGTCAATACTGACTTGATGCCAGGAGACCTTTTTCAGGTCATCCCAACCAGGAGAAATATTTTTTTTAACAAGATAAAAGAATCTTTAATAAAGAAAAGCCAAATCCAAATACACTTTGGGAGTAATTATTTTATGCCATTTGTATGGGACAGAATTTTCCAGGTATGTTTGTAGTGAGTATCCATCTGAAGTAGATAGTTTGAAATATTTTTCTAAGATTATTTTCCATAAAAGGAAGTCTCCTAATTGCTGTCTTGTCAATGTATATTTTAGGCTGTCTGGGACAGAATCTTACAGTCTTTCCTGTATCTGAGCACAATGCTTCCATCCATAATGTTCCATGAGCAGCTTCTTAATATTAGTGCAGATTGACACATACACTTACTGGTGTCCTTTATAAAACAATTTTTTTCTTCCAGCACTCATAGAATTTGAGAGAAATTTAAAGCAACAATTTCAACAGTGAAAAGACTTTCCTTGGTTTTCCTCTGAGATCCTCAGAAAACAGTTCTTGTCTTTTGGCACTTAGTATTGGTCAGGTAAGACCCCAAATGAATTCTTTTTAGCTTTTTGCTCTGGCTGATTCATTATTGACAAATATAAAAGCACACAGCAGAGGCAAAAGGTTGGTTTCTAAATGTGGTTATGTTCACTCGCAGGATAAAAATAAGAGCTCTCTACAAGTAAAAAAGAAAGTCACATGGAATATCTTGTTTGCATTTGTCAACATACCTCCTTGTCAAGGAAAACACTGGCAAAGACTGAGGACAAAGGAGCAGGAAAGAGCTTTGTAATGATGAGGTAGTACTTAGAAAGTTTATCAGGCAGCTTTTCAGTGAGATTTCCAAGCATTTAAGAGAATGTATGACGTTTCTGAAGACTCAACTTAAAAAATAATCAGATTGAGTTAGTGTATTTGTTAACATTTGGATGATATGGCTTGTGACCTCTAGGGCTGTGAGTACCCGCTGAAGTAGCTCTTTGGTGAATTAGAACCTGCTATATTAATTCAGGCACCATTGTGTCAACCATCTCTTGTCAAAACCTCTTCAATAGAGAAATGAGTGATAGTACTCGGATTCCCCTGCACTCATGTGATCAGTCCTAAATCTGTGACCTGGTCACTAGATATTGGTAGTCTGTGAAATTTCTAGCATGTGTTTAGCTGTGTTTCCATGGAAATATGCATAATGCTATAATCTGGCTTCCAAATCTGTTGATACAGGGGTAGTTATCATTCCTAACACTGATTCCTCAGGCCTTAGAGACAGCATTACTTCTGGAGTGACATAGAAGATATTTTTCATCTCTTTTAATGTTTTGAAATTTCTTTCTTTATGCAAACTGTGGTTATGTATTTTAATGAAAAATGTATCAAATTTTCTTCTGCAGTTTTTAGAAATGCAAACATCCTGTTTAACAAATACGTGAATTTTGTTAAAGTATAGCAATTTAAAAGTTGATACTGTAGGTAACATCTATGTTGCCTAGTATTTTTGCCTGATTGGCGATTTTCATTTTATAATAAAGAGGTCTCCAATCAATTTACTGACAACAAATAGAAGTAGTGAGAAATGGTTTGTTTAGATGACTTCAGTTTAGTGAAATTTATTAGAATGCTACAAAAGTGCCTGAGTCTCTTTTGCTTATGTGCTGCAGCACAACACATAAGAAATTGCTGTACAAACCCCTAACCACATTTAAAATCCATATTATGTTGCAAAACTAGTGTATTCAAAAAGGCTTAATCATAACAACACTTCATTGTGATTTGTTGTCAGCTTTAACTGTTGTAAGAGAGTGAATTACCATGGATTTTTCTTCTCATGTACAATTTGCATATCATAACTAAACACGGATAGGGAGAGCAAGAGGAACAACAAAGAGAACAATAAAGATTCTGTCTGAGGCCAGGTCAATGCTTGCCCTAGATAAGGCTTGATGACTGAATTGGTTATAGCAAGTTACCTACCAGCACTGGCTGGTTTTCATCATGATGATAAAGACAAACATTTCACCAAGTAAGCGTTGATCCCCCTGTTATGACTTGAAAGCTGCACAACTGCTTTTCATTCCTTGAGAATATGAGTGAAAAATCATCTTAAGAAGATAACAATCCTTTGCTATTCTATACATTACTTTCAGTAATATATATAACACATGAAGCCAGGGCAGGAAGACATTTTCTACTCCTTTTAATAGGAAACCTTAACCTCTGAATAAAAGTTGTTTAGCATAGCTACATAGAATTTCCTTGACTGGGTTTATTTTGGCTTCTCTGCTATCACAGATGTTCATTATTACTGAAAGAAAACACTGTAAACTCAGTCAAGAGTTTAAATGAGGAAAGGGAGAAATCAGAATAAAATTTGAAAGTTTTTTGTTGTATGTGACCTGAGCATCAGCTCTAGAAAGTGTGTTAGCGACCTACTATGATCTTGTTTCCTCTGGGAAAAGCAGTGACGTAAATTCACTTACCTCTAATAGGAGCTGTTGAGATTATTGAGTGATTTGGCTGGCGGTCAAATGAAAGGGAACACAACAAGGTGAAAAAAATTTTCAAAGGGTGTTTTCAGGTTTGAAGGAGATAAGATGGGTTGTGTGGCTCTTTTATCACTTTCTCATGCCAGGATACCTTAGATGTGTCCAGAGGAATTTGGCCCTTGCAGTTGCAGTCACTGAATTCACACGGGAATTTTAGCTGACCTTGTCAACTCTGAGAGCAGTGCCTCAGACAGTGCAGAGACACTCCCTAGGTTTTAAGAGCTCTATTAATAGATATGTCGCATCTAGCCGAACTTTAGTGCTGGAGGTGTGAGCTTTTTCACTCTGCTAAGGTTTTGCTTGCATACGTTAAGACTGTACAATGAAGCCTTGAATCTCACAAGATAACGGAGGCTTAATCCCCAGTGCTCTAACCGCATTTGTCTTCACTTCCATCGCAGTGATTTTTCCATAGATTTCACAGCATTTTAATCATCAGAGCTTTTCCCCAAGCTGTTCTAATGGTGTTGGAATTTAAAAATCAATTTATAAATCAGTTATATGTATTCTGGTAGCTCTGTATGTGCTTACAAAATTATGTCTCTCTAGCACTGATCTGCTTTCAGTCTTCCATATGTCTTCAGGTGATTTTCCTGCTAATAGGCATTTGTGATCCTAACAGACTTGCTGCTCCTCAGAAACTTTATTCAGTCTAGTGGCTTCATTGCTGAGTGGTGTCTCTAATACAGCTATTAGTCTGGAGGTGAAGAGAAGAGTGACCCTGTCACAAATCAGTAGAAATGCGACATAGAATACCACTGACACTGCCATAAAAACTATTAGCTGTTTCAGTTCAATTGCCATCTAATTTCTTTGCAGACTGTGACATTAACTTGTTAATACAGCAAGGGAAAAATGTTTCAGATGTAAATTGGATCATGAGAATTTTATGTCACCAAGTAGTTTGAGAAGAGGAAATTAAAATGAAATCACAATGGGAAGGAAAGAGGACCATTTCACAGAAAACGCATGCAAACAAATTTTAATTGGTAACTATGCTTCTTTTGAAAATGTGTTATCTTTTTACTGGAAGGGAAACAGAATGAAATCTGAAATAATTTCGAAGGCTGCAAAAAATTACCAAGTTATAATAAACTTGCCAGGAATAGTGAATATTTTTAGAAAAAAAGGGGAGTTTTGAAATGTGTAGGCAGAATCTATGGAAAATTATTCTACAACTTCATTAGTTTGTTAATTTCAATCATTTAGCATAATAGTGTTACCTATTAATTTGTATATTCCAAAAATTTCTTTGTTAATATTTAATTTATTTTTCACAAATATTTTAATAAGATAATAGTCCTGAAGATGTTTATTTGGAATGGTGTTAGAAGTAAGAAATCTTTGAACTTGTGAAGTTTCTGTCCCGTAAATCTTAGAAATTCTTCTGAGAAATCCAAATATGTGAGGGCACAGCATTCAGTAGGATGAGCAAAAGAATGGAATTACTCTTCTTCTTCAGACGATGAGTTTGGCAGACCCACATCATAAAATTTATTATATATATATGTCTTTAAGAGCAGTTCTAAAATCACAGACTTACACTATGCTGACACTTGTACCCTGGTATATAGCTGAAAATTTAAGTTGTGGTCTTAATTTATCCATCTGAAGCCTTTGGCCCTCTATTATACCCCTTCAGGCCTCTTTCTTACACAAATATTTGTCAGGCAGCACTCCAGCAGAGTGAAAGCACAATTTACCCGAGCCTCAACCTACCTTAATGCTTAAGGAAATGTTTTGTTAGCAAAGGGAGATGGAAAAACATGGATAGAACTGAAATTCCTTGTTTGGTTTCTGAACACAATAGTTCAGAAAACAGTGAAGTTTACATTTATACATTCAGTCTATTAATGATTTTTTTACTTTGTATTTTTTTTCTGTCATTTAAATCACGGAATGTTTTTGCTTCTGGTGACCACAGCAACTTCACCACAATGTTTCTGGTGTAAATAATAATATAATTTGCATAATGTGAACCAAGGAAAATGCAAAATGGAGAAGAAGAATTTTTAGGAATAGCTTTCCTCAGTGGTTTCTATTCAGCTTGCATGGATTTCACTTGTTTGTTAAAAAATATAAGTAATAAACAAAATACCCCAAAACCCAAACAAAACAAAACAAGATATGCAGGTGGAGTAATTTTAAGCCAACAAATCAAAGCAAATGCAGGTGGATGACGTTTGAAATTGTTCGAGCTGAAAGAAATCAAACAGTTACATTTTCTTTCAAAAAGGTTACCTTTGGATTAGACATCTAGAAGAGAAATTCGTGAAGCCAAAGGAGTTGTCTTCAATGAAATTAAGAACTCACAGTTTAGCATCACATGTGAAACTGGTCTTATTCATGAAATCAATCAATAAGTCACCTTAGCCAATATTCATGATTGCACTAGTTTTTCATGAAGATGCAAAAATATCCCCCAAACTGATTTCTGTAAGATATTATCTATCAATACTGTATATAATCAGAATGAAAACAAAGAAATCCTTTAATATAGATATTACATGCATACGTAAATATTTATAAGGCATTTAGTAAAAAACATATGCTCTCATAATTCAGATATAATTATGATCTTTGCTTTTAACCACCCACAAAGTACTGGAAAGTTATATGAGTTATTACTTTCATATTATTTTTCATAAGAAAAAGAAAAAATTACTTTCATATTATTTTTCATAAATAGAAGCTCCTCCTTTACTCCTCCTTAAAAACAAAAGTTTTGTTTTTAAGTGAAAAAACAATTGTGAAGCAAGTAAGTGCTATAGATGTTTTGCCCTGTAAAATCATTAATGCGTTTTGACAGCTGAGCCTTTCCACTGGCAGTCTCCATACAGACCAGCAATCTGAGAGCAGAGCTGCTCCAATATTCTCAGACTTCAGATAAAGCCAGCAGAGAATATCATGGAAACATTTAATGAAAAATTGTGCTTTTTTAACTAAAAAAAGTGTAGGGAAATAATATTTGCTTTCCTTAATACTTCTTCCATATACTATTCCTTGTCCCAAACTAGGGGACTGAAATACATTCATACTCGGTAACTTACTCATAATTTTTATCTGCAATCTTAAATTTTGTGCATAATTCTTATGACAGCATAAGCAAATATATTTTCCTAACTTAGGTATCGGGAAACAAAGAACATAGAGAATTGTTTCCATCATTTTTGCATAGTAGCACAGATTTTGCAGTGCTCTGAGTTGCCCTTCCATACAGGATATTTAGTGGGTAAGTCACTGATTCTGAGCAATGTGTGTTTCCTTACTTTTAAAATTTTGGTTTTCTATCTCTCAGGCCATAGTTTAGCTGAACTCCTGCATTTTTCAGTCACAGAAAGTTGACATATATGTTCATGCAAGTTATGTTACTTTACAATCACCTTCTCTGCTTAGGGCAGACCATCCCTACCTGGAGGACAATGACCTATGATGAGTTATATGTATTTTTATTGTCTGTCATTTTTCATGTCAGATTCTTGACTCCAAAGCACTTCATTGAATATGAACATGATGCTTGAAGTGATAAGTCACAGTAAAGATGTTGATCCTTTCTTCCAAGGTACTCCTAGATGTCTGAAATATCTCCATGGAGTCTGAATGCTAGTTAACAAAATTTTGTTAAAAGGTACTGTGTGAAACTTCATACTGAAACAAGATTTGATTTTTCTCTGTTATAATTATAAAAGTAATTAACTTTTGCTTTGATTCAATAAGTCAAGTCTGTATCATTGCTTTCCCAACTAAGTACAAATAGAATGCTTATATTAAAATTTTATCATTGTATAAAACAATGATAAAATGTATAACAAATGTGCAAAAATGATAGAAAATCTATAAAACTTAACATCCAAACATAGAATGTGGCATGGTTGTGTGCCTTGAAACTGATGTGCATGTCTGCATGTGTGTAATTTGTAACAACTGTTAAGATGATGTGGTCCCTTCTCTTTTGCTGTCAGCTACATCAAGGAGATTAATCTCACCTCCCTTCTATGTTTTGATGGGGTAATCTAGTAGAAGGTGTTGCCTCTAATGACAAGCTTTGCTCTGCTTAAGATCTAAGAGCAGCTACTCTCCTGTTACTGAGGTCTCCACGGTAGTTAATGACCACACTGAGAGAGAAATGTGTACAAATGGCAGTTCATCTCACTGGAAGATAAATATTTTCTGTAGGAGATGAGTCACCCTCTGAAGATGCTGCACCCCTTCTCCTGCTGTAAAGGAACCTGGATGTCTGCCTAACATCTGGAGTGCTGACATTAGGTGTGATGGACTCTTCCCAAAGGAGACCTACAGAGAGGACCAAGTGAGAGTCAGTTCAACTCAACAGGATGACTGAACATCCAGAACAAGCAGCAAATTCCAGAGAAGTTGGATTTTCACATTTTGTCCAATAGCTCTCTGAGCAATTCCCAAAAGAACTGATCTGCAATATATGCAAGGCCTACCAGGTCTCTCTGGCTTTACTGATCAGCTGAAGTATACAATGCTTTGTTGACAAAAAGCTTTGAAAATATTGAGCAGTCTCACAATGTCTTTCCTTTCTCTTCACAGAGATGTACTAATTATTAACACATTTCAAAATATTAAGATGTTTTTGAGAACTGCTTTCCTAGTTAACTTCTGTTAAAATTAAAAGGGATTTAGAAAAAATACATCAAGAGATTGTGTGACTTCTGGCCACAATTACGGGGGTATGTTTATCTGGATTTAGGGAAGAACTATATGCAAATATGTACTCTCCTGCTCCAGGTTAATTATGTATTTTTCTGTGGTTTCTACTCTTTTTTTCTTTCCTTTTGTGTTATTTTTTTGTGAAGTTTCTTCACCAATGGACATGAGAAAAATTGCACAAATTATAAACAATGTAGATAGTGTGAGGAACTTTCTATCAGGGAGAGGTATGTAAGAAACTGCATGAGTAACAAGAACCAACCTGGCTTGGCTTCTCAGGGCTTTGCACTTGTAAAGCAGCCTGAAATCCTTCTGTTTTGCCCAGCTTAGTAGCAGCTAATGACCACATGCCATCATGAGTTAGAGAGACTTAATACTCTGTAATAAAATAATTTATGTAATACTGTATCTTTTGCAATATTTCATAATTTATCAATGTCATGTTTTACAGCCACTAACCTTTTAGTTTTATATAATACTGCTGAACTTTGGTTCACAGATTTTGTATAAAGAAATCCTTCCCATGGCTTATAATTGTCAGTTTTTCATATTTATATGTTCCCTTTCTGCTTTTTACTCTGAGGAGTATTTGGACAAATGAGACCTTGTAACAAAGTAGAATTCAAGTCCAGAGGAAATAATTGTAGTGCTGAGAAATGGGTATAAGCCATCAGAAGTTCCATAATGTAATATTTTTCCTCATTTATTAAATACTACTCTGGACAGGTCTTATTTGAAACATACTGTAGGAAAGCAGTAAAATGTAATACTATTGTAAAAATATGCATGATTTTGTATTGTTTATATTTTTTTGGTACTATTTGAACAGGTTTAAACTCCATGCCCAGAGAACTTCCACATCTAGGTAGATAGGGAACATGTAATGCAATAGTGTCTAGTGTCTAGTTCTTATTCTGCTCTCTGTGCACTACCCACTGGTACTTTTCATAAATCACTTCCTGAAGGAATTGCACTCAATGCAAATGTTTGAATGCTATTAGCATTTTTACAGATATTATATTTTTTAGCCAAAGGCAGCTTGGCTTTTTTAAGCCAAGGACTTCTGTGTGTCTTGAGAGCATGTGAGGCGTGGAACTCGTAGCAGGTCTGCGTGACTAGTACACAATGTGTAAAGCTGTATGAGTGCATGAGGCATCCAAGTTAGGCAATCTGGATCCCTGGCTGTGGAAGACAATGAATCAGCAGGCATGCCTGAAGGTGACAGTGACAAATGGCCCCAGGTCCCTGCTGCATAGCCAGCATAGCCAAGTCTCATCGCTCAGTCCAGTGATGAAACTAAAATAGGGTTTCCTCCAGAGGATCACATTCAAAGCAATTTATCCTTGATTCTTTAAAGCCTATGGACTGAGTCTTCTGGCTCCATAGATATAAACCTGTGTCCCAAGCTAATGACAGTTCTGTGCTCTTGCTTAAAGGAGTATCAATTTATTGTAGATCCTCCTGCTGCTTGGAGGACTTGTCTGGGGTCCTGGTTTGCAGATTTTTTATTCTTTAAACATTGCCTTATGACAAAACACAGAGTTATCTGATATAATGAATGTTTCACCAGTACTTCTATGAAGTAAGAGTTACTTAAAATTGTGTGACAAAGCACAGGTCAGTGCACTGGTATCAGCACTCAGCATAGTTAGACAATACACAGTTGCAGGTCGAAGGAGAGGGTGTTCAAACCATTATTTGGAACATAATTTCTATGGTTCTATAATTCACTGCAAAAAACAACTTTTGAGAGTGAGAACTATTTTTAACATTAAATTTGTCTCTACTAAGATTTGGATTATTAACTCTGGCTTCTCTGCCAGTTTGAACTAAATCTCTTTAGCTTATCAGAGGGAAGTATTACAGAAAATATTGTGATAACTATGAGACTTGGAAATTTAATTGAATCAATTTAGAACCTTTCTACAGATTTTTTTCCAGTGCTGGATATACTTGGCTGTGATAGGGATTTAGAATGAATAACAACTTTGTTTCCATAAATGCTGGAAGGAGTCAGATGTTCAAAGTTTATTAAAATCTCTTCCTATCTGAGGAACTCCACTGAAATGTCATACACGAGTAGGATTTTCTTCTTAGGGTTTTGAGAACTGTTTTTCTTTCTTTTTTGCCATCACTGTGTTGCTGAATATGACCTGTGAAATTGCTACCAGGTGTCTTTGGGGTGAACTTTAAGCAGCTGTCCAAGAGGACTTGCTCTTGTTCTTGCCTATCATGGCTCTGCTGCAGAGAAATAGGGCTGTATTTTCCTGCTGTTACAAAGACTTTTTGTTCTCACCTGTTTGGAATTAGGATGAATTGCCAAAGCTTAGAAAGCAGGAATTATTGTGGAGATGAGCTATCTATCACCAAGTCATCATGAAAGGCTTGAATATCCCAATCTGTGTCTTTGATGTCTCACTCTCCCAGAATCCATGTTGGTGACTGAAAACATTTGATTCCACAGTGCCAGTGGTCACTTCTATGCCTTAGACAGGCAGAATCCCTCTGCTTTCCACAAGGCCTTCAAGGATGGACACAGCATCCCACCTGTCTATGATTTCCTCAGCATGCCTGTCTATAACAAGGTTTACCAAGGAGAGGAAGGTAAGGTATAAAAAAGGTGACTGATTTTTTACTAAGGGCAGTTAAATTCACAACTGACAGTTGCCATCATAGCTCGTTGTTAATATGAAGGCCACAGAGAATTTGAGCAATTGCCATTGAAACATTTTATAACTTTGCCACTATGCTAGACTTTTCTGTGGAGGTGATTAATGAAGTGCTTACTCAGTGAGGGTGGTAAGTGAGTAATCAGAAATGGGGAATCTCCATCCTGGCTTTTGAACATCTCTTTGCAGGCATGCTGTACCTGCAAGGAGCAGGAGGACAGGCATGGAAGGGAGAATGTGGCTCCCAGGTCTTTATGAGCTGAAGTAGGCAGTGGTAAGGCTGGCAGCTCTGTGGCAGTATGTTCTGCTTATTATGCCCAGCTCTTTCCAGTCAGTTGGTTATCCATTAGCTTAGTAAGTACAAAAATCACCTGGAGGTGTCCCAGCTTTTTTAGCGCACATTTAGAAGATCCATATCCCTCTGTTTTTCTGAGTCTCTCTCCTTCCATTTGTCAGCTTTCTCACTAGAGAAATTATCTGCTTGCCACTTTGCCACTTCCAGGATTTATAGCAGCTGAAGAGAGTGTTTTAGGCAGGGAGGAGTAATTGCACTGACCACAAATTCCCAAAATTCTCTGAGGAGTAAATATATTAAAGGTAATAATGCAGCAATGTAATCTGTGGAACTAACAAAAATGTTGTACAGATGTTATTGTGTAGAAGGAAAATGTATAACATAAAAATTAAAATAGCTACTGGAACTTCACAGATCTTAAATATGCTTCTGTATGGTACATCATATATCAGACTAATTGCATTGCTTTCCAGATAAACCAAACCTTTCAGAGAGCTCTTGTCCCATTCTTGAGATCTAACGACAGACTTCAAAATGAGAGGGTAGAAAAATAGAGGAGAGGGGAAGCTGAAAACACTCTGGATTATGTTATTTGATTTACAGTACCTTCAATTTCTTTTTCTTGTGATTTGTTTAACTTTTGTGGAAGAAGGAAAACTCTCCACTTCTCTGAGGTTACAGTACATTCTCAGCTCATTTTTTGTGTATTTAATAAGTAAGATTTAAACAGATACTTAAGCAGATTTTTTTTTGTGCTAATGGACTTGTGAACTAATGGTTAATGGTCTGTGGTGATCTGAGGTCCAGCAAGTGGAAGATTTGAAATGAACCAGAATGCACAGAAATGCCTGCTCCTGTTGGAAATAGCTTTATCTTTGCCAAGGAGGGAGGAGTGTGTGGGAAGTGGCCAGTACTTTTAGACAGCCTTACCTTTCAATGTGTTCTGCTTAAAATTCAGCTCTGCTCTAAATTATCCATGCTGTCCTGTTTTATTAAACATGCACAATCTGTGATACTCTTTGTTCAGTTCTCTGTTCTGTGTACAGCTAACCATTTAACCATCCACCCATATATTTTGAGAGTAAAAATCCCTGCTGATGGAACACGTAGTATTGGTCATGTTTTTTGTCCAACAAAGGCTGGAGGAACACAGAGTTCAAATGAATACATAATGTTTTGTTAAACTTCTGGCAACTTTACATGGACAGATTTGAACACTGACAAATTGTGCTTGTCAGCACAGCAAACTGCATTTCTTGTAACGTACATTACTTCTAAAAGTGGCTAACAGTGTACCTGCAGAGTCTGTGTGAGATGGTAGTGTGAAGTGAGACACTGAGGGCTGTTAATGTTTAAGCTGTATCTGCTAGCGTGCAAAACCAGACTTCCCAATCTGTGTCTAATTGTTGCTGGGTAGACAAGGGAGCATAGCTACAGATCAGCTCAGTGGAATTGTGGTGCCAGAATAGCAGACATAGCCCTGTGCTTCTCTCTCTGCTGCATGCAACCAGTGGCAGGGCCTTTACCTCTGCAGCCCATGTCACCTCTGCCTATGAGCTGCCAGAGCACAAAGAATCAAAATTTTGTGAGAGAAAAAAAAATCCAGAAGGCTGCAAAGGCCACCAGCTGTTGTCAAGAGGCATGCTGGGCTATTTGCAGACAAGTAGGTTTAAGTGTCTTTAGCTTAAGATGTATCAATACACCTATCAGAGAAATTTCAAGTGCTCTTAATACAACTTTATAGAAATTATTTTTTAAGTTTTGTTAAGTGATCTTTTTATGAATCTTAAAGGAAAAACACTGGATGCGTTTTGATTTTGGTTTTTTTCTTTCTCTTTGTTATTTGGTGTTCTGATTTTTCCGGTGATTGCTTTAGCTAACAGTGAAGGCACTAGTATTTCAGTTTAGGAATACACTTAATAAAGTGATGATGAGCATCTGTAGAAATGAAGTCAACATCTTAAAAACAAGCATTTCTTGATGATAATTTTTTTCTGTAATTTCCCAGTGACAAAGGTGTTAAAGTATTCAGTGTGATCCTCATGTGCATGTAATGGTAAAAGTGTAATCAGTGATCCTAAATTTCTTTAATTAAAACCATTATCATGAGTGGATTATTTTTTTGCAAGACTCAACAGTTAAATTTTGTACTTAAACACCATCTCTTTTTTCACTAACACATAATCTACCAGTCATGTATTTTATTATGATGTGAGAGTGTAACTTACCAGAAAATACTCTGGCCAACAATAGCATAATTTTTTCATAAGTAGGAGGAAAAATATTTTTAAAATATCTTTAGATAAACCCAACCAGCAGTAAAAGTTTGATTGTTAATGCAGAAGAAATATGCAATACAGAAAAAGTCTTTTCTAAGCATATCCTTTGTGAATAACAAGATATAAACTGCTACTACTTTATCTACAGTAATTAATGGTGATTTTAAAAATAGAAATAAAAAGGATTATAGAACCAAGCAATTTAATTTTGTAAAGTATGACTAATATTTTGAATTTATATAAGGAGAAAAAAAAAATTCTTTAATGCTGCTAACACTAAGATCACAGAGTCATAAAATAATAGAGTTGAAAGAGACATTCGAAGACCATTTTGTCCATTCCCCCTGCAGTGAGCAGGGACATCCAGTATTGGATCTGGTTTTTCAGAGACTCATCAAGCCTGGCCTCTAATGCCTCCAGGGATGGGGTCTCCACCACCTCTCTGGGCAACTTGGGACCTTAAAGATCATCGAGTTCCAACCCCCGTGCCATAGGCAGGGACACCTCCCACTAGATCAGCCTGCTCAGTGCCTTGTCCAGCCTGGTCTTGAGCACCTCCAGAGATGGGGCATCCACAACCTCTCTGGGCAACCTGTTCCAGTGCTTCACCACCCTCACCGTAACATGCCCTGTTCTAGTTTAAAACCATTGCCCCTTGTCTTGTCCTGTCACTGTATGCGCTGACAAAATGTCCCTCACAAGAGCAGAGTAAAGGGGCAGAATCACCTCTCTTGTCCTCGCCTCTGATGGAGCTTGGGATATGCTTTGTCTTCTTGACTGCAGGCACACACTGTTGGTTCATGTCCAACATTTCACCCACCTTTTCCTCAGGGCAGCTCTCTGTCACATCACCTCCCAGTCTGTATTTGCAATGATGATCAGCCTGAACCAAGTGCAGTATCCTGCACTTGCTGAAATTCATGAGATTTGAATAGGCCATCCCCATTAGACACAAAAAAGACCAAATTTATCTCTTTTCTCCTGTACATATGTATCATAAAATAGACTAAATGTGTAAGGCAATGGAAACAGAAAATGCATGTTTAAACTGACATACTTAGAAGTTATATAATCTGGAGGTTCTGGATTTCATGAGAAGCTATGTGCAACATAGATGGTTTCTTATTTTTGGCTCAA
>VZTY01007796.1:0-22977 GCA_013400935.1 Turnix velox
AAAAAAAATGAGCTCAGCTAAGCTGCCATGCTAAAATATCCCAGGCTTCATTGAACCTGCATGGAATTGGTGAGATTTCCCTAGACATTTCTGTGGAATCAGGGAAAAATCTGTCTTTGAATGAAGAACTTCCCATCAAATGTTCTGTTTTCACTGATGCTTATGTTAGAGAGCCCTGTTAGAAATGACACACATCAGTTCTTATAGCTGTCTGTTCAACACTGTCTCTTTGGAGAAGTAAGGCATTTTCTTCCAAGACATTGGTTTGGCATCTAAACTTCAGTAACTGGTTCTGGTACTGGTAACATAAGTCTGTTATGGCTGTTGATGTAACTCATCATGAAACATCCTTCTTCCTTCAGCAACATTAGCTGTCTCTTATTATTACCAGCTTTTTCTGCTGCAAAGAGAGGAATGAATGGATTTTTCTGTCCAAAAAATACCATCAGAAAGTGCAGCATTTGGCTGTTTCTGGGACTGGTTTTGGACATTTTCTCCTCTTTAGGTTTTTTTTGTTGTAGATGTTGGTTTTTTTGTGTTTTTTTGTTGTTTTGGTTGGTTTGATTTGGGGGTTCTTTGGTTTTTTGGGTTTTTTTGTTGTGGTTTTTTTTTTTGTGAAAGGCTACTAAGGGGGAAGTACTGCTCTTCTGTTTTATTAAATTATACTGCAGGGCTTCTGGTCTGTGTTGATGCTTTTTGTGGTTTTTCTCTGTAATTAAGTTTTGTATTTTAAGTGAAAAAGTTTGCTTTATTCAAATAGAAGAAATATTTTCTATATGTCTTCTGTAAATTACTTAACCTTTCTGAAAAAGGTGGGTTTGTTTTTTTTTTTTAAGTTAAAAAAATTATATCAGTCTATTACCTGTAATGATTGTAGAATGCTAATGTAAACAGAACTTTAATGTTTCTGTTATATCTGGGAAAACTTTGAATGGATTTCTCTGACAGGTCAGTATTTTTTTTCCAGACAGTCTGTTTTCTTTCAGCTGTAATAGGTAGAAATTAGCTCAACTAAAATTGTTAGCACAGAGAAGATTTTTCTAGTGATTAGACCCCTTCAATCACCTGTCTGAAGTGACTGGTTCTAGGAAGGAGGAGAACAAATCAAACACTTGCAGTGTGTTAAGATTGTGGCATTCTTGTGATTTTTGAGTGCTGCTTGGCAAAAGTTCTTCTAAAGATGCTATTTTTCTGGTTAGTTTTCTGTGTGTGAATTCATGACTAAATTAGTGTATGTTAATCCTTAAAGATGGTATTGAACATGATCAAAAGGATGGAATAGTTTCTGATGGAGATACAAGGATAAATTTTTGCCAAGTCTGGAGAAGAAACATTGAAACTGGGAATTACTATATGTATTACTCATTAAAATAGTATTATGAAATGGAGATAGTAGAGAGAAATGGAGATAGTAGAGAGAAATCATTTGTGCACTGTCTTCCAATATAAATTCTGGGGGCTTCAGGTGAAGGTAGCAGAAGCTAGATTGAAAACTAAGGAAAAAGTAATAGTGTTTTGCTTGATTTCTTCAGGGAGCAGTTGAGGCAACCCTTTGCCAAAAGATCTTATGAATGATAGACCTTAAGGGGTTCCAAAGACAAAAATGCTCACGGAAGAGAAATATCTTACTTGAAACATTGTGATCCACTGAACCTCAAATAGCTGAAGAGTGAAAAGCTACTAAAGGGGAAAGTGTTGCTGAGTTTTCTGTCACTTCATATTTTCTTGTAGGCACTTTTAGGTAGAGTAAAACAAGCTAAGTTAATTTTTAGTACAACTGTTTCTTGTATTCCAGGAAAGTATGAAAGACAGAAAAATCTCATCCTTACTTTTTTGCTCAATGAATTGTTTGATACTCTTAATAGTAGATTCATTCATTCATTTATATTCCTGCAAAACAAAATATTGAGACTCAATAATAGTTTTGGGTTTGTGTTTTTTTTTCCCAGTCCGTTGAAACAAGCAAAATCACAGCAGTAAATGGGAATTTGGTAATTAGAGTAACATTTTATATTTAATTTTGTTTATTCATTGTATTTTTTAATTCTGTATTTTAGTCAGCTGTATTGTAGAAAGGGTGCTTCCTGCTAAATGCAATGTTTAAAATTCCCTAAGATGGTAAGGGATAAGCTACAAATATGGACTATCAGGCAAGCCCTGGAGATTTAGTTAATCTGACCTAGATGTTCTTTTGATGATTGAGACCTGCAGTATGTGAAAACACTTCTCAATTTCAAAATGAAACACAAGGATATCTGTTGTATAACTCAGCTGTCCTTGTAGTGACAGACGCATCAATCATTTCTGAACAGGAGAGGATTTACTATAAAAAGTTTGTAGCTTTGGAGCTGGTGAGTTCATTGGCATTCGGATCAGCAATGATATTGGAAGTTGTAAGTGAATTCAGCATTTGAATTTTCCCATGTCCTAAAGAGGATTAGCTACAAATGCAGGCAACATACTTTTTTTTCTTTTTCATTTTCAAGAGCCTGTTGTATAAGACGTTAATTCTTGACTTAGTTTTTAACGTATTTCACATGAAGCTGCTTGGTAGCTCTTAAAAAAAAAGCTTTGAATGGATACCTGTAAACATAAAAAACAGTGGGGAGGGATGAAAAAAACAAAATGAAAAAAAGAAACCAACCTGGAAATCAAAACTTTGTTTACGTATTTATTTCTGAAGGCTTGTGAAGCCACTGTTTTCTGTAAGCCTTTGGAGATATTTGCAGTACAGTTAGATAAAGAGAGGATGCTTCATGTTGAAGAACTGTGATGTGAGGATAACATCCTATTTAGTAAAACATTACAGTGATTGTTTAAAAGGGTTTGAATGAATCTATGGCCTAACATTTACTCTGCAGAATATGGTTTCCCTAATGTTTGGCAAATTTTACTGATTTTGACTGGCTTCTGCATCGGCAGCCTGTTACAAATGTAATGGTTACTGCTCTGTAAATTCCTGTTTTTTCCCTGGGCAGATGTCAGTATCCAAGCAAAAGGTTGTTTTACACCTAAATACTTGTTTTTAGGCATTATTAGTTGTAAGAATATGGCTAATGTTATCAGAGAACAGCTACCCCAAGGTGGTGATGGGATTGAGAGGCATGAGTTCCTAGTTGCTAAGACATTGCAGAGGGTGTTGAATGTGAATATTTAATTGTGAAGAGTTTGGAAACTTCTGGTGTTATTGTTTACTATGAATAATAAAATCATTATCAAGGGTAATAGCGATAAGTACTCTATTACTCTGCTGATAGAAATTATTTAATGCTTATTGGTATTTTATATGTATTTTATATCAACTCCTTGGGGAGTGTTGAACCAAAAAGGAAAAGGTCTTGAATAATGTGACAACACAATTCAAATTTCAAAAATGCAACCTAGTTTGATTCTTTGAGGTCTTACTGAAGCTTCAGAAAAACAAACAACAGCCATGAGATTTTGTTATAAATAGTATATAACATTATGTTTTACTTAGCATATTTGAAATTGAAGTGATGTCTCTCTTCTTATGGAAATATTTTACAGACTCCTGGCTTGAGAGCACACCCTGGAAGGTTACACTGGTTTGCAAAAAAATGTATCTCAAACGATCAGGTATGTGACTTCTGTGATGTGACTTCTTAAAGGGACTTCATATTCCAAGGAAACCTCTTTTGAAATACTTCATTGCTTGATTTTTGTATTTGTGAAAGGACGTGTGACAGGCTGATGAGGTGAACTTAATGCTCTGTGTAAATGCTGGGCTATACTTAAACACAAATATTATTTTAGCTGAATGCACACAGCATGTGACCTCACATACACAGAAAAATAGTTGTTTAGCTGAGGTATAAACTATATTCATTCTTTTTTAAAGATGGAGACTTTGGAATACTTGGTAGAATTGACTCAGAATCTATTTGAGTGTGACAGAGATGAGATGTACAACTACCTGCTTCAGCTGTGTGGTAAGTGAGATTATGATCATTTTCTTGCTTTAATCTGTTTTCTTTTGTGATTGGGAATAGGAAATAACCCTGAAGTGCAGAGGAGCTGTGCATTTAGCCTGGGAACAATCTCTTACCTCACCACTGACCTAGAACTTAGACAGTTTTCCAATCCATGCTGTGACCATGTATCCTAATTTGAAAGTTTACTCTGATTTTGGATTTGATGTGCTTGCAGAAAAACCCCTGCTTAGGGGTTAAATCTTAGTAACTGCTTAAAGTTCTGGAGTCTCCTGTTTCTGAAAGTTGGAGGTTTTTTTGAATCTATCAGCTCTTCAGCTGGCATATAAATTTTTGCATAATTTATAGAAATGGAGCAGTTTTTAAAATTTAAACTTAATTTCTATGCTGCAAATTTAGTGTAGTTCACATTTATAATATTTTTTCACTACTCTGGCTGCTGTTTTTGTCATTCACTGTATCCTACTATACTAGGCATAAAATTTAGAAATTTTAGTTCCAGTTATTTCAGAGTCTTGAAAAACTGTGTGTTAGGATTAGATATGCAGTGCTAAATAATGAAAAAATATTGCAAGAAGCTTTACAGATTGCTGTGTACTTGTTAATATGCATATAAATCAGCTATTGCAGTGATTTTACATGGTTGGTCAAGGGAAAACTCGCATTTATTCTTGAAGTAATTTTAGACTGTTCCACATGTATATGTTTTCGGTTATCTAGAATTAGTGATGTTTTAATGTGAAATAAAATAATATTTGAACCTTCTTTTCATTAAAGGGACTTCTCCACTGCACTTTCTGCAAGCAGAAGCAATGAGTACCAAATAAATTTCCAAAGACCTCTTGAGAACTTTTGCCTTTGATTTCCCAAACAGCCTCAGAAAGCTTCCAAACTGAACTCTAGTGTTGCCCAGTTCTGGCTCTGCCCATACTGGTTCACCATCAAGAATCAAGTAGGCCTGAAAAGCAATCTTGTCTCAACAGGGAGGGAGCCTTTCTATTTCTCCACTCATCCTGTTCACATCTGGCAATGACTGAGTCTGACAGCGTGCCTGCTAGGAAGAGTATCTAAGAAGATACAATTTAGCCAGTTCTGTCATGGAAAATCTTCAGTCTTCTTTCAAAAGACAAAACCAATTCCATCTATTCAAAGAAGTGGAAAACATTTGTGGGTTTCTGTCACTTTAAAAGACAAAAACCATGCACATTCCTGCTTTCAACCATTTTAGATTATCTGTCAAAGCTGCCCCGTGTGCAGACCCAGCAGAGGGATGTCACTGTGCACCTTAGCCATAACTTCAGATCTATTTTAAGCATATTAAAGAAACCCAAAACTACCTTCTCATCCAAGCTGTGATCAAAAGTGCTGAAAACAATGCATTTGGTTTTGTAGAAACAATAATTTATACTGGAGAGAACCTCAGGAGTTTTAGCCTTCAATCTTTCCCTGGACTAAGATAGTTTCTAAGTTAGATCAAATCATCATGGCCTTAGCTAGTAAAGCTCTGAGTGCCTCCAAGGCTACAAACTAAAGAGCCTCCCTAGACAGCCTGTTACGGTGTGTGGTCATCTTCGGATACTCCATGGCTGCCCATAACTCTTCTTTGACTTGTTTTCTTCTGCTCTGGCTCTGTCTGTCTTGGTTGAATTTGCTCTGGTTTCCAGCATCTTCTATGGTTGTGGAGCAAAAAAATGGACATAGCACTCTAGATATGGCCTCACAAATGTCAAACATGGGGCTGAACACACGAAAAATTGTTCAGACATTTTTTTTTTCTTTGCATTGCATTTGCAGAGCAGCATATGCTGCTTTGAAACACCAACTTTTTAATGATTCCATAGTATATCCAAGTGCTTGTAGGTGTTTACTCCAGCTTTTTCTTGTTTTGTGACTTGGGCAATAGAGTGTGAGCTATAGAAGTGCTGAAGTTTCTTAAAAGTAGAAGTGCTGCTTTTACAGGCTGAGATATTGCCATGTAAAAGATTAATTTCATCATCTGCCTTCTTATCCTGCCTACTTGCCTCATGTCTCCTCATTTCTGGGATTCTGGATTAAACTATAGTACAAACAGGTTATAGTTAGCAGATAGCTATTGATAGCTGTGAATAGGACCTACAACCAGAGGTCAAAACCATTCAGATGACTTTGAAGACAATGGAAAACCACCCACTGTATGTAGTTAAATAATAATGAACAGTTTTCTTTCACAAATTCTGGCACTCTAGTTGTGGCTTTGTATTATGGTTAATACATAGATTGCTATTCTTATTGAAAGCAGTAGAATTCTGTAGACATTTATTAAGTTTTCCTGTTTCAGAAAGGCTACTTTTTATAGACTTCGCATGTGCATTTTTTTTTCATAGCAAAATGAGAGCCTGAGGCCAGCAACACCTCTTTGACTTCAAAGTTGTCAACTTTTTGGATGTTTGCACTCTTCATTTAGTAACAACATAACCAGAGGTTTTAATTTCAAGGATTTCAGAACCAAACTTTGTAGTGTTCACATTTTTAAGTAGTTTATAGTGTTTGTAATTATTTCTGCAGTTAATAATCAAGATTATTAGAACCAAAGAGCTTGGAGGAACTTCTGCAATATATTTTATCTGATTTCCCATTCATTGGAAGATTATATGGTCCTTTGAGGTTTTTTTTTCTGTTTTCATCTTCTTGTCTCCTCTGTGACATTAGAAGTAGTTTATAACTTTTCAGTTTGATGATCATATGAAGCATTAATTGCTGAATTATTTTCCAGAGGTAACTTTTGGATCACTTCAGATATTCATATATACTCTGAATGGGCTTTTAACTGAAGATTTAAATCTTGTTTCAGACAACAATGATGACTGGGAAAAAGCTGAAACTATTTGGACTAAAATGCAAGAAGAAAATATTGTTCCTCGTGAGAGAACACTAGTCTTGCTGGCTGATATACTTGAGAAAAATGGTCAGGTTGTTCCATTTGAGGTTCCTAAGGTAACTGGAATTTAATTTTTCTATCTAACAATACTTTTGAATATATTGCTTTCTACTGACAAACACTAGTAAATAACATTACAGTTTTGTAATCAAGTTTGCTTTCTTTGAAGGCAAAACATGAAGATCCCTTAAGTTTAAGGAACTCTAATGTAGAAGAAAGAAAAATAATGATGCTTTGCAAGAAAAACAGTGCAAAAGGTAAACTGAAAAACTGATGGGATTTTTTTATACCACTTCAGCATGAATTTTAAAATTTTGATCAACTGCAGAGAAGCAGATGCTAGTTGCTGCTTTTTATTGGTTTGTTAGTATGTTAGGAAAGGTATGTGATAATATTACCTGCCAGTGTTCCCTTTCAGAACTTAATATGAGAAAGATATGCTAAAATATGTAAAATGCCATAAGATATGTGATTTTTAAATGAATGTTTGAACACCAGTCTACAGTGAAGTTGACACTTTTAAATTACTGAAGGACTGCTGGTCTGTAGTTGATCCTGTTGAGTTAACATCCTGGTTTAGACTTCCAAGTATAGCCATTAAATGCTAGAAGCTAAATTTTACAGGTTTGTGTATGTCAGGGGGAGTGATTTGAAATAAAGAGGAAAAAGAGAAATGTTGGGAAATAGTTCTTAGTTTGTATAGGTTTTTCTAAGACAGAGTTGTTACTTTTGTGTGACAGGATGATGTACTTTTGATGTGAATGTAATAGGGGAGAATCCAACTTTTCATCAGCATCAGATTTTTGATGGGAAAAAGATAAACTTTAGTTATGTAACTAATGAACTTATCAGCTTTGACATGGAGGTACTTTAAAAATCTATTTTTTGAATTGTTTGGTTTATGCAAAGTCATATTTTCATTTTTATCTTGACTCATCAGTGTGAGAACTTGACTCTAGGGCATCATGTTACACATATCCCAAATAGATGCAATTGCTGAGCCAAATTTGACTGTCTTGAGAACTGAAACTTTCATGGCAAGCTGTCACTTTTCTATCAAATATTTCTACTTGAAAGAGCTACTGTATGATTTTGAAAGCCAAGAATTTTATTTTTGGTTGCTAATATACTTGAGTAACTTTAGATGTCATCTGATGATATAATAACTTGATAATCCATGATCAGGTTTGTGTCTCAGTTTGAGACTCAGTTATGAATACTTCATGCATGCTACTTGCACTGATGCAAAATAAAGTTCCAAAAATAATCTGAATAGGGTAATCATCCTGAGATCAGGACTGACATACACAATAAAACATTGTAGAACAGGGAAACAGAACTGATAAAAAAATTTTTACTTCTTCACTGAACCGGTCATTACAAAAAGATATATTCTCTTGTATCAGGAGATATTATATTTTGTGTATTTTCATAAATGCTTGACATCAAGCCCACTGGTAGCAAAGTCCATTTTGATACCCAACCAGCAGTATTCAAATAGAGACTGAAATCCTGGTTCAGTCTGAAGGCAGCAGAGCCTTTGTAGGAGTATCCAAATGTAAGGATTTTTTGGCTTTAAAAAAATAGAATTTAGGTGGATTTTCAAGAGCAAAAAGAGCAAACCTATGGCCACTCAGCTACATTTTGATGGATAATTAGTTACACTTAGTACAGATTAAGCCAGTGAGAGTCTGTTATTGTTGAGNCTCTCTGTCTCTCTCATGCACATGAAACTCACATGCACAGAACTGAATTTAATTTTTAATGGGCTACCTGTATATTTCACATTGCTCCAGACATCCGGGTTATGGATGGCAATGTTAATTCTAGTTCTTAAATACAGTATAAGAGTTTGCGTGTTTTAAATAAATAATAAAATCTGTGCATAGTTATTTCTATGTCTCTGTTTCAGGAAGGTTTTATATTTACTCTTCTGTTGAAGGAACTTATGATCCAATCCAAAAGGCACACCAATAGTTTTGATTTGGGGAAAGCCAACTGAAAATTGTGCTGTACACTAAGTCATGTTAACATAGCTTTATTTTGACAGTAAGATTCCAGTGGGCTGTCTTCAGGGCAGACCTCATAGTAGCTTATCAATATCTGAAGGGAGCCTCACAGAAAGGTTTGAGTAGGGCTTTTTAATAGGGTCCAGGATGGCAGGACTAGGAGTAATGGATGCAAATTGGAAGAGGGTAGATTTAGGCTGGCGAAAAGAAAGATCTTCTGTACTGTGAGGGTGGTGAGATACTGGAACAGGTTGGGCAGAGGTTGTGGATGACCCCTCCCTGGAGATGTTTAAGGCCAGGCTGGATTGAGGCATCGAGCATCCTGGTCAAGTGGGAGGTGTCCCTGCCTATGGCAGAGGGGTTGGAACTAGATGATCTTAAGCTCTCTTTCAACCCAATCTATTCTATGATTCTACAGTCTTTACTTTCAAAGTACAAGAAAACAATGCTTAGCTGTGAAATTTGTAACATAGACCAAGTATTTCTGAAAAGTTTTAAGGTTACTGTTTCTATAATTTGAATTAGCAATGGGATTACTTTTTTACTTTCATTAAATGTAACATAATCACAGCTGAGATGTAGCATATCTTACAGCCTGGATGGCAGTTGTAGCTGCATGTTTATAGCTGCATAATCTTGTTTCAGAAAAATAAATGACTGAGAAGTGTGCTTATCATTTTTTTCCCCCTTTTTGGTAACATCTTTTCATACACTGACAGTTATTGTGAATGCGTGAAATAAAACTGTTAATCAGTCAAACAAATGCAGCGTAGTTTACTTGTTAAATATCTGTATATTTGTAAATTGTATGTTTTGTATAAATCTTGTCGTAGCCAAATAATTTGATCTCCCCATATTGGAATTGCCTCCTATATTATCTGTTAAATGCTGTTGTGATCATGCACCAGATATTTTAACTATATACCCCAGAATTAGGTGTTGCTTTAAAAATCCTGAGTCTTCCCCTTCTAACCAGCTGTGTTGTTATTTAAGCAGCAGCCACATATAGAAAATGAGCAGCAGCAAACTTTTTATTCTGTGAATGTGGCAACTCTGTACACAAGGAGTTTTGAACAAGCTGTGACCAACAGATTTGGCCTCAAAGATGCAAGCAAAAGATAGATTTAAGATGTATCTTTTCAATGAATGTATATTTCTGTCTTTGATTGAGATCATCACAATATGACATTTCACTCTGCCTTTTTTTTTTATTCTTTTTTAGAAGCCTACAATGTTTTCATGAAAATGCAAGGGAAGAATGAGTTTCATCAGAATTCTTATGTAGCCCTCATAAAAGCATTGTTGGCACAGGATTGTCTTGAAGAAGCCATGGAAGTGAAACGCATGTAAGGCTTTGCTGTGTTTTGAGGAATTTTAATTGTGGGGGGGGCAGCAAGGAGGAGGATGTTTAAATAATTTTGGGATCATTTTCAAGTCAGTGCTTATGTTCCAATGGGAAAACTGGTAATTAGGAGTTAGGGTTTTATAGCCACTGTTTTATAGCCTGATATGCTGTATACTGAAAAGGTACTAGAGTGACAGGATGTGTGGCTAATAACTCAATTCAACTCACCATCTCAATAAATGTACTTGGCATCAGAACAGAAAAGTCTGCCCTTCTGGCAGTCTGCCTCTTCCTCTTTAGAGCAATATCCAAACAGACAAGATTCCTTCACTTCACTGCCCGTGAGCCTTCCTCTCAGTGCTCGTCCCTGCTGCTGTCCTACCCTACCCACACTTCCTGGCAGCTGCCTGCCTGCCAAATGCAAAATGGTACGTTTGACTGCAGTGCCAGTGGCTAAGAGACGACCAGAAACCTTAGATCCAACTCTTGCCACTCCTGAAATGCATCCAACCTGCTGTCATGTGTCATTAGAATCACCAGAATTGAATTAACCTTTAGTGAGTTGTACCATTCAACACTTGCTTTAATTATTGCCTGTAATGTGTGTTCTGGTCAGATTACAGGCTTCAAAGTAAAAATGTTACTACTCATCAGTGTAGAGGTAAGGAGAACAGAAATTTGAGTAATTTAAGTCTTTCTTCAGCTAATAAGAACTGTGGTTGTCATCAAGTGTGGTCTCTGGCTAAATAGAGTGAATTTGAAAGTGCCTGTAGGTAACTCACATGATGCATAGGGTCGTATAAAAATTTAATAATATTTAGATTCAACTTAATTCTTGATATTTGGTATCAGTGAAGTGATGATGAGTTTTTTTACAAGAGTTCAGACGTAATAAATGCCTTTTGCTGGAAAAGCATTTTGAGTTTTGCATTCAAATAATGTTTTTTCAAGTAGATCTGAGATGTCTTTTTTTAAAGTATTTAGCCTGAAGAAATGCCTTTCATCGGAGAAGCGTTTTGAGGAATAAATCATGTTTTTTCAAGTAGTAATCTGAGTAACTAGGCTTTATAGTAAGGAATGCTAGTGATGCCTGGCTACATGGCTTATATCAAATAAAAACTAAAACAGTTTATCAAATCAGGCTCTCTTAAAAATGAAGTAACTGATAAATCTTTGGAAGCAGAAGATGAAAAGCAATTTTTTTAGAAGTACAAAAAAAATATGATAAAATTTAGGTAATTTGTTAAACGGTCAGAGAAAATCATGTATTAAAAGTTGTGTAGAAATATTGGTGTATCTTTTTACTTCAAACAAATGATGCTTGCATTAAGCATTTTCAATGAAGCTGAAGTTTTAAAATTATTCACTGAAATAGATTGTGTGTGTACCCATGGTTGAGGACCAGCAGATCTGTGTGTTTCACACACACGTTTCTGCGTGCTTGCCAGCTTTTCCAGCCTCATATTACAAAGAGATTACTCCTCCAAAGCCTGAATGTGTGCAATGGCCTGAAACTTGTGCAACTCTTAATATTTTCATAAAATACAGGAAAGCTGCCTTCATTTATATGAGCTAACATCTTTTGCTTTTTACTCTACTTGAAGCCAAATTGCAAATTTAAATAATATTTAGAGAGCCTTCCTATGAGCAACCCATTAGCATAGGCAACAAAAGCAGTAATCATTTGGAAAGGTCAGATAATTTGAAAACTTTCCTCCTGTTGTCAGAACTGGGGAAACTCCCCTGGAAAAGTCAGGAAGGAAAAATGTGTTCTGAATTTGAGAAAAAAAAAACCTCAGACAACCCAGAAGATTCCTCATCTGTTGATCAAGCCAAGTCTAGTTGCTTTTGCATTCTAGCACTGTCTTGAGGAATATTTACTGTATTTGGTCCAAGAAGTTTTAAATAGAAATTTAGGAGTATTGGAATGATGGATTAGTTCTGTAATAGTAGCTAACATCTATTTAATCACACTAAAGATTGGAAGATTGGAGAAAGTAAATCCTTTGTTATATGTAATTTACAGTCTCATGCATGAATTGTTGACTTAAAGGCTTTGACAGATGGGACAAAGGGGGGGGAAAAAAAAAAGGCGGAACTGAGCAGTGGGTGCTTAGGCAGGGATTAAGAGGATTGGTTGGGAGAGTAAGAAAATCCCGAGTCCACTGACTGCGTTTGGGAGCCTGGGAGGCTGAAAGTGACTGAGAGGATAGTCATATTGTATGTGATGTGAAGGATTTTCTTGGGATTGAGGAGAATAATTTAGCAATGACCCTGCTTACCTCCCAATCCGCTCAGCCTCTAAGTTCAAGTAGGTAGGCTGCTCAGTTGTTTGCCACAAGATGATCAGTGAGGTTTATCTTGATTGCTGATATGGCAAATGGCAAAGCCCCCCTTTTCCCCGTAGAGATTTTGTAATCTAGAAATGAACATTTGTAAAGTTATCCTTCTATATTAAAAATGTGGCTGGATGTCATTTAGGAACAGGGACGTTTTGTAGCATGAGATGAATGTGATTGCTGGTCGATCTCTCTTGACTAATTTCCAGAGGGATAGAAAAGCTTTAGCAGTGTTATTAAAGATTTTGTTTGCTATAGATATGTGAAGTTTCGTACTAGGGGAGATAAAGAAACGATAAGCAAAATACAATTTTAACATGGCTAAGGCAGCAGATGTAGTATGTTCACTTTAAAACCTGTATACATCTAGATGACAGAAATTTGAAAATTAATCAACCAAATGATACGGTGTTAGTTCATAATATGCTTTAGTTTATGTTTAAAATATACAGGGCTGAAAAGGAATGTTTCATTTTTATTGCTGAAAGAATAGTTTTACATTTTATAATTATGGTTACTATTGAAAAAAGAAGAAAAAGTATCCAGCTTAGGATACAACAGAACAATGCAGGGCATGCAGTTATTTTAGTCATCTAATATGTCAGCATTCAAGAATCTGAACCGATTGTTTAAAAAAAATCTTGTACTTTGTTTCTTTTGTTGCTCACTTCCAACTTTGTCATCTGTCAGAATGCAAAAAAAAATTATCCTTCTATAACCATTGACAGGATAACACAAAAGCTGTCTCCAGGTCGATATTTTGCAGCAATATTTTTAACATACGAACAGTAGTTTTTATAATTTCACCTTGGTGCTCAACCATTTATTATCGTATCAGAAGCATGTCAGTAATTCCTTTCTAAATGTCTGCTTCTTTTAGTGCTGAGACCCACATCAAGGGCTTCACACTGAACAGTGCTGCCAGCAGCCTCCTCATCATATCGCAAGTTAGGCGGGATTATTTGAAAGGTATGTCACAATGCTTGACCTTTACGTCACATTAATGCCTCTGCAGATTTTTCTTGTAACGCCCTTCGAATACTTGGATAAAGGAGTCCATTTAGCAAATTACCTGCTTATCAAGAGCCTTTTGTGGTAGCTGAGAGACGTAAATTACTGTACATGCATTTATAATACAGCTTGAATATGAATGTACTTGTCATTTGACCACTTAGTCCAGTTTCCATTCCATTTAACACAAGATGGGTTTTCTTAAGATGAATCACAGCTCTTCAGACATGCAAAATTTGTGCTCCAGAACGAGAGAAAGTACAGGCTTTCAAGTGCGTTAAAATTCACAGCACAAGTCATTTTGCTTTGGAAATTAACATACTTTAGAGCATCTGAAACAATTCCCAGCAGTTGTTTCTTGCATATTGTGGTGGTTGTGCGAGATACTAGATGAGTTAAATTGACTGTTAAATGTGCGTGATTGTGCACTAAATGATTATAATATTGATTTAAAAACTTAATCAAATACTTTTTAATAGTTCCCAATACCAACAGTAACAAAATACTCAACTTGGCCTTCTTCTGAATGTAGCGAGGATGACAGGAAAGAAAATGGTGGCTGAAGGTTATGTAAGGCTACCCAACAAGATGGTGGGCAAAGTTTGTAGTCATGGTCTTTTACTTTTCAGCATTGATTCTTCTGTAGCCCAGAGGTCAGCTTCCACAGCATTAATATTTTACTTAGGAAGTTGTTCTGAAGTAGAACTCTTACAAGAGAGGAAAACTCTGCAAGCACATAGTTTTGCATGCAGTGCTATGTCCTTTATCCCTGTACAAGCTGAAGTACAATTTCTGTGTGTACTTGCATTAGTACCTTGAAGTGTTAAAGCAGCTCCCTGCAAAGGAGCTGTCTTATACCAAACTTGCATACTAGGAAACACATTTTTGATGCTGCCATCACTAAATTTTATTTCATTCCATTATACATAGCTGTAGTAGCCCATACCCATGTCACATCACCCACAATAAAATGCAACAATATAAGCATTTAGATGCATCTTCTCACTTGTAATCATTCCTGCAGCTGGTAAGTTTGTCTTCTTTCAAATTCTTTCTCCATTTGGTCTCCACTGTCAAGTCTCATTGACTGAATTTACTTGTGGTGAATGCAACAGTTTCTCTTGCTGTTGGCAACTCTTTAGTGTTTTTGTTGTTTTCAGCTCCTTCACCTGTCTGACACTCCTGTCTGATTTCCTTCTAGTGAATTTTCTGCTTTTTCTTGTCCAGTGTGCCACAAAATTTTGCCAGTTCTTTCTAAACATTACACACAAAAATCTTTCCTCCTTCACAACATTTTTGTGTTCTGTCAGTCTCTTGTGCTTTTTAGCTAGCACATTAAATTCTCTGCCACATCAAGCCTTTCCCTTGCTGTGCTCTAAAAATGCTTCTTTTTGCATAATACAAAGTTTCTCTAGAAGTCTGTGGAATTCCACTGCTTTGCAAAATTACTTTTCCTTTATCCTGTGAATGGAAACTTTGGTAACTTGATTGAATAGTCGATCCCTGTTTTTATTTTAATTTGAAAGACACTGCTTCCTTATTTTTTTCCCTAAGTGAAGCCTTGAAAATGGAACTTACTAGAGATCTCTGCTATACATAGAATTTTCTGATTTCAGACTACCCAAAAAATTTTTGTGTACTATCTGTCTTATAATCTTTAAGTGGTCAGCTCCATTTGACCTACATCCTCTGATGGCTTTCACTTGTGTAAAATTTTCTTGATCTATCAGTTCTTCACACAGTTCAGATTCATTCTTTGCCATGTAATGTAGTTAAAGGTTTTTATGTTAAAAGTTAAAAGTTTTTTTGTAGGTAGGTTATTAAGTATGTTCACAAGAGCTCCAGGGTATTCTAGCAAAGACTTGGTGAAATCCATGTTTAAGAGTCAGAACTTCAGTTTCACAGGATGGAGTTTTCAGAACTTACAGGAAAATCTTTTTAAAGATAAACATTATGTATTCACAAGTGGATAGTTACCTGCTTTTAAAAACTGAAAAATCAAGGGATTAAATTATGAATTCAAATTAGTAATACTGAGTACTTTTGCATTAAAAAAATCCAGCAGAATTGCTTAGTGCAACTCTACTGCAGTTTCAGTATTACACCACACATGCAACTTCCATGCTTTTTTCTGTCCTCATTAAGAAGGCTGTTCATGCTTCATGCTTAAGTCAGGAGAAAATTTGAATTAAGCATGTATTTTAAGTCAGGTTTTTAAATTTTCTGAGCCTTGCCCCTTATATATTGCTCCCTTTTTTTCTTCCTGCTGAAAATAAAAAAAAACCTGTTGTGAAGGAAAGTTAGGCATACAGGATACTACTTCTTCCTTTCTTGTAAAAGGTTAATATTTGGTTTCTGCACAACCTGCATGTAATGAATTAGAATGTTAATGCTGGAGTTTAAGTGGGTGTGTATTACTTTAGAAGTGTTATCAATTGGTGTTATAATTATTATCCGTGAACAATCTTGCCTGTGCTGGGAAGGAGTAAGAGATTTTTACCAGAGGAGCATGCCTTTCTGTGTGTGTTTCATAGAATCTTTGAGTGCTTTGGGTTGGAAGGGACCCTACACATCAAGTTCCAACCTACTCAACATGGGCAGGGACACCTCCCACTAGACCAGGTTGCTCAGTGCCTCATCCAGCCTGGCCTTAAACACCTCCAGGGATTGAGGGGCCATCCATAAACCTCTCTGGGCAACTTGTTCCAGTGTCTCACCACCCTCATAGTAAAGAACTACTTTCTTATATCTAGCCTACAAGAATTAAGATTTGAGAAATGAGGGTGACTACATCTACAGTAATTTTACAGAGTTTTACTGTAATTTTACAGTGTCAGGCAGAGAGAAGATGGTTGCTTGTTTTTAACATAGTTAATTGCTATAATTTTAGAGTTTGAAGTAACTCTCTTCTTGTGTGGAGATTGTATGTCCCTCGCATTTATTTAAAAAATAAATGTTAATAAACGAAGTTTTAGTGTACACTCAAAAATACAAATCTGAATGCTGCACTTGAGCAGTTTTAACATTTTAAACTTTCTTTACTGTAAAATGTGCAGCTTTTAGTTGTTAATAAGGAAAACTGGTTGTATTTTGGAGAAAAAGCAAAACTAAAATGGAAGTGGCTTCAAGATCAGAAGGGAAGACATTTATGACACAACTATGTTGCTTGAGCTGGATACTAAAATAAATCAATTAAGCATTAAAATTATCTCGGGACTTTTTATCGAGCAAATGTTATACCATTTTAACCTGAATTACTGCTGAAAGTTTTTATTTGTGTGTGTGTATTCAATTTATAACTCAATAGCAGTTTGGGTCTTAAGTTCAGCAAGAGAATTGTTCTCTGGGCATGTGTTCAAAAGGGTAGGGTTAATGATACTAGCAATGTGGTTGCCTTCTGAACTAAAATCTGATTTTCTTTCCCCTTATTTCTTTGCTGTCGTTAGATGCTGTTGCTGTTGTAAAAGGAGTGCTTGACAGTGGCATGTTGCCCACTAGACCAGCAGTTATTACCCTCACTCAGGCTCTGGCAGAAAAAGGGGACCTAAAGAACCTTCGAGCACTTAAAAACATGCTAGAAGACGACATAAATTCAATTGGTGTGTCTGCCTCACTAATAGCTAATGCTATTGCATTGGCTCATACTATGAAGTAAGTATTTTTGGGACTGGCATATATAATTCTCTTATGCAAATTGGTGGGAAATCACTTGAATTATCCGTTTCATTATGTTTTCCTTCTTTACATGGTTAAAATTCAGGTCAGATTGAACAGTTTACTGTTCAGTTCTGTTTTGGTATCAACATTTAGGGTTGAAAAGCATTTGGTATTGGAATACACAGGATAGTTTGGATGCATTTGGGAGAGCATAAGGTCTTCTCTGGTGGCATCGTTTACCTTTGATACTTCTAATGTATTACACTTCATGGGAAATATTCCCATAGAATTATAGAATAGTTTGGGTTGGAAGGATCTTAAAGACCATCTAGTTCTAACCCTCCTGCCGTAGGGACACCTCCTACTATGTCAGGCTACTCAGTGCCTTGTCCAGCCTGGCCTTTAAACACCTCCAGAGAGGGGGCTTCCACAACCTCTCTGGGCAACCTGTTCCACTGTAAAGAATTTCTTTCTTATATCTAGCCTGAATCTACTCTCTTCCAATTTACATCCAATATTTAGTCCTTCCATCACAAAAACCCTATGAAATGTGAATGGTAAATTGAATTACTTTATCAATATGAATGTTAAAAACACCCATAAATATCCATACATATAACACTAGATGTAGCAGACTTTTGCTACAGTTCCAGCAGTTGAAATGATGAAATA
The DNA here is from genome assembly GCA_013400935.1 of Turnix velox. Classification (NCBI taxonomy): domain Eukaryota; kingdom Metazoa; phylum Chordata; class Aves; order Charadriiformes; family Turnicidae; genus Turnix; species Turnix velox. The sequence goes on from VZTY01007796.1 coordinate 17,901, forward strand.
TTACTGTGTTTATCCTTAAAATGTGAAAAACAGGTGCTACATCTGTGGAGTAATTTTATATTTTTAAGGGGTATATTTTGCTGTGATGAACCTCAGTTTCAGTCATGATGATTATCCCCACACTTTGAGTAACCTTTGATTCAACAGTATCATGTTCTGCCTACCACTGTTGTTGAGGCTGATAGGTTGGTTATGTGCTAGTTTATCCTTTCTTTAGAGCTGCATGGGGAAAAGGGCACACTATGAGCTTCTCAGGAACCAGTCTTCAAGAATCTTGCATATTCTGTTATTTTATTTCAAACCAGTATCATCAGGTGGAGCTCCTCCTGTGTCTTACATTGGCAGGTAAAACCTAGTAGTACTTAACTGATAGATACCTGATCACCTCATGCAAGTCAGACCAGGCAGAATAGTCACTGAGGTATTTGAAAGAGCAAGAGAACCTGAATTGAAGGAGAATGTACACCAGTTCCAGTAGTGAGCACACTGTGTCCACAGCCACAGAAGAACAGTCATTTGGATACTTAGATCTGAGCAGTCCTTGGCACACAGTTCTTATTGCATTGACTTTTGCCTAAATGAAACACTCTGAACAGAAGTACTGCATGATTGGTTTCATAATATGCATACTTCCTATATTTCCATGTCATAAAAGTATTGCAGAGTCAGGCTACATTGTTAAGATGTAGTTTGGTGATGAAGGTAAATAAATATTCTGGCACAGGTTATTTAAGTAGCATCAACTTTTCTTATACTGAAACTATACTAGATGCATGTAAAGACTTAGCAGCTAAGCCTTACATAAGTATTATATATTATATATAAAGTATAAACTTTGAGAACCATGAAAAAATATATTCCAATGGATATCTTTAATACCCATTCATTTACTGATGGACTTGTGTTTCTGATACATTTTTCAAAGCATCTTTTGTATCTTTCAAATGGTACTGTGTTTCTGCTTTGCTTAAAAGAATTCAGCATGCTCTGATTACTTTTTCAATTAAATTAGTTTTTAGAGAGGACCTGTGTTGTCCTTGGAACTTTTTAGAGAGCTAGAAATAGAGCTTAAACTTTGCTGAATATTTCCTGCATTGTTTTATTAGCACTTGCTGTACTTAAGCCATAAAGATGTAAAATGTTTAGACAAAGGTACTGACCAAAAGACATTTGGTATTGTCTTTTGTATTTAAAAAGTCACGCATGGGAAAAATCAAGTAAATAATTAATTGCATAGCGTTAAAAAAATACTTTAGTAGCATGTATTAATTATTCACATACCTTCTGTTAATGTTCTGATTTCGCCTTCTAGATTTTTCTAAAGCCACTGTCTGAACTTTTTTCTTTTAATTGAGCAAAAAAGTGTGTCAGAACTACTTAAGCTTTGTTACAGGTGGTAGGTCATTAAAATTTTTATTTATGAATTAATTTAACAATCAGTCAGAATGGCTTCACTTTTACAATATCTAAATGAAGTCATAGGAAATCCACCATTTCTGGGAAATGGAACCTTAATGTAGAAAACAATATAATTGCCCCTTTAGGTAGAGAAATCTTGGTTTCACAAAGTAAACCAGTTCAATCTCTTTTCCTAGCAATGACCTTGATGCTGCTGTGGAATACCTTGAGCCTCTGCTTATCTCTGGTGCACAGAATCCTGATCAATCTGTCAAAAATATTTCCTACTTGTTAAGAAAGGTGTCTGAGGATGGATTAGAACCAGCTTTGGAAAAATGTAAGTTAATTGCAATGATATTTAAATATTCTGACTAGACAGAGGTGTTATGAAAGAGCTATGACATGTAAAACCTGCTCAGTCAGCATAAATCATGCCTGTGAAGTTTACAAAGTGGCTTTTCAATCAAAGGTTTTCCTTATGTGTACCCATCATTTTGCAGTTGGTGCGATGGCAGAGCGGCTGGCCAGTCAGTTTGGAATTTACAGACCTGTCACAGATCTTTTCCTTCAATATGTCAGTGCAGACAGACTGGATGATGCCAGATCACTGCTACAGGTAATGACATAACAAGAGAGGTACAGCAGTGTGTATATCTCTTCAAATGTTAACTGAGAAATTGTCAAAAAGAGGTGGTGTAGGACTAGCATGTTTTTCAGTTACTGTGTTTTTCACAGTACACTTGTACTGACAGTAGCAGTGGGTGCCACAGTCAGAAATTTTTTTAACAAACTGAAGAAAATGAAGGAAGACTAATATAGTGCTTGACATTCCATCCAAAGCAAATATTCTTCAAAATTGCTTCTTGCAAACCATTTCCTTGCAACTTCTCTCATAATTTAAGTACTGTAACCTTACAGCTGTACAGTCTGCAAACCACAAGCAGGGAACATTTGCTTTTTGTCAGCCTTACTTCAGTTGGTTCGTTTTATATATATATATGTATTTTTATATGTATGTATCTTTTAAGTATACGTGTATATATATTTAAATATATATTTAATGCTGTTTTCAAGCATTATGAAGAACTTAATTTGGTTTCTGTCCACTTGACCAGCTGAATGCTGGTCTCTGCACCAGTCTCAGATGAGTTAGTGATCTTTAAGGAATGAAGCAACTGCATTCATGCTGTTTGCACAAAGCTAAAGGCAAAGCTAAGCTAGAGGTGGGATGAACTGTGGGTGAAGCAAGCTTCACAGACTCCCTCAAGGAGGTTCAACCCACTAGATGGCAGTCCAGCAGTCAACCTGGCATCCCCGCTTAATTTGTGCACAACCTCCTTCCTCAGTTTGAGTCCTCTTACCATCTCCTGGTAGTGCCTACTACTCATTTGCCAGTTTCTAAGTGTATTCAGTTGTTTCATCCATCAGATGTTTTGTGTTATTCCAAGACCATTTTTTGAGAAGAATGCATACCAGCAAATGTGTTAGATAGTTCTCCTACACCATGAGGTGTATTCTTTGTCTATTACCTCTTCTGGTATGTTAGTTTTTATTGCTTTGCCTAATGGAGTATTAAATTAAAAGGAGACTACAATTTTGGTATAAAACTCTCTTGTTGAATGGCAGGAAACATCAAAATGAAAAAAATAGTTACTTTTATCTCCCTGATTTCTTTGTTGCTCTTTGACATGCAAGAAACTGAATGAATCAAGATCAGTTACAATTCTTTGCTTTTGTGAAGATAGGAAGCTCATAATTTCAAAAAGCGTTTAAAAATTTTTAAAAAATGGAATAATTTCTATTCATATGTTCCTAAAACTTCTCACTGCAGCAGTATCCAACTATTGGAATGAAATTCATGGCTCTGTAGCAGACTTGAAACAACACTGTATACACTATATGTTGAGGGAGAATCTTAAAATATTTGATGTTAAGTGGACATTCACTTATCATCTTGAGCTGAAACTTCTGTGAATGTAATTTGGGCTTTATGTGGTGCAGGAGCAATTTCAGTTGTGTTAAACATTCTTGTCTGCTATTGTGGATCAAATATTCTACTTATAGGCAATTAGAAGACAATCTGTCCATTCTTGGTTCTTTTCCTTGGAAGTTCATTTCCTGAAAATGATCTGGAATATTAGTATACAGATGGAGAATCTTTTGTCCTCTAAAAATGCATCAAAGAGTCTATTCAGAATTTCAAGAAGGATTTACAATGTCTTTTGTACCGTTTGGAGGGAGAACACTTTTACTGATGGAAGCCAGAAGTGATTTGATACTTCGGCATGAAAGGGGGGCTGTGGAAAACATTTCTCTGTCGAGACTCTTTGCTCTCAGAGCATCCTTATTATACTGACAGTAGGTGAGAAAAGCTAGAACCAGTAAATAAAATGTTGCAAGTTTCTCCCATGAAAATTTAGTCTCCGTTTATCGCCATAAAGTGATTTATTTTGTCAGAACACTACGGGTACACTTTCTTTTCAGGTTGCCTGATGGAATGAGGATTCACACTTTTTCACCTAAACCTTAAAGAGCTTATCAAATCCATCAAACCCTATTATTCATACCATGCATTCATAATAGCATAAGCCAAAATTTCTTGTTTGCATGTATCTAAAATATTAAGTGTATTGAATTCATGATAATTTTATTTTATATATGTGCAGTATTCTGTCTTTCCTTAGCATTTTTGTACTGTTACAATATCTTAGAGCCGGAAAAAGCATTGTGCATTTTAAGAATTTTTAGACTGACACCTTTGAGGAACATGCACTAAAATATTGCCTTGTATATTTTATTTTGCCCTTGTTTCTAAAGTAAGGTGGATTTTTGATTCAGCTGGTCTGTCTCAAACTTTTTTTGAGTTCAACTCTCAAACACTGTCTATTGCAGTGAAAGCCTTTTATAAAATAGAGAGATTGAAATCAGTCCTTTGTATGCATAAGTGTAGGTAATTATACTTTAAAGAGAACTTGCTTTGTACATTTTAATTTTTATAAAGAAACGAGCAGTTATCTCCCTGACACCTTATTAAATGTATAATTAACCTTATGATCCCTAGCTCACTTGTGAATGCTTGGCAGTATAATTGGAGAGGAATAGTGTTTCTCTTTTTCATTCTTTTGCAGTCCTAAACCTCGTTTTTGTAGTATGTTGAAGTATTAGTTTAATTCTTTCCCCTTTTGTTTTAAACAAACTTCATATTTCCCATTTTAAAAACAATGCTTACCAAAATAGTGCATGAAATGAACTTCTTTCCTATGTTTTGTGGTATTACAGTAGTTGTCTTTTTTTCAAACAAATCATTCACCCTGTAAATGGGTAATATATTAGTGTGTTATTTTAAACATCTGTGCTTGGAAATTTTTACCTTAGTCATTTTGCTTATCACTAACCTATTTATGATTGCTACATGAATTATTTATTTTTCTTCAGAGATGTGGTGCATTAGTAGAGGAGAAGAACACTTTCCTGAGGTTTATGGCTAGAGCAGCATCTAAACCTGGACAGGTATAGTACTTTTTCATGTATATCATTCTATATATAGCAAAATGTCAATTTCATAAACCTCTGTGGAACTGTTTTGGATCTTGAACTTTGTTGATAGCTTCATCAGGTTTGAGGTTGGGTGAGTGTTGATCTGTAGAGCTGGTAACATTTAAAGGAGTGGTTATGGAGT
>VZTY01007796.1:23126-34482 GCA_013400935.1 Turnix velox
TTTTGTTACTTCAGAAATTTCCTGCATTTTTGATGTTATATATTGTATCCTACCTGCAAACACAGTACTTTGATTTTTTTATTTCACCTCTCCAGCTTGGTATTGCATCCTGAAAGTACTTGCTTTGTTGGCAACATTGCATGAATGCAAATGCAAGTGAAAACCCTGGCCACTCTCTAATGATAAAATGCCTCTAGGTTTACATTTAGAAACATATTTGATATTACTCATTATGGTGATACATGATTTGGGCCTGTATCTAGCTTGAGCATCTGTTCAGATTCATGGTTTCGTGCTCATTCCTTATAATTCTAAATATTCTAATGTCCATGCCCACTCTACTACCATAACAAAACCACCAACCAGCTTCAAAACATCCAGATGAAAAATCCACAAAACCCGAACACTGAACAGTGACTTATGGTGTCTGTAGAAGTAATTTAAAAACTGGTAACTTTCTAGCTTTTCAAGCTTAAATTTTAATAGCACATAGAAGGTAGGAGTATGTGATAAACTTATTAATTACCATGAAGTTTTTGTAATTCAAGATCTCAGGGGTTGAGGGAGGGCTGTTCCAAATTTAAGTTCATTAGTGAGTGTTCTGACATCTTTGAAGTACTTATCGTAACTGCCACTGACCCCTGTGTCAGTGAGTGGTGTGCATTTTTTAAAAACTGTCTGAAATCCTGACATTTTCATTAATACATTAATTGCTGCCTTCAAAAGAGAAAGAAGAAATTAATGTTTAGACTTCTTGAGCGTGGCTTTTAGTTCTGTCTGTTGTTAGGTTTGGTTTTTTGCCTCATTTTTTTTGATTGTTTCCTACCTGCATTTGAAATTTTGGCAAGGAAGTTGTATTTACTTCAAGATGCACAGTCCATTCCTTGTAGTCGGTTCAGATTATTACACTTAAAAGATCTGAATTAATTGCTCTATCTTTGTAATTTTTTTTTTTTTTTGCTAATGCTGATTTTGTCTATGTGTTGAATTTCATAGGCAAAGATGATTGAGACACTTCTTGAAGTGATTCCTGAGCATCTGGATATGGAAACTGTGTACCGTTACCTCATGAGATGTTATGGTAATTATTCTCCTTGAAATACTGAATTAGTAAGGACATTCAGACATTTAGAGAAGTCATGAAAATCCTTAGAATGGGTAATAGGTCTCCATTTGTTACACAGGTTGAGCCACGAGAGGTGATGTGTTTGTCTGTTTTGAGTCCATCTTGTCTATATGTTACTTTAGCTATTAGTTTGGAAAAGCAACCAAATTACCCAAACCTTAAATCCTTTACAAGAGGAGCTTCATCAGATACAAGGATACAATAGAGGCTAAGTAGGGGAATAAAAAAAGAATTCATCCTAACTCAGGGAGAGAAATAGTCTAGAAGTTAATGACTTCTAGCTTTTTTCCTTAAAAATATAATGCCTATACTTGTTCCTTTTATGTTTCAAAATGAGTGATTAGTTTTATCAGGATGTTTAGATACCTTAGTGTAGATTCTTTATACCAGTTCTAAATTAGGCAAAGTTAGTGTTTCAGATACCTTTGTTTTTATCTGAGTAATTGATTTGAAGTGCTAATCAGTTCTCTTTATAGTTGAAGTCAGAGAACAGTACCTCTAAAAAGAAAGTTGCTTATTTAAATATATTTATTTGTAATAGCTAATCTTGGAAAACCACGGCCCTATGGCAACACTCGCTTGAAAGCTTATGTCTTTGTGCTGTAGTGTCTTTTGCCTTGAGTGGTCCTCCAGTTTTATTACAGGGAGTGGTTACTCTTCACATGTGCAGTACAAGTGAAAAGATAAAGTGACAGAAGCGCTTGTGCTCCTCCAGTCAAGCACCAAGGAGATAAATAGGAATAATAAGTAAAACACTTCAAACCCAAAGCCAAGGTACAGTTCACTGTTTATGAATCAACTTGTAGGAGTTCTGGTGATGTATTCACTTGCTTTAGTAATGTTCATTATTTCAATCACCATCAAACTCATTTTAGCCACGTGGTTTTATTCACAGCAAGGTAAGTTTTCTAACATATTTTTTATAAAATAAAAAATGGCATTTTTGTCACCAGCAAGGTACCTGATGCCATATAATATTGTTAGTCTTTTACTGATTCTGCCTCAGTCAAAATTCCATCTGTGTGCTAATTATTTTCAGTATACTTTCTGACTATGTGATACTACAACAATTTTGTAAAGAGATTGCAGAGTATTCATCTCTTATTATACCTAAAACAATGGTGAGGGTATATTTAGCATGTGAATCCATGTTGTATGTGGGATTGCTGTGTTTTTTTAAGGTGGAGGCATAGCTGGTTCATACCAAGTTCTACACAAGAGATTTAGTACCAGCATGAAGAGTTCTAAAACTTGTTTCTAGGTTATTCTGTATGAGTATCTCACTCATATGAGATGTTGACTCTACTCAGAAGAGTTTCTTGACCCACTTTACCAGGTCTGGGCTGGATGAGTCGCATTAGAATTTCTTTACATTTTTCTAGTGCATCTTTCTGTTTTAAGGAATTAAGGTGTTGTCCTTTCTCTTATGATATCCAGGGGCAATCACTGTATTTTCTTCTCATCATAGAATGTGTTGAGTTTGAAAGGACCTTCAAAGGTCAGTTAGTCCAACCCCCTTGCAGTGAGCAGGGACATCCTGCACTAGATCAGGTTGCTCAGAGCCTCAGCAAGCCTGGCCTTGAATATCTCTAGGGAACCTCTCTGGACAGCCTGTTCCAGTGTCTCCTTGCCCTCATGATGAAGAATTTCTTTCTAATAGCTAATCAAAACCTGCCATACTCTAGTTGAAAACCATTGCCCCTTGTCCTCTTGCTACATGCTCTTGCAAATAGTCCCTCTTCAGCTTTCCTGTAGGCCCCTTTTAGGTACTGGGAGACTGCCTATATGACATGTGCAGACCTGTACTCGTGAACAGCACCTTATCTGCCTCTTCCCCTCATTTTCTGTTTTTGATACTTCAAGCAGTAGTGATTATGTTAGTTTTGTTTGTCTGCTAAAGTGGTCATCTGCAAAATGTACAGTACAACTGAAATTTCAAAGGCTGAGCTTAGGCTGTGTTCTAGCCAAGAGGGCTAGAAATAGAATCTTAAGGTGTTTTATTATTCTTTTTACATTTTACAGTTGACATTAAAACATAATTGCTCATATTGGGCCAAGTACAACCTTGTAGAGTCATTATTTTCTATAGAACAAATGATTCTACTGTCAGGTCCATTGTATTTTTTTAATTCGTTGGAAAGGGGTATGTACAATAGCTGAGTACTATTGCTGCAGTTGGTTACTGTTACTAGTAATCAAAATAAATGGACAAATTATAATGGTTATGTATTTAGCAAAGCTAAAATAGAATATAGATCACAGATGAAGTGTGATCGTGTATCAGACATCCATGACTGAACAAATAAAAGGAGGTTTACTCTTTTTCCTTTGCTGTATACCTTCAGAAAAAGGAAATCCATAAAATTGGATTTGTGGGGACCTTTAAAAGCATTCTAAGTATTGGCTTTTTGCTGTTGTTTTCAGTGCCATAAATACATCTATTTTTAATCAATGGAAAGTTAATGATTTCTAATTGGCTTTCATTAAATCACCACTTCATGTGTTTTTTGCAATAGCCTCCCACATTCAAAAAGCTCAGCCATTTGCCAGATGTTGAGTGTGATGATTTTGCTCAGGAGAAAGGGACCCAGGCTAGGCACTTCTTCCTAACGAAAGCTTTTATTTTCTTTAAGAACTATTGTTTTTCTTGCCCCTGTGGTTATAAAGATGGTGTTTCCAAATGTGAACAAGTAAGAACTCAAGACAGCTCCCATACTGCAGCTGTTTGTTTTTTCCCAAGAATCAAAACGAATTTGAGTTGACACGATGCCTTCCTTACCGTTCACAAGGTGCCAGGAGCTGTTGTACAGCTGCTAGGTCCCTCAGGTCAACAGTCAAACTGTCAGGGGTCACTTCATTTTCACCCTGGTGCTTCTCAAGCAAGTGTCTGACCAGTGGAAAAGTCTATGATGAAGCACAGATAAATAGAGGAGGAGTTTCTCCCTCTTCCACTTCAGAGAAAGGAGAAACATGCTTCACTCTTCCACAGCTGGGAGTTCATAGTGTCTTTAAATAAATGAAGAATGGATTACTTAGAACCCGCTGAGGGGTAGCATGAGTTTTTTGTAACATCAAGCAAAATGTTATTGGTTAAATAAACAATTAATATTTGTGATAATGTTTAGTGAGTCAGTAAAATTTTCCTGCTTGTTAGGATGAAATATTTGTTTTTCTTTGTGTTCTAGCATGAGTTTTTTGTTCCTTTAGGTTATAGTTTTGAGCTAGCCAGCACCTCTGACTTATAACAATATTCTGTCCTTACTTAAGGGAATTAAATTCTGTTCTAGAGTTCTTATGTGCTGTACTTGGCTGGCTTTTGTTCTTTTTATTGTTTTTCATTTACTTTAAAAAGAAACATATGGGTCTTGGTCTCATATATTAGAGAGAAGTGTTCTCACTATTCTGCTCCAGGCTCAGAGAAAAGGAAAGCTAGAATGGTTGTATGTTCTGTTCTCTTTTGCAACTGACAGTAGGATGTGAAGAATATCCAGAATATTTGGAATATTGTATAGAAAAATATTTAGGATTGTTTCAGCAAGCAGTAGCATTGTGTGACATCATGGAAAGCAGGTGAAAAGAGGAACTGTTAACCACTGGCATGTTTCTTTTTGTTTGATTTCTTTTTTTCTTTAGAACTGGATGGGAATGTTGCTTCTGTAAAGGCTGTGTATGAGAAAACAAAAGCAGAGAACATAGAGCTGCCCGAGCTATCTCTGAAATCTTTAGCCACTTTTCTGAAGAAAGCGGGAGAGCCTGTCCCTTTCACTGAGCCCCCTGTGAGTATTTCCTAATTAAAAAAATAGATATGCAGAATTGGGTAGGTTCGATGTTAATAAAACAAATTGCATGAATAATTACAGAGGGATTAGGTCTGCTCAAAGGAGGTAATGTGTGAAGTACTGAGTGTTGCAGGAATAGAAACCTCTTGGAGCTTATGATATTTGAACTACCTTATCGTTATCAAACACTCATCTACAGGTGTACCTTTATCAAATGTCCTTCAGGCATTTATCTAAGCAGTTAAACTTGAAAAGTCTTACAGAATGTATATTTCATCAACATTTAATGGGGTTTATTTTCTGTTAATTAGCTGTTTTGTATATACTGCAAGTTTCTTCTGTAGTGGCATGGGATTTTAGGTGCCACAGATGATTTTTCTGTTGCAGCTTTGCTTCTAGCTTCCTTGCCAACACATATATGCAATTGTGAAAATATATCTTATTTGAGGGTAACAAGTGGCGTGACACTACATCTGTCACAATTCCTTTCACTAATATCATACTTGGAAACATTTGAGCAAAGCAGACTTTGGAGACTTGTTGTATTTTCCCTCTCCAAGCAAACTTTTTATTGCTATATTCTACCCAGTTTTTATATTCTAAAATAAGTGGGTTTCTGTTGTTCTGTAAAGACCTGATTATAAGCTGATTCTCTGTATTGCGTCATGATACATGTGATTTTCTTCTCTTGTTCCTCAAACATTAAGAGAAAAATTTTGCATTAAAAATTTGGTTTAGCCTTTCAACAGGTGTGGAAATTTTTTTTTAATCTTGACATACAGTTTTTAATCTGAATTTTATTTCAACTGTGCAAATCAAAACCCTAAAATATCCATTTTTTACATGTAGGTAGTGAAAATAAGAGTGTTTCTTCCAAGTCTCTAAAATTACTCATTTTCTATTCAGTTTCTCTCTAATGCAGATTGGTCTTCAAAAGCATCTCATAATTTTTTTGACACAACTGCAGATTGCAGTTAAAAAGTATTTTCATTTTAAAAAATGAAATTGATTATATTATTGTATTTTGTAATAGAAGCTTCATTATGCATTTTTGGCAACATTTTCCTTTTTCTTCTCTCTCTCTGATATTTAATTATACAGACTTCAACACAGATCTAGTTTTGCATGACAGGGAATAATAGACTTTGCTTTTGTCAGGACACGCGACTTTGTTCAGAATGAGTAAATTTTCTGTTGAAACTATGTTGAACTTGTTTATTCCACTCTATTTGCAGGAGTCATTCAAATTCTACGTGGAAAAATGGAGGAAAAGAAGGTCAGAAGCATCATGAACCAAGTCTTTTCTGCTTTAGTTGTTTATGAAATTGTTTAAATATTAATTTCAATAAAAATTTTTAAAACTGTGTTGTTTGGTGTAATTTTTAATATAAATCTATGATGAAACAGCACTTGCTATAGCATGAATTGACAGAAACATTCACTAATAGAAATTGTTTAAATTGCTAATGAGATATAAAGAGGCACCTTTCTAACCTGTTTGTGTTTTGATGTATCATGTGCTATAACCTGAACTGTAATTTGGCTCCTGCTGTTTCACCAAATATATGTATATTAGGCAAGTTGCCTGAGCACTCTTTAACTGTTAAATTAAGCCAACTCTCTTCTTTCTTGCTCTTTGCCTGCTCAGTGTAAATTGGGGTAAAAGTAAAGAACATCCTCTACAGGATTCATCTGTATCTGCACAGAAAATAAACACGTCTCTTTTTTTTCTTTTTCAGATTTCTCTTGTAAAATTCTCTTGTGTTAAGTGTCTTCTTAGGGTGTTTCGTATTATTGCACGTGTTGTAGTTCTGTAGCATCTTTAATTTATTCTCATAACTGGTTGTCCAGTTTATGGGTAAGAGAACTGCATATCCCTGAAAACATGACTGCAGTTGTCCTCATGCCTACTGGAAACATGATTTCTGTCAGCATGAGGAGTAAACCTCCCATGGTGTGATGTTTGTTTTTTGTAAGTTGTGAGATCATGAGAATAAGAGACTGAAGAATTACTGAAGATTAAAGAATATATAGAAAATGCATCCATTATCTCTCTGAACAATGATGCAACTTCACAACTGCACACATGGGCACTGCAAGAGGAATGTGATGCGCATGCAGTACTTCAGGAATGTTCTAAAGCATTGTTTTTTGTACACTTAATAACTTAGTTTACTGATCTTGCCATTTTCAGTTCTCTTCCTTAGGTTTCCTGACAGAGACAGTGCAGCCATAATTAAAAATTGATGTTTGCTCACGAGATTTTGGCAGAATTTTGAAAGACTTGTGCACTAGTCTGAATGCTTCGAACTTAGCAGTCAACCAGGAGCTAATTTTTCAGGTAAAATTTCCAATTCATTAGCTAGTACGTTGAGAAATAAGTGGAAAATTCTTGCTGTATCTAAAGTTTGAGGTGTAACTCACCAGGAGGCTGAGGGATAGTGGTAGATTGTGCTTTCCAGGTGGACTGGATGAATCCTGGAGGTGTTTAAGGTGAGGCTGGATGAGGCATTGAGCAACCTGGTCTAGTGAGAGGTGTCTGTGCCCATGGCAGGGTGGTTGGAACTAGATGATCTTGAAGGTCCCTTCCAACCCAAACCATTCTAGGATTAAATTCCTGGCTTCATCTGCCTCTTTGTTGGTGTGGTTTTATGGTTACCTCCATTAATTAGCAAGCACAGACTTGACAGTGTACCTCACCAGCATGGTTCTAACTGCCTGGCACCCTTTGTTCCTAGGTTGTATTAATGTTTGAAATTTCATTCAGAGAGAAACACAGCCATTAGGCTATCTGATAGCAAAGCCTCTGCAGTACTGGGTTTATTTCATTTCACAAATGGAGACTTTGTTTTTAGGGAAAAAAAATTAAAAAAAAAAGCTACAGCTACATTACATACATTTCAGTGTAATAGCAGCATAATTGAGGACTGTGTCACCTGCTTAGCAACCCTTCCTCCAGTGCTGCAGCTCTTGTTTTTTAGAGGTCATGTTGTGAATTTCTCTCAGTTCCAGAGCAGAGTTGCCATGCTCCACTACAGCAGTGGGACCATATGCTTTTTTAGCTGAGCTGGAACATAGAGGGTAAGCAAGAAAATTAATATTACTTGAACAAACACTAGATCCATCACAGAGGAAGTGAACAGCAGATCTGTAGATCTTTAGTGACTTCTCTGCCAATGAGTTGGCATCTCATGTGGTCATGGAGCTGGGTGCAGTTGACCATTGTGTGCTGTATCTGTCACTGGTCTGTGCTGGGATACTGGTTGTGTGCCCTGGCTGCTGCTTTCTGAAGCAGAAGAACAGCAGAGGACAGGGCAGCCAGTGGCAGGAGTGGTGCGTATTGCTGGTGCCCACGCCTGCAGGCTGAGCAGTGTTAGTACCAGTTGGCATCTGTAGCTTTTTCTTCTGGCTTTTTCTTGACGTGATCCCTTCATGGAATGATGCCCTGTGGTTTTATAGTTAGCAGTGAGGGAAGTAAATTTGATAGCCTGTCACTGAGGAGCACAACTTGAATTCTTTCTGGCTCTGAAGTGGCATGTTGGAAAGCGATGGGCTGGAAGAGCCTGCTGCTGAGCCTGTTCAATGTCAGGGAGGTGCTGTGGGAGCAGAAGTCCAAACAGCAGCAGGATCTCCTGGTGAGGCTGGAGGCTCACCACTTGGGACTGCAGAATGTAGAAAGCAGAGATTATTCCAAGGATAGGGAAGGGGTGTCTTTGCCTCATAATATTTTTTTCCATTTTCTATTGCAGTGAATGTTTTGTGTTCAATTAAGGCATGATTACTACAGGGGAGCACAGCCTCTCCTGTCTTTAAAATGTGGGACATTGAAGGATTTGTGCCACTCTGAGACACAATCATCTCAGTCTGAAACAAGGTTACACTGGGGAGGTTTTGCAGAGTCGGCTGTTTGTGCAGACTCTTCTAGAATGCACTTGAAATGATAATATTTCTTGGGCAATGGTGTGCTGAGCCTTGAAGCATGAAGGAAAAATGCAGTTCAGAAGGTTGGTTTTGCTTCACCTAACAAGTAGACAAGTTTTCATTATTTATTTCTCCATTATTGGGAGAGAGAAACCTGTGGGATGACAAAATGCAGGATGGCAGCCTTGCTAACTTGTCACGGTGATTTATTAGTCCAGCCACCAAACCTGCTCTGTCATACTGACCACAGCACTTACCCCTTTAAAGCAGAGAAGAATTATTTGCCACCGGCCAGTAGCGGGTAACTGGGGCTGTGGGAGATCCAGAGCAGAAGCAGGGTCTGTGAGATGGGAGTGTGCTTTTTCCAGAGGCTTCCGTGGGAAGCTGAGAGCGTGCTGACATGAAATGACCTGACATGTTACTGTAAAAAGCAAATTGTGTGAGTGTGTTTGTGTTTGCATAATAGTGTGTCGTGATGGGGGGTCGAGAGGACTGGGAAAAGCTTGCTGCTGGAATTGAGGAGGCTTCATCTTCCCTCCCTGCCCTGCACCACGTTGTGGATTCCCCTTTTCCTCCCCTTCAGCTCCCCTTGAGGATGCCTTTTGGTTTTCAAGCTCAATGTGGGAGAAGTTTCCTTGTTAACTACCAATGCAGTCATTTTGCAGCGTGATAATTACATGCTGCAGGTTCCATCCCTATCTACTAAAACAGTTTGTTCAACTCATTGTCTCCTGAGACCCTTTTCTGTAGCCAGAAACGTGGCTCAGGAGGTTGGTAGCTGTCTTTAGGCTTTCTTAATAGGTACCTACAGCTGAAAATGGAGTTGCTGAAGAGATTGTGTTTGTGGCACTGACAGCTCAGAAGGTTTTTATGGATTAGATGCAGGATTCCTGCTGCAGTTTACAGTAACACTAGAGGATCATAACAGTGAAGGTAGGATCACGAGTGCACCTATTGACAGAGAAATAGAGTGGAAGCGTGTTCACCACAGCACTACTCTATTTATTGCTTTTTCTCAGAGGTGTGATGCTTCCAGGCTCTCCAGGAACACAGCAGAGGAGGAAGTGACAGAAGTGATGGACGTGACAGGGAGGTTTTGCTGTTCAATGTGAGAAATCTGTCAACATCTAGAAGGAATATCCCATTTCCTGCATCATTCTAATATTGCCATAGAGGTGAAAAAGGTGAGGCTGTCACTGAATTTCTTAGCATTTCTTTAAATTACATAATTTCTGTGTAAAGTCAACTGCAAAAAGATCTTTCCTTTTCAGAATGGCTGCAACCATGTAGCTCACCAGTACTTTTAAAAATCAATAATCAGAGGAAACCCAATATCTTTTTAAGTCAATGGCTCCAACTGAGACTGCAGGATGTCCTCCTGAGTTATGAGTGTGCAGATCCTCTGCTATAGGAGCAGAGTTCTGGGATTCCCCTTAGGTATGGAAATAAAAGCAAATCTGGAACTTTGAGATTGGAGATTTCTCTGCTGTTTCCTGTAATTAAGAAAATGAGATAATAGAAACTGTCTTATGCAGTGCCTGCTATAGATGAGAGTTCCACACTGATCTACTTTTAGCTTTTAGATAAAGCTATTAATGCAAGGTTTCTCCCTGATAGTCCTAAACCTCTATATTCTAACTGGCTGATGCTTCACAATTTCTCATGTGATTATTCTTAAAACTCTTTGATAAAGCAGTGATATCTTTAGAATTGCTGTTGTCTGCCCCTAGATCCTGGCCTTTTTGTAGCTCTTTGTTTCTTCTTGTCATTTCACTCTGCTAAAAGCACCAGTAAACTCAAGGTTCAGAAAGCAGCAAACTTCAGTGTCTCGTGGTAAACTGATGAGTCTTGAAAACTGGCAGCAAATTTCATTCTTTTTTTTTTATTTGCAAGTAGTTTGTATCTAGTGTGCTTCTCATGGTCCATGAGACCTGGCCAAATCTGAAACATGAAGTTAGAGGAAGAGGTGTAGATAGTGTAGATGACTCTTCAGGGAGGAAAAGCCTTTTAGGTAGAAAAAAAGCTGAAATGTAGAGAAACCAGGGTGGTGTGGCCTGGACAACTTCCTTTAATGTTGTCTAAGAAGGCTTTGAAAGGGCTCTTTGATGAATGCTGGAGTTCTACTGAAGGGAGGGGCTATGAAGAGTGATTATCAATGTCCAGGTCTGCTTCAGAGGAACTCTGAAGGAAGGGACTGGAAGTAGTGGGAAAACATCGAGATGGGAAGGATGAGAGATGGAATTTCAGGTGATGATGTTTTAGGTCTGGTTGGATTGGGAGTGAGTGACCATGAGAAGGACCAGCCCTAAAGTCACTGGCAGTCTGTCTTGATGACAACACCCTGGATATTTGCCTTTCTCATGTTCCTCAACCACTGAAGAAGAAAGCAGGGACAACAGCAAGGGTTGTCAAGAGGGTGAGTTAGCTGTGAAGCCAAACTCAGTGAAGAAAGAGGCTATGAAGGACTGTTGATCCAAGCCTGGGCCTCTCAAGCCTTTTGATCACAGGAGCAATCACAGAATGTCAGGGA
>VZTY01007797.1:0-15656 GCA_013400935.1 Turnix velox
CTTCTCTTCTTCTGTGTGCAAGTAGTGCCAATATTCCCTGAGGACCTGTCTTCTTTTGTCAGGTCCTCTGCAGTAGGTCTCTTATGGTCTACTACAACATCCCCTTCCTCGTTTAGGACCCCATACTTGTTCTGCAGAGGCACTATGGGTGGTGGGGGGGGGTTGAGAAGGGATTTTACTATTTCTTCAGGTTGGGATCTGTCTCCATTCCCTACAACCTTTGTGTTCACCTCCCTCTGATTTGTGGGAAGAGATGTGATTGTCAGGTTTATGCTGCCTATCAACATTGTTTCTGATTCAGCCTATGCTGTGGGCATCGTCTCATACATTGAATATGAAGTACTCAAAGACATTGATAACTGTAATTTGTTTTGCATTTTATGATAACTTCTTGTCTCTCACCATCTTTCTCCTCATTTTATTTTCCATGTCCAGTTTCATACTGGATTGCCTGGACCAATTTTCAAAGGAAACCAGTGAGCAGATACATTGAATGGACCTGTGCTAACTCCAGACTTCTTTTCACAGGCACAGTTGTCTCACAGAATTTTCACCAGAATGCCAAGCTTTGCAATGGGATTTTAACCTGAGACATGAACAATCGCGGCAGATTGTTGCATCCTGCCCTAAATGTCAAATGCCTTACCTGTCTGCTCCAGTAGGCATTAACTGCAGAGGGCTGGAAGCCTTGCAGTTGTGGCAGTCACATGTAACTCAAATTGGTGAATCTGGTCACTTAAAATATGTCCATGCCTCTGTAGACACATATTCACAGTGCATTTTTTCCTCCTGCTATCCTGAAGCAAAAGGGAAGGCTGTGGTAAAATAATTTTTAGCAGCCTTTGTCACCTTAGTAGTACCAGCTGAAATCAAAATAGATAATTGTCCTGCCTACGCATCATGTGTGATGTGCATCTCCATTTATTCAGCTGCTGGGAATTAAACATGTTATTGGTATCACACATTCCACCATGGGTCAAGTGATTGTAGCATGTGGTCATGGCACCCTTAAAACATTACTAGATAAACTAAAAAGGGTATGAAATGGGCCTCATTGCTAGAAAGAGTAGCAAAGGCAGTGTATGACCTATATTTTCTGAATTGCAGAAATAAAAAAGAGCCACTGATGGTGAAGCATTTCATGTCTTCGTCAGCAGGAAATCAAGATGTGACCAGAGGGAAAGTAAAAGTCATGATTAAAATCTAATTTCCCAAAAATAGGAAGGCCTTTTCCTCTACTAACCTGAGGAGGAAGTTATGCTTGTATTACCACAGATTCAGGTCCATGATGAGTTCCTGCAAGATGGGCCTGACCAGCCTTATCTTCCTAATCATGATCATAGGAGCTGAAGAAAATGTGTGGTTCATCCTGGCCAACAGGACTGAAAAATTGGAAAGGGATAGTTGAGAATGTCAGTCTTTTGTATTATAGAAAATACTTTACTATGTAAGTGTCAAGAGTGATTAATTGAGTACATAGTGCTAACTCGGACAGGTCTGACTTTGCTAAGGCTAGCATCTTTTTCAATATTTGGTAAACAGTTATCAGTTAAAATGGATTGTGGGCTCTGCTGTGGTTTTACAAGAGGTAGCAGATCATTGTTGGTACAAGAGGTGTTTTCCTCATCTGTGGGGATAGACCCTGTCCATCTCTACCCTCACACATAGTAGAAGGGCCTTGTGGATTAGAATGATTAATAATCATGACCCCCAAAGAGATCATGATAATCAGTCACCTTAAAAAAGAGTTAACTAAGGGAAGGAGAAATGTGCATGCTTTTAGTGAAGGCTGTGATAATATTGTCATATTTTGGAAGAGCTGAGACACACCTTTCTCTCTTGGGGCAGGTGTAGCTAATACATTAACAGCTTTGAATAAATTTGAGTTCTGGCTGGCAAAGCAGACCAATACCACCTTTGCTGTGTCATCTAGCTTACTAGATGTTGGTTCTGTTAGATGTGCTAGGACTCAGACTGGTGCTTCTGTTTGAATTGTTTTCTCTGTACCTCGTTTTGTAGGAATAATCAGTGATCAGTTAAAGAGAAATGTTCTTTTATTAAGAGCAGAATGTTAAACGTGTGTTAACTGTAGGGTTAACAGACTGCTGGCTCAGTGATTCAGATGTCCTTCAAGACAACGGACCTGTTGGGAAGAAAACACGAGGTTTGCCCAGGAACATTGAGACAAACAAAAGATAGATGGGAGGGACATTATTAGTGTTAAGGATGAACTGATGGAAATCTACCAGCAAGTAACCAGAACACATATAGTGAGATTTTACACAAAAAATGCTGACTGATGACATACGCTAGGTCTCAGCCAGTCCATTAGCCATCATAGTAAGGTTAAATGTCTCAAACTGAACAGTCAGTCCAAAGTCACAAAAACCTGCTTCTAAAAAACTCCTAAGTAGAAACAGATCAATCATAAACACAGCATGGGTGGTATTCTACTGGACTGCATCCTACTTGGTTTTCTGTAAAATCCTAGGCTGTTAATGTTGTTTATACATTCCCTATTTCTATAGTGTTTGCAATATGGAATATCCTGTTAATAAGACTACAGTTGTGTCTTTCCAAACACTGTAGCCACTTGTAACTTTTTCAGTTCCTCTTTTATATTTTTGGGAATGATCCATATATCCATTTCCTTTTTGTTTGTCTCCCCTTTTTTTTTTTACCTTCCTGCTGGGAGCAAGGGGCATTTGTCTGCTCTTGGAAGAAGTGGTTAAACCACTCTTCCAGCAATGCTTTTGTGACTGATAGCTTTTGGTTTAAAATGTGGAAACAAAGTTAAACCCATTAAGCAGTGTTATTGAGCAGGAATTTCTTTATTGCAGTTGCGGGCAACACAGGGGATAGCTCCTCCATAAGTGCACACCGAGGTCCCAAAATCAGCAGCGTTTATCAGGAGATACATGTTCATGAAACTTTTTTCTATGGTAATATAGGTTCTCGCTTTGAATGCTAATGCACAGTCTCACTTGGTCCTGAAGAAATGGGTTGGTGGTCGTTTTGGGGTCGTACCGCCATCTTGTGTTGAAGCATGTAGTCTTCCTCAGGGTTGAACTTTTTTACCTTTGGTATAATTCTGCTGACACTTCAAGTTTCTATGGTCAGCAATTAAGGAGCACAGATGCAGAATCTTGCTATCTTGTCTTCTTGCTGGGCCTCTGCATTCTGTTCTGTCTTACCTTGTTTAAAAGTTAGCAGATTCTAAACTGGCTGCACTCCAAAGTTTTCATTTTCTCCCACCCCTATTCAGGTTTGTACACAAGAGAAAAGTCTTACTTCACATACATAAACCAATACACGTTGTGTTATAGAATATACTGGACCAGTGGTCAGCCAGCTCAAACCTCCTTGGAAAGTGTATGTTCCTTGTGGTCCTCTAACCATGCTCACAGTTTTCATTGCCCTGACCAAGACTTTCCTATTCACATATCTTTCTGTATTAACTCACCTATGACTGTAACTATTCTGTTATCCTACATGCCCATATCTCATGGCTATGATGAACTAAAAGGGAATATTTTGACATAATCATTGTTTAAAATCTTCAGTCAAAAGACAGGCCAATGCTTCTGGAATAGTGTTAGATGAAACACCAGCTAGAGCTATGGCCAGAGAATCCCTATAGAAGTGTTTATGATGATTTGAGGTATTAGTGATCCCAGCTCAGTTGTCAACGATGGCACATCCCTCCTGCTGTTTGTATCTCTGCCTTCAAAGAAAGCCTGGAGGATCAATTGATGTGCTCTTCTTTCAGATCAAGAAAGTCTGACACTTCACATTCAGTCGTTGTTTACTGACTGACTTTGCTGTTATGCAGATGAAGTCTCATCAGTTTCATCCCCAGAAGTAAGAGCATAAGGGACAATATTTTATTCCATGAAGTGCTAGGATCTCAAATCACAGCTGGCTCTGTGGCAGTAGTATATGTCTTGCTCACAAGAGCTCATATTTCATGGAATCATAGAATAGGTTGAGTTGGAAGGGACCTTAAAGATAAGTTAGTTCCAACCCCCTGCTATAGGAAACCCCATCCCTCTAGGCTGTTCAGTGCCTTGGTCAGCTTGGCCTTAAACACCTTCTGAGAGAGGGCATCCACAACCTCTCTGGGCAACCTGTTCCAGTGTTTCATCACACTCACTGTGAGGAATTTCTTTCTTACATATAGCCTGAATCTACCCTCTTCCAATTTACATCCATTATTCTTTGTCCTTCCATCACATATCCTAATAGAAATAATAACCTGCCTTTCTGTAGGCTACTATGAGGTTCCCCTTGAACTGCCTCTTCTCCAGGCTGAACAACTGCAACTCCTTCAGCCTTTCTCACAAGGGAGGTGCTCCAGCTCTCTGATCATCTCTGTGGCCCTTCTCCAGACCACTCCAACAGATCAATGTCCTTCTTATGTTGAGGATGGAGTACTCAAGGTGGTTCCTCAACAAAGCCAAGTAGAGGGGCAAAATCACCTCTCTTGACCTGTTGGTCACAATTCTCTTGACGCAGCCCAGGATTCAGTTGGTCTTCAGGCTGCAAGTGCACACTGGTGACTCATGTTAAGTTTTTCATCCACTGACATCCCAAAATCCTTCTCCTCAGGGCTGCACTCAAGCCACTCTCCACCCTGACTGTATCTGTGCTTGGGGTTGCCCCAGCCCAGGTGCAGAACCTTGCACTTGTCCTTGCTGAACTTCCTGAGGTTGGCATGGGCCTGTCAAGGTCCCTCTGGATGCCATCCCTTCCCTCTAGTGTGTCAACTGCACCACACAGCTTAGTGTCATCTNGAGCCATTGACTGCAGCAATGAGAGATCATGCAGCCATTAACTGCAGCAGTGATATCATTCAGCCAGCTCCTTATCCAAGGAGTGGTCCATCCATCAAACCCCTTCTTTCCCATTTTGTTGACCAGGATATCATGCAGGACAGTGCCACATGCTCTACACAAGTCCAGGTAGATGATGTCAGTTGCTTTTCGTTTATCCACTGATGCTGTGACTCCACCAATAGAAGGCCGACACTATAGTCAGACACAAGTTGCCCCTGGTGAAGCCATGTTAGTTACTTCCAATCACATCTGTGTCATCCTCCATGTGTTTTTGTAGCACCTCCAAGAGGATCTGCTCCTTGATTTTGCCAGGCACAGAGGTGAGACTGACTAGCCAGTCCATAGTATATGAAATGAGAGACTTCCGTCTTTTATTAACATTCCAGTACATTTTCCTGCAGCATTTTTCTTTTGATTTCTTTAAGGCTGGCTCTCTATATGATAAAGCAAAAGCAATCACATATAGACATTATTTGGTGTACTCATAGGTCATATAGTTTTTTCTGGATCTATAAACCCATGCACACTGTATTTATGGTATTTATGTCTTTAAGACTACGCAGCTGTCTTACGACACTTGGATTCCTGGAGCTTTATCTCTTTGCTAATATTGTAATTCATTCTGTGCTTGATCTAATAGTGTTGTCAGTAGAGAATAACATATATTTACTGATAAATCACCATACTAATGGAAAAAATAGCCGGGGTTATATGTCACAGTTTTATTAAAGATTTAGAATGGGACCTTGAGCATGCTCCTGTTTATATAGTAGAAAGTAATGTTTCTGTTAATGTTCATGGTTGAAGCACTCAGTTTTTGTATGTATTATAAACCTGAATTATTCTTGAAGTACTCTACTGAACAGAAGTATATCTCAGTCACCACTGCACTTTACAAGGAACATTTTTTGCTTTGATTTTGGCATTGAATAGTGCAACTCTTGGATAAATGATGGCAGGTATACATATTTATTTATTTGTTTATATACTTAGGTTCCTATTTTTGATGTTGATGTGAGAGTACTCAAAGACCCTTGTAACTTTACCTTATTTGTCTTCTGAATAGGAAGACTTGCAATGATTTCCTTTCTCTAGTGATTACACAGGTTCATGTCTAATAGACAGGCTCATACTACATAGAAATCTTTGTAGAGGACGCTAAGTTTCTAGTCTCAGACCAAAATGTTGCAAAGGTACCTAAAAGTGTCTAGTGTTTGTCAACTACTCTAAGACCAGATAATTTTCCATATTCACTATCATGTTCTGCAAATATACACTGAAACTGTCCCATTTGAAAAATACAAGTGTCTTCAATGGATGAAAAAGGGGAAAAAAGATAACTAAATAACTGCAGTTGTTTG
This sequence comes from Turnix velox, assembly GCA_013400935.1. Classification (NCBI taxonomy): domain Eukaryota; kingdom Metazoa; phylum Chordata; class Aves; order Charadriiformes; family Turnicidae; genus Turnix; species Turnix velox. The sequence continues at coordinate 6,197 of VZTY01007797.1, forward strand.
TAAAGTCTGCTATTTAAATGATCATTTGAGTTTGTTGTCTGTGTTTGTACAACTGTAATGAATAAAAGTCTTCACGTTATTCTTCTATGCAACTGAAACTGTCATGAATCCGAAGACCAGCCCTACACCTTGCCTAAGCACAGCACTATAAATTCCATTTTTCAGGATAGAAAAAAAAATCACATATGTAGGACTAGAAGTGTTTGGCTACATTGTATTTTAATTAATTTTGAATCTTTACAAGATCAAGGCACTCCTTTTATATTGCACTGTAGGAACTGTGTATGATCTGAAAGTAAAAGCACCATGCTGTAGAGCCCTCTACTGTTCAGCAGTTTCCAGAGGCAAACTCTGATAATTGGGTCTTGGTGGTACAACAGATGCTTTATGGTAAAGAGCAAGGATGATTTCTGTGACAGTGACAGTAATGCTCTGATAGGTACACTGGACACTAATGTAGTTCTGTGATTTGAGTCTTCAGTATCTTATGAAATCAAGAGAGTGCAGAAGAAATACACTGTTGGTTTGGAAATTGTAGAGTTAAATATGGCAAAAAGTTTTACCCTTATACCATACTTTGTATATTTTAAATTGTAGAATAATTCCTATGGAAAAATATCACAGCCAACTAATATTTCAAGGAAAGTAGAACTATGTTTCTGTGTGCTTTTATATGTCTGTTAAAATAAGAGCTTTGAAATATAATCCTTTTTTAGACCATTTCAATGAGAAAAAAATCCATCTCAGAACAACAATGCATGGTATCTTAAGAAGTGACATTAAATTTGTTTGTGACTAAAAATAAATTTAATATTTTATGTCGAACTATTAATTTTAATATTAATTTTCTCACTTTAATAGCTTGTCTGGTCTTATATCACTGAAAGTCTCCATAGACAAATAAAGATTTAAACAAAAAACAGAACCAACATTGTTCACAATTTATTGTGAGATTTATTAGTATTTCTGATCACTCACAACACAGAGATCACTTGTGTAAACAATGTTACTGTACAATGCATAGAAAAATAAATGCAACAAATGCATTGCTTCAGGTTATAATATACACTATTTTTTGTACTTATTGGAGGTCATCAAAACTGAAAGAATAAAGAAGTCAATCCTGACTTTTCAAATTGTGTTTTGCCTCCATTGCATGTCTGAGTAATCCCAGTGAAGAGATGTATATGCAGGAAACAAACACCTGGTAACTTGTTGGCCTGTGCACAATGTTTTTCAAATATAGATGTAACTTAAGTATTTTCCTGATTACTATTCCTTTGCACTGTATTCATCATTAAGGTTTTAAAACTATAAAAATGTTGTTTGGAAGCAAGTGCAAGACTTGTTATTCTTGATTCATGTTTTTTGTAGCTAACTCAATGTCATTTTATATGACAGATATTTTAGCTCTGTCTCGTAGCTGTGCAACAAAACCTATAATTTTTTGCGTATCAGGTCAGAAAATTGTTCTCTTTTAGATTTTAGCAACCAAACATAGTTTTGTTTTGTGTCTAGTCACTGATACCTTGAGATACTCTCAACAGCCCCAACCTTCAGATCTTTCAAAATGGATTCATTTTCCCCAAAAGGATACTTTCCCACAGTGTCTTAACTGATTTAATCAAAGTGTCTCTGATGAGTTACTTCTCCTGAATCAATGTCATGGTGGAGAGGACCTCAATGGACAGCTCAGTCGCTTCACTGAATCTATTTGGCTTGCCATATGAAATGTCAACTAATTTCAAGACTTTGGCTTGCAGTCACTGATCATCTATGTCAGAAAGCCTCAATTTATCTTTTAATTCAGCTATTTTCCTTAAAACTAGACCAGCCAGGTTCCTCTCATTACCAGGAAGAAACATCTGCATGAGTACTTCAGTTACTTTTCAACTGTTTCAGAACCGAAACACAGTAGTCCAATTAAACCCTGTCAAAAAAGTACCAAGAGAGTAACCAGAGCTTGAAATTCAGACTGCACATTTCTAGATTCATTGAATACTGCTTATGCATCTGCAAACATGACACCTCTCAAAAAAGGATCTTCTTATAACTGATGTCCACAGGAAATGTTCCATTTAAAAGGTTTACCTTCTTGATCTACCTAAGAAAATTACTTTCAGAAGCCTACTGCTTGATCTTTGCTATGACAAAGTACTGTAACTACTGTACAGAGTTCTATTTCTACCAGAATTAAAGTTATTCCATGCCACAGAAATTGTGGATGTCCCCTAAATAAGGCACAATAAGTGCACAATAGGAGCACTGTTGCTTACAATTAGTTACAATTTAGTTTTGCAGCTTACACTGCGTGACAATCTGGCTACATAAGGAAAAAGAGGGAAAGAAAATTTTAAGAGCAATATAGCAAACCCTCAAGAAAAGGAACAGGAAGAAAGAGGTATTAAACTATCAGTAAAGCAGCTGGTGTGCTTTTCCTTTCATGAAAAATATCAATGTGACAGATACATTAATCATTACAGCAAATACAAAATGATGACACTTTCTACATTCCACCTCTCTCTAAATAAAGGAACAAATAAATTTTTTGAGATTTTTAGGCATCATTCTTTAAAAAGGGAGCATGAAAACAAACCAAAAATCCCCATCCATTTGCCAGTACAGATTTCTTGCCAGAAATCAGGTTCAAATGAAATTAATTGTCTTCATAATAACATTCAACCCTCTCATTCCAGACATACTGAAGGATCTTTGCCATGATAAAATATGCTGTTGGATCACCTGCTTAATATTCCTTATCAAAATCTGTACCATGAACTCTAGTCTCTGTCTCAAACCTCAGACATATAGCCTAAATAATTACAACAGCTATGGTCAAAACAAACACTATTTTGAGGCTTAGCATGTTTTCTTCCTAGATGTGGTCCTAAGTATCATAAATTGAACAAGGAGGGGAAACTGGACTGTATGAAGAAAGATTTCATGCTGTTGGGGTAGACCCCACATTGCTGTTCTCTGCTATAGTGGAGGTAACCCATTGACCACAGACTACATTCTGTGATAGTCAACAATCTTAATCAAACAAGACTGAATAATACCAGCTAAAACACCAGTAAGACCACAATACTGCACTGCATGCTATGGGTTGTGATATGAGATGATCCAATACGTATTTACACAATTTGCATTTACACTGCAAATGACTTAACTGCTGAGCTGTTTGGGGACCTTTGACTGTGATGACCAAATCTCATAGTGACTTTGTTACTTCGGCATTGTGAAGTTCTTTATCCATTGTATTCTCTTCATTTCCTTATGAAACACAATTAGTATAAGTAAAAGGATATTCCCTCCTTCCCTATCACTGGGTTACACATTTGCTAGCCTTTCACAGTGTCTTGTTTTCCACTGATAATAATAGAGATTTTTGCATGCCAAATTTGGATTTCATCTATGTTTTTCAAGGTTGATGTCTTTAATTATGATAATTCTGGATTGAGCAATTTTACTGTGAATCTCTGAAGGCCTACTTTGGCCACCAAAGCCTCTCTGGTTTACAATAAGGAGTCCACAGTGGCTAGAGTGACTGGCATTGGGAAAAAAATGAAAACTACATTAAGATTTAGAAATTGAGAAAGCAATATGGAAATGAGGCAACTCATATTTGAACAGTCATTTCACTAAACAGAAGTGAGCGTGGGTAGAATTTTCTCTTTTACTGGGATTTTTGGTAGCTCGTAGCAGTTGGGAATCTCTGTTTTATCAAAAGCCCTCTTTAAAATAAATCAATGGCTGATTTGTTTCTTCTTCCATATTCTCTCCTTTTTCTGTAATTCTATCAATATTTGTCCACATGTTATCTTAGAAATGAAATTTTGTTAAGGAGTTTGGTTCCCTGATGGCACATATTTCACCACATACACAAATAAACATTTTTGAAAAGTTTAATGAGACTTCCATGAAATTTTAATTACTCACAATTATTGTCTGGCTTTTGTCATTCCATTAAATCACAGGTGCTTCCGTAATCAATGAACATTCTATACTGAAGATTACAATTTTCTCTCTGAAAACATGATACACATATCTCATGAAAAATATCACAAAAAAAGCTTCACTATTTTCATGTGGAGATCAGTAGTGGTGAAGATTGTACAGTTCATCAATTATAGTTGCAACGATATAATGTAATGTGCTACTGAAGGAATCTTTGGATGATGTGACCATGGGCATGGCAAAAAGGTGATCCTTATGCGTTAGGGGGTTGTTCTGTGTTACTTGCATTCTGTAATTTATTGTTAACAGTGACCAAGTAAAACTATTTAAATGAAGCAATATGATGCTACATAACTTAGAATATACCACCTTAACACTCGAGTTCTGAGAACTCAAAACCACTGTGCATTGCTTCCATGTAGTGCTCTAAGTGGGATGTTTCCAGTGGCTCATGGAAGGGGACTTTTCATGGTAGTGAATGTCGGATATGACAGTCATAAGCAGGCATTTTCTCAATCCATAAGGGCATGGATACACACAAATAAATTATCCAATTATTTAGTTCCACTTATATTAAAATTGCATTTAAAAATTAATTGAATCCACTGACTTGTCAACTCAATGGACAGTATGTAAATAGTCTTAGTATCCAAATATTTTGAGAATGAGAAAATTTCAGTTATTCTTTACTCTAATTTTCATCCTATGACATTAAACATATGCTCTTTTTGAAAATAGTCATCAGCCTTCCACATGATGTATAACTAGCTTTATCACTGAGGAAAAAAATTTCCACTTTGAGTCCTGAGAAGCAGACCCACTGGGAGACACACAAATGGTAAAGCACACTGAAGGACACAAAAAGGCCCATAAAACATCAGTAGGGTTATAAAGGTCTAAGAATTTTAATTGCTGTGTGCCATTGGGCCTTCACAAAGCAATCAAGCAGGCAATCTCCAAAGACAGTCCTGCCATAATACATTTAACAATAGAGTTCTCACCACATCAGCAGACTAGGGTTTGTGAAGGTCCCAATAGCAATTAATGACCTTGTACATTGATAGAAAAAGACAAAACTACTTAGATTAACTACCCTTTTTGGATGCATATCTTAAGCATCAGAAAGTATATTTGAAGACAAGGAATGCAAAAAATTTTTATTGTTGATAAACAAACAACATTCCTATCATTCTTGCATTCTTGTCTATGTAGATTTTTAAAGATCTTCCTTCCTGATATTATTTAGGGGATATTCTGAAAAAAACACAGTGTATTTCTAGCTCATGGAGGATTTTTGTTGGAATTACATGACATTATTTTTCTAACTATGCAACGTAATTCTTCTTTGGAATATACTATATTTCTGATATTGATGTTGAATTCAAACATACAATAGTAACAATAAACAGGGTTACAAAGTTAATATTGTTAATTTTGAGTGTAATTATTTTTTTTAGCATATATATCTTCCTTGTTACCTGTGTTCTCAAACACTAGTTAAATCGTATAATGTCTCTGATTCAATGTGTAAAATAGTAATCATTATATGAAGGTAGCCACTAGAGTCTAAAGATAAGTAAATCAAATAAATGAAGCTGGATGCTGGAGAAAAATAAAGGCAAAGTAAGTCCACAGAAAAACTCATATAGTAACTCTTACATGGAATTTTATTATTTGAGTGTTTTTAGAGTGTATTAGAGAAAAATTTAATGATGGGTTTTTTTCTGATGTTGAAATACCACCTCAGTGAACGAGGGTCAAATATTTGATTTTATTTTAAATATTTTCAAGAGACGTATTTCAGACATAGCTAACTAAATAATCAAAATAATTCCTCTGACTTTATTTTCCATTTAAAAAAACTTAGTATTCTTTTTAATAAAGCCCCAGGACATAACCCATGTAAGGATTGCTAAAAAATTAATAATCTTCTGGAATTTCCATTTGCAATCTGATTTAATCCTTGTCTCTTGACCTCAGTTTAATCAAGCTTATATAAAGAATCATTCTGGTTTTACGAAGCTATTATCATGGTATTTTTAACAGTAGGTGATTCATTTGGTAAATAATATAAATATGTCCCAAGAGGCAATTAAAACCTTTCATTGTCCAGGAAAAGAAAGTACACACACAAATATCATATCTGTGCTTAGCTGACAAAAAGAACTGTTCTTGCACAAAGTTACATTGCACTGAAAGTATTGTGCTGCCATTTACTCTATTCATTTTAGAAAGCATTGATCTTTCTATCCCTACAACTGCTTCATGAAAATCCAGTAGAATGGTCTGAACATAAAAAAATAGGCTCTTTCTTCTAAATGCATTCTTTCCCAAGTATACTAAGTAATCATATAAAGACAACTTTGGCAACCAAAAGAGATTTAATTGGGGAATAATTGTAATATTTGACTTATAGTACTTTTTCTTTTAATTGCAATACTCTCTCCTATAAAAGTACAGTCTAGCTCCATTACTAAATGAATCCTATTGGAAATACAAAAAGGAAATCCTGTTGTGATGTTCAAGACTCATCTTTTAGATGTAACTGGTGGGAGAACACACTGAGTATGGCTAATGACTCTTTCATTTAAAATCTATTCAAGAAGGTGGGGAAAATACATCTGTCTCTTTCTCACACATATACTAAGTTACAATAAAATCAAGTTGAATATTCACCATTCACTGGGAGTCCAACATAACCAAGCCTGTAAATGTTTTCTTGGATAAATTCCTGTTGCCCACCATATTTACCTGGCTCCTCAGGGTGTCTAATTGAAGTCTGGAGTTGTAAAAAACCTAAGCAATTGTGGGAAATGTGGGGAGGCGTAGATCTTCAGTAGAATGTACTTCCATCACTTTTCCACCCTCTGAAAAGCTCACTAAACTTAGGCCAAAATTGCAATTCTAGTGTTGAACTTAAACTCTACTTTGAGGTATTTGCTCTGTAGTTACACCATAAGGAATGAAGCCTTCTCATAGCTTTTGGCCTGATCTGTCAGTTACATTTTCCAAGAATGAAAATGTGGGCTAATGAGCATAGGTGTTACAGTAAAACTTCTTCTCTTTGTTGGCATACCATGGCTGGTTTAAGTCATGAATTCAGGGTCTTTTCTGTGACCTCTCAGAAAAATGTAGAAAAAAAAATAAAGCAGTCTGGAAAAATATCTTTTCTGAAAAAAAAAAGAGGATTCAAAGTATAGAATTCATTAACCTCACTAGTGAATGAAATTATGTAAAAGAACTTTCAAAATAATAAAAATGATAAAGTTTTCTGTCTATAAAATTGTGAACAGCCTGGATTAAAGACACTGGCAAGAGGGAGTCAACACAGATAAACTGAATATAGGGAAAATACTAATACACTACTAAAATAGTGGTAGATGAGGGTAAAGCAATGGACATGATCCATTACAGTAAAGCATTTGATACTGCTTCCTAAAGCACCCTCTCAGCTAAACTGGGGAAATATGGTCTGGATGATCGAGTAGTGAGGTGGACTGTCAATTGCCTGAAGAAGCCAGAGAGTTGTGGTCAATGGGACAGAGTCTAGCTTGAGGCTGGTGTCTAGTGCAGTCCCTTTAGGATCAATACTAGGACCTGTACTGTGTCAATGACTTACATTAGCATTTTTGCTGATGGGAGGAGTGGCCAACTCCAGCAAGACCTAGACAGGCCGGAATGCTTAATGGATAGAAATGAAATGAAATATAACAAAGGCAAGTGTTATTTTCTTGCCCAGTTGCATCTGGGCAAGAGCAACCCCATGTACCAATATAAGTGTGGATTGAGCAGTTAGAGAGCAGTGTAGGATCAAAGGACCTGGGGGTCNCTCTCTGTCTAATCTGCCCTGGTGAGACCACATCTGGAGTATGGAGTCCAGTTCTGGGGCTATCAGTTGCTGAAGAGAGTTCAGTGAAGAGCCACAAATATGATGAAGTGATTGGGACGCTTCTCTTATGAGGAAAGCTGAGGGAGCTGCGTCTCTATAGCTTGGAGGAGACTGAGGAGTGACCTCATTAATGTCCATAAATAAGTAAAGGGAGGAGGATGGAGCCGGGCTCTTCTCTGTGACCTGTGTGATAGGACCTGGGGCAATGGGTGCAAACTGGAACACAGAAGGCTCCACAGAAATATAAGAAAAAACTTTTTCACAGTGAGGGTGACAGAACACTGGAGTAGGCTGCCCAGAGAGGTTGTGGAGTCTACTTTTCTAGAGACATTCAAAACCCACCTGGATGCATTCCTGTGTGACTTGGTCTAGGTGTTCCTGCTCCAGCAGGAGGATTGGACTAGATTATCTCTTGAGGTACCTTCCTCAACAGAAAATACATCAAGACAACTGTAGGAAAGAATAGAAAGAATATAAAATTACAATCAAGGGAGCATTCAAAGAGTGAGGTTATTTTGGGGGAAAAAAAATATTTTAAGGTGCGCATTTTGCTTTGAGCCAAACCGGAAGTAAAATCCATTGTTCTTAACTTTTTCTTTTGAAAAATAGATAAATTGAAAGCTAGGAAGAGAACTCACACAGAAGTTTATTTTTTCTTTAAAAACCCAACATTAGTTTTAATAAAATGAAAGCTCTTCTGTAAAGAAAAAAGGAAGGAACAGCTACAGCATGCTGCCTTCATGGCTGGTTCTGATAACATAGTTTAATTTAATTTTAATACAGAGTTTAAAGGTGAATTTGCATCCTTTACCTTCAGATACCAATCTAGACTAGTTAATTTTGCTGGCTAGATTAACAAGACTGCTTCTCAATCTGCAGTGGGACGTTTCTCAAGAAAGTAATTCCCAGCAGGAAATAGCTCAGGTGAACTCTCACCGACTTGTGTGTTTTTATCTCCACTGCATATAGAAAGTAGCTTCTCTGGCTATATCTTGGGTGAGATGTTGTAAAGTATGATCCTGTAGTTGAATTTTGATTTCAGTGCTACAATGTTGAGTCATTTAAGTTTTTTAAATTTAACCATTATTTAATTAGACATTGTCCTGGTTTGAGGTAAAATAGAGCAAATTATTTAGTAAGTAATTTCACTTTTCAGCTAGGCCCTCTCTGTCTGACTAAACCCTGAAATTTGTTCAGAAATTGTTCATCCCCAGACTGATAAGATCTGATTAAACCACGGAATGATATGCAAGATGCCCTTATTTTCATAATTCACTATGGGGATCAAAGTCAGAAAATTCATCATTTGCCCCACAAGGAGATGGCAATGGAAAGATGTAGAGGAGTCTGTCCTTTCTACAAGGAGTAGACAGGGGAGGTGACCCAAAACTGACCAGCAGGAGTATTCCATCCCATCTGCCTCATGCTCAACATAAAAGCTGAGGCATCAAAGGGTGAGCCCTCCTTCTTTCTTTGGTGGCCAACATCTAGGAAAGAATCTGCCTGTCCATCTGCCTTTGACCCTGATCTGAGCACTCCTGAGTTGGCAGGAGTTGGTATCCAACTCCTGACCTAACTGACCCCAGTCTGGGACTTCCCCTGTGTCTGCTGGGG
>VZTY01007797.1:16741-48268 GCA_013400935.1 Turnix velox
TCCTCATCCTGGAAGCCTGATACAGCTTTGTATATATTGTGTACCTTTTTATCTTTTCCCTTTTAATTTTACCTATTTTTCATTATCTATTAAAGTAGTTAAGAATTTTTCCAAACTAAAAATCCCTTCATTCCTTCCTCTCTCTTTTTTTTTGAGAGAGGAGGGAGGGCCATCAATCATTTGGAGGGGCCTTTTGGGCCTAACCCAGGGCAGACATAAATTCTGAAACATGCTTGCCTATATTTAATGATATTAAATGTTCTTTGACAACCCCCAGCGAACAAAAGGCTGACCATATTCTGATTACTGAGTTTATGCTATTCTTAGATCTCTAAGCTCTCGGAAAGGGCTCAGATTTCTGCGATTACAGGGCTCTTTTGGACAGAGCTACCTTTTATTTTCCTTCTGAGGAGAATGTGAATTAATAGCCTGCTTGAAATACATACAGTATTATAAATACTTCCAAACTGAAATAGACATATGAAAAATTTCTCAAATTTGTAGAAAAAAAATCTGCTTTGATCTCTTTTTACTGGGAAAAAAAGTTATCATTGATTTTCCTATTGGGAAATCTTTATTTCCTGCATGTATGTATTTTACAAGAATAAAGCTGTAGCACCCACTAGACTGCTATGTCTAAGGAATAAATTTATTAGCACTAGTTTTTTTTTAGAGTGAAACTTTAAGTACCCTTTCTGTCCTGCGAACATCAAGCATTTTGAAAATACAGACTTACATCTTTGATCACATTATTCTAGCAAAGATTGATGCGTTATAGCTTTTAAACTTTTTCTACTTTTTTGACCTCGATTCACTGAACTCTTAAAGTATGCAACATACATATATAACTTTTTATTTTTCTAATTAAAGACACAACTTTTTTCTTTTCTAAAATGCAGCTCACATAAATTAAGAGCTGCAATACTAGCAAGCTTTAGTTCTAATGAGTAAATTCAGTAATGAGTAATGAGTAAATTAGGTAGAGTAAATGAATTTATGCTATTGGGTAAATTAAGAAATAGTATGATTCAGTTGCAAGACTAGCAAGTCTTAGTTCTAATGAGAAATATAAGTAGAAAGACAGTCAGTTACCATTCCCAATCCATGGGCTACTGAGATACAATAATAATGTGTCTGAAAAATTCCCCTAAGCTGAAAATACAGCAAATGTTGTTTTACATGGAAAACTTCCCTTTTAGGGAAAGTAATTAAGACATGACACCATTCCAAGGTGGACTGCAGTTGCCTGCGCTTTGTTCGTCCACAGTTATAATAGTACTGCAAATCTACAAAACATGGTACTTGGAGGTTTCTGCTATGGGCATAGCAGCTCAAGCCATCTTACAGTACATTCACTGTGCTTCACAGAATGAGTACTGTAAACAATTAGAGATTTTCAGCAAACTCTGCTTTGAAGAAATTCATGCTAAGTGGCATCAAAGGATGGCATAGTATCTGTAAATCCATATCTTAAGAGCTGCACCAGCTACTCCAAATACCAAGATACTTGTCCTCTGAACTTGCTCCATTGTCTGTATTTCATTCCAATGATTAAGTTCAGGCTACAATTTTACTTTTTTTTGTGTTTTTCTTTATAATTTTTTCAAGTGAGCTAACTATTTTAATTACTCCACATTTTGAGAAGGAAAGATGTTTGCTGATCTTTCTTTAGAAAATTACTGGTCTAACTGAGACTGTGTAACATAAAGTTCTGGAAGAAGATTTTCAGAAAGGATTTTGATTATGATGTGAATAAATATTTGTTGGCTTGTTTGCCACTGAGAGGTGGTAAAAACGTGTGAGTGGTTCTGTCAGACAGTGCACCATATTTTGCCAGCAATTAGCCACAGAAAGACTAAAGACAAGAATTCCTTTTTCATGATTGACACTTACTGAGAGAGAGTGGAGCTCTTAGAGTATCAACAAAGCTTGAGCTTAGATTGTACTGATGACTTGTACTCTTTTCAGAACTGTACTTTTCAGTTTTCTTCTCTACTGTCTATTATTTCCTAGTTAAATTTTTCATATATTTGCATTCTTCTTTTCCTCTCTCCTCATCCCACATTTCTTACTGTATATACAAATTTGTCTACAACAGATCTTCATCATCCTAGTCTTTGGTATATGTTTTACATCTGTTTTTCAAAAAACATTTCTTTTAAACACACAGTAATATTTACACACTTGTGGTAGCTAACTCGCCTGATGATTTTATCACACTTTTGTATTCCAGCACATTACTTTTTTGATAATGTTAAAACTACTGCTTCCAGATTCTGAACATGTTGTCTTTCCTAGAGTCCAGTATTTCTCTTTAGAGACAGATGTCTTTCTTTGTTCCCATTATTAATTCCATAGGCTCTTGTAGGAGTGCTTAGGCACAAATTTCTTCCCCTAGTAATTTTTGTTCCACATACTCAGCAAGCCTCGATATCTGTGTGACATACCAACCTGAAATGCTGTCTTCCAACCAAAGGCTGCTTATTAATGTATTTACTGAGCTTAAGAACTCTGATAGCAATTTTTTGGCTATGTTTAATCCACTGAGCTGTATTAAAAATATTTTGTGGAATACTTTGTCTCAGTTTTTAAAATCCCATCAATAAAGTCTTGCCAACTATATTAAGTTAGAAATACAGAACTTATGCTGTAGTTAGTTTTAGCAATGACAAGCCACATTTCTGTGATGAAATTATCTGCATTATTTTTACTGCTTTAAAATGAAAAATTATTTTCTGTTGCTTAGAAGGAAAAAATCCCCATAAGAAAAAAAGAGAAATTGTACTGGACGTGTTACATGCACAGGCATGAAGAGAGGAAATCAAAGTGTGCAAGAAATAAAAAGATTAAGGCACCTCAAGGAGTCTGAGAAGGAGGCAGATCAGTGGAACCATACTCTGCCCTCACTGAGTCAATCACCAGAAAAAAAACCCACAAATCTAGATCAAGATGATCCTGTGTCTTCCTCCCACACTATGCTGAAGGCCTAAAGCAGAGGAGTGAGCTTAGAGTAACAAGCTTTCCCATCCTGCCTTCCCAAGTGCCTCTGTACAACACGTACAATACTCTAGATATAGAAAGACAGTTAACGGACGATATGCTTCCAAGGTCAGAAAGGTCTGCGACCAGTGTTGCAATCACCTTCAACAAGTAATGAAAGACAGGCTATAGCTGAAGGTGACTCCTTTCTGAGGGGAACAGAGAGTTCAGTATGCTGGACAGATTCTCCTCTTAAGGAAGTCTGCTACCTCCCTCAGCCATAGATTAAGAAAACCATTAGGAAACTTCCTAGCTTAGTATGGTCCTCAGACTTGACAGTGCTTTAGTCGTCAGTGGTGAAATCACAATGTGCAGTCCAAGGGAAAACAAAGTGGCCATGGGATGGCTGGTAAGGGAATCTGGAGCACAGGTTACATTTTTCCCTCTCCTTCCTGTTGCAGACAGTGACAATAGGAGAAATGGCTAAACCCAGTCTATGAATACACAGCTTTTTGGTGTGATTAACAGAATTTCGGGTTTTTTTTCAACAGTGGGATGGCCTACTCAGAACTAGACCTGCTAGGCCCTTTCTGAAAGCAGGGGAGGGTGTCTGCTCACAAAATAGTGGGGATCACTGACAGGGCTTTAAACTAGGCTTGAAGAAAGAAATGGGTGATAATAAACTTGCTTGTGATAAGCTGCAGAATAATAGATAAAGTTAGAGTGACTGGGTGCTAGTGAAGGCCCTCATCCTGTTGCTCTGAAATATATGGGCTACATATCCACACACATGAAGTCTTGTAAATACAATCAGAGAGACTCTGAAGAAACAGAAGCTGAGAGGGAAACACCTGTGTAATGCCTGATACCTCCACAAGCTCACCTGAAGTGTCTCTACCCTAATATATGCAGCATGGTCAACAGGAGGAGAGGGAAGTTGCCATCCTGCTAGAACATTGAGACCTAGCTACCCTTATTGAAGCTTGGTGGGATGAATATCATTACTGGAGTGCTGCAACTGATGGTTATAAGCTTTTTGGAAGGGACAGCTGTGGAAGAAGGGGCAGAAGTGTCACGCTCTATGTAAAGTCACTAGTGACTGGAGAAAGGGAAAAATTGCATCAATTTTTAAAATTATGGAAAGGAGGATCCTGGGAATAACCAATTTGTCAGCCATACCTCTGTGCCTGGGAGAATCATTCAACAGATCCTCCTAGAAGTTCTATGAAGGAACATGGAGGACAGGAAGGTGATTTGAGACAGCCATCATGGTTACACTGAGAGTAAATCTGTGTAACCAACCTAGTGGCCTTCTGTGATAGATTGACTACATCCACAGAAAAAAGAATTATAGCTTTCACCTACCTGTATTTTTGTAACTTCTTTGATGCAGTTCCCAAAAACATCCTTCTCCCTAAATTGGAGAAGTATGAATTGGATGAGTGGACTGTTCTTTGAACATGGAATTGGTTGTATGTTTGTATCCAGAGAGCAGTACTCAGCAATTAGGTGTTGACTAGGTGGAAAATGATACTCTACAGAATATGGATGGGGACCAGTACTGTTCAGTATCTTCACAAACATCATAGCAAGAATTCTAAGCTGCAGTAAAAGAAGTTTGACCAGGAGGCTGAAGGAATGAATTCTAACACTCTACTCTGCTCTGAAGAAACAGCACCTGGTCCAGCTCTGGAGCACGCAGTAAAGGATAGACATGAGCTTGGGGGAGCTAGTCCAAAGAAGGACTGCAAAAATTATCAGAGGGATGAAACATTTTTCCTGTGTAAACAAGACTGAGAGAATTATTCAGCCTGACAAAGAGGAGACCCTATTGCAGCCTTTCTGTGTTTAAAGGGTGCTTACAGGAAAGAGGGCACAAGGTTTTAGCAGGGTCTGTTGCAACAGAAGAAAGGGTAGTTATTTTAAATTATAAAAGAATGGATTTAGATGAGACTTAAGGAAGAAATTTTGTGCAATGACAGCAATGAAACTGGAACAGGTCATCCAGAGAGCTGATAGATACTCCATCCATGGACATGTTCAAGGTCAGGTTGCAGATGGCTATGAGCAGTGTAATCACCTTCAAAATGTCCCACCTTACTAAAGGGGTGAATAAACTAGATGACAATTAAAAATGCTTTACAACATAAACTATTCTGTTATTCTAGGTACATTTACACTATGGTATGAGTTGGTTCATGTTCAAAAAATTGTTGAAATTTCTCTGAATATAGGATTTATATCTTTCTAGTTTGTACTTCCATATTAAAATTTTGATTTAAAATTTAAGATATTCGTAACTCAATGCAGAGTGTATTTGCCATGGCAATTTTTCTGGGAAAACATGTGGACTTTACTAACAAGAATGCTTAAAAAAGAAAGTATTTCTTGAGATGCTATTGATTTGTATTAAAACATTCTTGGGGATCATAGGTATGCAGGCCTTGGTTTGAGTTTTGAGCAAGGCTGTAATGGCAGAAGAAGGAATCAGATTCTGGATTGAAATACTGCTTGTTAGAGGAGAGAAGGAGAAAGAAAGACAATCAGTGGATCTCCAGAGGAAGATTTTTTAATAGGAGTTCAGTCTGGAAACTGCTGGCCTCTGATTGGCCAGAGCCATCTCTTTAACGTCACATTGCAGAGCAAGTCTTACTCCTTTTTTTGTGAATTCAGGGGTTATTTTCTCATGCAGATTTTGTTTACTCTTTTCCTTTTTTTTTTTTTTTTCCTTATTCACATGGCAGCTTTCTGGAAAACCTGTTGAACATCTGTTTTCTCTACATTGGATATAGGTAAAACTGTAATGTCAAAGTTTCATAATCTTCCTACTTTTTAAAAATGAGGCAATAACACATCTGTTCCTTCTACATTTCATGTTCAAATACAGGGAGAAGGCAAGTAACAAAGGAAAATGCTTTTATTGCTGTAAAGTATTTGTTTTGGAAAATTGGCAGGAAATGGAAAGAAACAAATTGCAAAATATTATTAGAAAGCCAAGAGATAGGATCAAACTTTTCTATATAGTCAAGATTACAAATGACTTCAGATTTATATTTGAGTTTCTTTAGCCAGTCAAATCAAAGATTATTAAAAGTATATCTGAGATGGAATTTCTTCTCTCTTTTTTTTTTTCAATATAATTAGGCTGTTACGTTTTTGCTCAGGATTCTGTAGCAGAAGATTTAATACATCAATACATACATCACTCAATTGGCAAGTGCATATTTCTATTCACTGCCCTGTAATGCCAATCCATAACTAAAATTAGTTTTCTCCCTCTCTTTGGAAAAACCAATCTCTTAACAGGAAGAATTCTTCATTTTCAAAGAAGAATGTTTCAGAACAGAAGGGCATGCAAATGGTTATAATAATAACAACATGCCAGAAATAAAACAGCTAAAGCATTATATTAAAGTATAGCCATAAAGAATATTTTAACTGTTTCTTATTGTCTTTTAAAAGCATACTTGTGAAATTTTGTTGTTTAGATAAATACATAAACAATTTCATTGTGTATATATATGAGCAGATCTATTGATACATTGTGCATAAATTAGTGGATTTGTGGCAGTTATATCTGATTCTCTAAAATTTTCTCTTCTTTTTTTTATTTCTTGGTGTGGAGTGTGGGGGATGGAAAGAACAGGATAAAAGAAGCATTTAAATAATTATTCTGACAAGAATATGACCCTACATGACACAGTTTTTTTCTCGGGAGATCCTGGTCATGTTCAAAGGGACACTGCAAACCGATCTATCTCGCAATACTTTATTTGGAGAGGTCTATTCAAGATAGAAGTATTTTCCTGCACAGTCAATCCACATCCGTTTTCCAATGTTAATCAAGACAGCAACCACTCGTAAGGCAGGACCTTCACTGAAGTTAAGAAGAAAATGAGACTCATATCTCCTTATTATTGCTGAATAGTTTCCTAAAAACCTTTCCTTTATAAATGCAACAAAATTGCAACATTAAATCATAGAATGGTTTGATTTGGAAGGGACCTTAAAGATCATCTAGCTTCAAACCCCCTGCCATGTATAGGGACATCTCCCATTTGACTAGGTTGGACCATGACTGACCTACAAATGGCTACAAACATGTTAATTTTTATTTTTTTTTTGTGGCACAACCATGGGTCTGACCGCTATTGATGGGAGAACATTGCAATGTGCAGATTTTTTGTGATTATTTTCTGTTTCTATGAATCACTATAGTTCTTCATGTATTCTTTTGGTAAATGCTTCCTCGAATTTGGAGACATTCTGCATGAAAAGGCCTGGGGTTTTTTTTCCCTCTTCTCCAGAATAAACAAAACTAAAAGCTTTGCTGAATGCAGAATTATTCTAGTCATTATAGAGATGCAGAGAATGAATATTGCCCTTCCCAAGTGAAAAAAATCTGTCTCTAATAATGTATTAAAATACTTAAGCTAAGAAGCAGAATAAGAATATGTAAGAAATATTTCAGCAATATTAAATAATTTTCTTCTATTTTCTTCCAAAATGTAACGGAAGTAATCTTTATCTAACTCATATTCACTGTTTCCCCAGCTTCATAATATAGAAAATTAAATTCTATAGGCATTTGTATCAGGAATAAAACAAACCTTTAAACTAAATGTGATGCATCATGTTGACATAATAAATGTGGACATTAATTAAGGAGCAGCAGAATCCAGCAGAGAAGTTTGCCCTCCATCTGCTTGACCTGAGGTAATAACAATGTTCATCTAACTAGAGCTGACAGATTTTCTTGTGTTGATCTTGTATAACTAAAGTAGCCACCCTCAATATGGATAACCATAACCATATGTACGACATCATATAAAACAGGCAAGCCACAATTAACTACTTATTTATTTTGCTCTCTTCTCATTAAATGTTTTTCTTCTGTGATACTAAGTTTCAGGCAGAGCAGGTGCAGGTTAGGATCCTGAATCTTCTATGCATAGAGAAGCTTTTAAAAAACCCCTAGGTTCTCAAATTTTGCATGGTGCTACATTAAAGTCTGTATCTTGTGCACTGTTGGCTAAATAAAAGTTACATGGTAAGTAGTAAATTCTTCAGACATTTAATCAATACCATTTCTATTCTTATATGCCTTGTAGATATGAAAGTAAATAACAATTCACTAATGAAAGCACTTCTGCACAGAGCTGAGATGAACTATGGAAGACAAAAAGTATGTCTCTATCTTCTATTAACATTACTTCTTACTAGTTCTTCATATGTTGGAATTAAAACTTTTCCAGTGGCTCAAAGATCATTGCAAGATTATGAACTCTACCCTGCTTGTGAAAAAAGGCTTTAAGTTAGTTCAGATGTACTTTGCTCCCATTTCAAATATTCTTTATAGTCCCACAATAGTGCAGCCCTAATAAATAAATGAAAACTAGTCATTGAATATTAGGATGCTATTTAATTTAATGAGAAAAGCTGTCTGTTGAACAACAGGCACATCCCAGTAACTTAGATTTATCTCATATAAATCTCACAATATATGTGAGAAGGTAATGGGAGAGAAACATAGTAAAAACATACCTTATGAATTATTGAGAGTGATTCCTGTGGCAAATTGTAGTTTGCAAAACAAAATAGAATAGATCTATTAGCCATGTTACAGCATCTGATGAGACAAGACAAAGTGGTATCAAACAAATCACAACTTGGTATCTATCAATAGTACAATGAAACAAGGTAAATTCAACTATCTAATTTACTCATCAATCAATCAATCAGAGAGAATATTTTATCCTCTGTCTCATTATGTTCCACTGTCAGATGTCTTTGTCAGTGTCAGTAATGGTTCTTGTCAGAATCAGTCTTATTGTTAGACTAAATGATCTGAAATATAGGCAATTCTATGATTCTATTATTATTTTTATAGATTTAGAAAAAACTAACCCGAAGGGTTTTTACTTTGTCACAGGTAAAGGAGCAAAACTCCTCCAATAGAAGAGGAATAGAGGCAGTATGAAAGTAAAAAGAAAAGGACAGGAAAAAAACTTTCAGGATTATATAGCTTGGTTTTCTTTTTGTTGTCTTGGTTTTATTTGGGTTTTTCTGTATTTGTGTGGGGGGAATTGTCTGCTTGCTTTTGTTGGTTTTACTTTTTTAAAATGTTGTTTGTTTGTTTGTCCATTTCCTGGTGGTTATTATTTGGTTGGCTTGTGTTTTGTTGTGTTTTGTTTTTTTCTCTTTGAGTTGTTTCTTTCACTGCAGTAAACATGTTCCTTTGAATTATCTAAGTTTCTCAACTTTTTTTTGTTGATCATCATGTAAAGAGAGTAGCCTCATAAGTGCAAGATTGTAAAGAAGAATAAAAACATGGAGAAAAAATTCATGAAAAATCTTGAACTCATGGCACCTCTTTTAGCAAATGCAGTTCAGATGTCAGCACTCCTTTGAAGAGCACAGGCAGATATCCCATAATGTATTTTAAAATATATATTTTTAAACTTCCTTTTCATCTTCTACCCATAGCACTAAGTTCAAGCAGGACAACCACAGAGGTCACAGCTTCAGTATCCAGGAATACCAAATTATATCATTATGGTATAATAACCATGGTGGATGGGAAATGTCATTCCTAGTCTACTGGTGATGCCAGATTGACCTTCAGTGGCATATTAGGGCATCACATAGAGTGTTCAGTGACACATATAGGCAGAAAATTACTATAATTACTTTGGTTTGGGTATTCCACAAATAAAAATATTCCTGTTTTTTGTCTTATTTTTTTCTGTTCTTCAAACAGTTCTTTCAATTTAATGTTTCTGTTTTCTTCGGTGATTTGTTTCAAATTTTTGATTTAGTTGGAAGAGCACAAGAACAAAAAGCGTGAACATATTACTTTAGATATTTCTTGTAATAAAGATACATTAACATTTATTGTTTTAACTCTTACTGAAAACACTCCAAAACCTTATTTTTATTTTTAAAATAGTATAAGTTATCTAAATCTTTAGAGATTTCCTTGGAAGCAAAAATTAAATAATATATTTGTATGTTTTCATACAACATTACATAGGATATTAAACCTTTCTTTTTTATTGCTGGAATTGGCTGAGGAACAGCATTTTTCTTGGTCTGGAACTCTGATGTCAATATGAGTTAAAATGTACTCTCCATCTCCCTGATCATGGCTGCTTCTGCCTATCTCCTTATAAAGATTATGCTTATGCTTAGTAAATGAAGAAAGGAATTAGTGATGCTCCTCTCATTTCCTGTCTTCCCACAGATGGTGATAAATTCAAATTCAGACTCCATTAAACCTGAGCAGAGAAACCCAGCAGGTGGCTACACTAATGGAAAATCCTGGCCTTGGTATAATGGGAATTGCAACCGACAGCTCTTCTATACCACATAAAAGATGATGTATTCCTATTGACAGTGTTGCATTTGAGTCCAGAAGGCTGATCTGATAGTCCAGGCCAGGCACAAGGGAAGCAGAAAGCCCCATGGGTATTTTTCTTGGCTACACCACTGCAATTTTTGTCATCTGAACCTTCTATTACAACTCATTGTACAAATCTCATATAAGTTGGAGAGAGAAAAAAACCCACAAAGTTTTGCATTTGGCCGACAGGCATACATTTTTTTCTTTTTTCTTGGTTTAAAGGACAAATAAAGGTTGACACAGAACAGCATTTCCAGCCACTTCTGTATTTTTAATGCTGACATTCTTGGCCCAAGTGCTTTTAGTGCTTTCAGACAAACCCATCTGAGAGAGTTTCTGTTAAAAAGATGCGTAGATTGCCCTGAAGGTGTTATGCCTGATGTTCAGCTATAATTTGTGAAGGAATACGCTATTTGTGATGCTTTTTTTCCTCTAGATTTTTTTACCCTTGGTTTAAATCCAGGAACTATATTAACAGTAGTTTAATAAGACTCATTTGAGAAACTGACTGGACAGACCTATAGGCTGGATCTAAAATTTAAAGTGTATTTTGGATATGGAGACAAATTTTTTTGCTTTTGTTTTATTTTTCTATGTGTTACAATTTTTATGTTCAATATATTCTAGATTTTATCTTAGTATATATGTTTTCCAAAGCTTTTAAATTCTCAGTTAGTAAAATGGAAGAGTTATCAAGCAAGGGAAAACTTAAAAAGCCTGCATTTTTGCATTATAAATCACAGAATTGTTCCTGTTACTCTTATTTGTTCATAGGACTCATATTTTTACCACTTTAAAAGTACATAATAGTACTTATGAGAGGTTATAAAATTAACACCCCTAGTGAATTTAAATTATTCCTTAAAATATTTTAAGATGTCATAAAAGTAAAGTCCCTAGTCCCAAGTTCTTCTTAAAATAATTTTGAGTATTTTATCAGGGCAAGCTCAAACTATTTTACTGTAAACCTCCACTACAAGCTAAGAATTTCTGTGATAGACTGCTTTGAGTGTTCTGAATGATGTTTAGGCAATACATTATTTGTATAAAATGTAGGATTAACGTAGAGAATCTAGGAATGCCACATCATATTACAAATATTACCTCTAAAATTATATTCCCATGTTTTCTTTTTCGATTTTTAACATGAATGTATATTTCACTTTTTATCTTTATCTTTTTTATCTTTATTTTTATTTTATATTCTATTTTATCACTTTCTTTGTTTTTATTTTACTCTCTTACTTCCATACTCTGCCTTCCATACTCTCCTCTTGCCGTAAGAGGATGGCCTTTATTTATTTTCTGAGTTATTTGTCTATACATTTCATTTATTTCTTTAGAATTAATTTCAAAATTGTGTATAAATTAGGACAGTACTAAATGACAAAACTTACTTTCCATTGCTTACAAGTGGGATTGCTTTCTTATCTAAATTACTAACTTCCAGCACATCTTGTCACGACTCAGCTGAAAAAAAAGAAAAATTCACAATTCTTCTTTACCCCTCCTTACCTCAACGTTCTTGTTTTACATCATGAATAAAAGCACATTTGCCTAACAGAGCTGCAGGTGAAGTCATTGCTGCAATCTTCTCTTTCATCTACCAAAAGTAGAATATGCAGAAGTTCATTGTCTCTTCACAATTGAAAAGAGTAGGCAATGCTCATTGCTTCTGTCTCTCAGGATGAAAGCAAGTTACTAAATAGGACAGCACTACCTCATTTTTGTAGCCCTAAAGAAAGAAAATATTCTGCATAACTTTGAATGTATCACTCTTACGAGAGACCTGGTTTATAAATGATAAAAAATGTCTACCAGTAATGAAGATAAACCAAATGGCATTGCTTGGTGTTCTGCTGTGAATATCTTATCAAAGTAGTAATCATTCATATTCCTGTATTAGTGATATATCCTAATAAAGGACTGACTATATCTTGGCTTAGACAAAGTATTTTCTGATAAAAAGACTTAATGCATATAAGTTTGTTGAGAAAATGCAATAGCAAAACATGGACAGAGGTTTGTCTCTCTTTGGAGTTCTTCAGCACAGTTCAACTGCTTTATCTTTCAGATAAAGATCTCAGCTCATTGGATCAACCCTTGAAAAGGAAAGATTGCTTCTTACATTTAGATTTGTTAAATTAATAATTGCTTTTAATTTATTTAATTAATTAGACCCTTTTGATTAAAATGAATTATTCAAATCTATTAATTAACTGACCAGTTTTACAGGTGGCTATATTATATTATGAAAATAATATGCAGATTATTCTGAAGTGTTACCTTAATGTCCCAGACAGGATCAGAGGCCTGCTGTGTAAGGTCATCTGCAAACATATACAGGGAAACATATTCCTTGACATGATTACTTTGTAGTCCACTTAAAGACAAGTGATTAAATCACCCAGAGAACCACCAAGAGAGAAGGAAAGACACTGATAACGAAGTTGTGAAACTTCACAGGATTTCTTCATGTGTGCTCTACTTATTCTGAATTATGAGTATTTTAAACATGAGGGGTTTTCCCATTCCTTTTTGAATGCATTATTTGCTCTCTGGAGGCTTGGCTGACTTCTTAGAAGCATCATGGTTTAAGTTTTCAACAGGAAATTTTGATATTCATACCACATATATACAGAATCTTGCAACATTTTTCAGTTCCCTTCCTTAAAATTCCCCACACCAGGTATTTCCACCCAGCAAATATTCCTTTTGGAAGTAAATCAGCCACTTTAGATAAGGGGGTAACAAAATCTTGACTCTAAATCCTGCAAAAACAATGATTGGCCTTGCTTTTTAAAAGCTCCTATACTTTCACTCAGAAAAAATTCAGAGACACGCATATTTAAGGCAAATAAATGCCTACAGAAAACATTTCCTCCTGAGACAAATTTGTATGGAGCCTTGCTAACTGCTGGGTACAAATCCTGTTTTCACTTTAGGTTAGATTTTAAGGCAAACAGTGGGTCTCTATGTGTCTTGGGATGAACTCTCAAGACTTTCTAAATCTCCTCTTGCACCATTTGTCTGCATTTTACCATATATCATTAGCTTCCCACTCCTGATGTCACAGTTCTGTAACAACTCCCTAGAGCCTACCTCTACCTAACCTTAAAATAGATCATGCCTTCTGGCAGGGGGGCAGGAGCAGGAGTTTCAGTGAAAGGCTGTGCTTAAGCACAATGGGTGAAGACCTGCTGCAGTGTCATTGCTGAAGGGGAGGTGAGAATGTCACGAACATATTGAGGATCAGGGACAGCAAGTTTGATCTAAATAGTCCCTGTTTTGTTTGAAAGGGCAGTGGACATGCAGCTTTCACAGAAGACTCCCCTTTCTTAGTTTTTTTGCAAAACTGTTTCAGTTCTAGGCCTGCTGGGATGAAGAAGAAAATAGGAAAACATGAAACATATATTCATGTTTGAAAGTGGTGTTAATGGAAACATCTGAGAAAAAAAGGCCTTTTTTCTAGCAAGAATAATAATAATATTTTATACGCGTTGTGCAGTGCAGAGTGTCTTTCATTAAAAATATCCCTAAAAACTATGGCATATGCTGCCATAGCTTTTTTCACTGAGGTGACAGAGAAATAATATTTTCCTATGTCTCTTAAAGGTCTATTTAATTGGACTACCCCCTTGTCAGGAATGAAAGTAAATATAGAATACCTTAATATGAAATGAGTCTATGTACAAAATTTTATGTTCTGCACATACGAGATGTTTTGGCAAAGAAGGGTTGTATGCACACCTTCCTCCTAGAAAGTACCCCGAGATCTTCAACATTCAGAAAAAACAGAAGTCCTAGAGGATGTATACTGAGTAAAAGGACAATGTTAAGTTTTTATAGATGAGGCAAAATTTGTGAATATTAATTTCAGATTAATTATTGCCTCTTAACTGAATGCAATTTTTTGGGTGACAGATATTAGCTAAATTATTAATTTATTCAATATTTATTATTTTATAGACAATATTTCCAGAATTCTAGTGTGTCATACTTAATCTCAAACCGTCTATCTACTACTTACTATTCCTTCTTTTTTGTGTCCTTCTCTTCTTCCTCTTCTGCAAAGCAGACTGCCTTCTTTCCTCATCATTGTAATCACCTTTACCTCTGAAGGTGATAAGGTTTATATATTAGCTACCTGTGATAGATTTTGAAAAACTTAATTTGGACCTTCAATACACATCTTATTCTAGAGGTTTACCACAAATGTATTTTCTAAGGAACTCATTGTGATGGAGTGCACTGAGATAGAGAATATCTGCACAAAAACATTTGAGTCAGTTCCAGTGAAGGCCTTGCAGACTGGCAATGATATCCTCTGTGGAGCAAATATAGCAAGTAAAGCAGTCTGATAATGATGCATTCCACTTCATGATGTTTATAAGGAGGTGTAGCATTTCCAGATTAGCATATGCTTTTTAAATGTCAGAATTCTCTGCTTGACTATGCCAAGCCTGTGTAAAAAATAATAAACTGAAAGAAAATAAAGCAATATGTTTATCATATGATGATAATAGATCTGACTGAGACACACAGTAAACCTTGTATTACTTGAATGCCCCCAATATGTAAGTGAGGTCTTGAACTCAGAGGAACACATACAGATAGACACTTTCTTTCCTGGTATTCTTTTGTCAGGGCCTCCATTGATACAGTGTTCAGATAAGCTAGAATTGCCATTAAAAAAATGCTTTTTCCTAAAACAGATCATCCCCTACTACATGATTGTAATATTTCAATCTGCAACAATGATAGCACTGTGTTGAAAATAATTTTTCTTTCATAGTCTCTATTTTCAATCCCTCTGCAACATTTTGCTTTCATAGTCTCTATTTTCAACCCCTCTGCAGCATTTTACTTTCCTAAAACAGATTGGGATTCTCTTAAGTGCCAGAGGAGTTAAGCACTAGGAGTCAGAAGGAGTTGTGCATATAAACAGCAGTAGTTGCTCTAAAAAAGTATACCTTAAATGTCTTTCCTTATGTCAAATGCTAAATTTACCTTCTCTGAGAACTAGGTTGAAGGGATTTTGTTTGTTTAAATGAAACATGTTTTTTTTTTCTTTAACTATACAAGCATAAACATGTCCTAATTTTTAAGTTTACGACTTGGTTTTCGCATAATTGTCTGGAATTAAATGTTTGATTCCTAAAATATCTGTGTTTATCTTAAAAAACTAAAAGTTTTAGAAAATCTATTTGCTAAACAATACTTTGCAAACTGAACAAGTATATGATTCAGAGGAAAAACTTTGTTTTGGATATCTGCAGTAATATTCTATCCCACTTTCCCGCTAAGAACAGGAAAAGAGAATCCTTCAATGTGGGTAGGACAAGGACTTCTATGTCATTCACACAACATTCAATTCTATGTACTTGCCTCATTTTTGCCATTTCTGGAAAGGAACATTTTTCTAAAGAAAACATTGCTTTTTGTTGTCTTCAAAGTTGCTTTTGTTTTTCCTCATGGAAAAGCTTCATTTTGGCTTTGGAAAAGGGATAAGGGGGATTAGAGAATGTTAAAGGGTCCTGTCCCGAGAACCTTTGTATGTAACCTTACATTTTTTTTTATCATTGGATTTGTTTGCCCAAGCAGTGGACTGTATTTGGTCTTCTCCCCCACTGGCTACCAGGACTGCCTAGGGGAGGATGCATACCCTCATCTTGCCCTAAGCAGGAGTCAGGATGCAGCTGGGGATGACAGCTGTGGGAAGTACCACAAAGCCACTTTCACCCTCGTTACAGACATTTGCAGCTCTCTGTGTGTAGTCATAGGTAGCTGTAGGAATTGTCACTGAACTCCCAAAAACACTCCAAACACACCCATGGCCACTTATAAAGGCAAGGAGGCCAAAGAGCTGGTGCTATGACAAACTCCTAAGTGTGCTGGATTCAACACCACAGGTTTTTTCCAGACATGAGTTAAGCAGTTGCAGTTTATGTATCACGTAAACAAAAATTGCTCATTAGTCATTAGATCCGCCTTCCAGTGTTCATGTTCTTTCCTGCAGTGACAACGCTTTCAGCACTAGCAAGTTATATATGCCTCTTACGAAATGACAGTACTGGAACTCCACTGAATATGATTGGTTCAGCACATCTCTGGGCAAATTGCAAATATCCTTTCAGTTTGCATTGGTGTATTTCCAGTCTGAATTTGCTTTTAATTTTTAAAAGAAGACTTTTAAAAAGAACAAGAAGAGAGTTTGACATTTTCTGAAGCAACATTCAATGCAATTAAATGAAATCTTTTTAACAGCACTATCTTTTTCTCTGTCACCTCCTTAGGCTTAAGCAAAAACCAAAAGACACCTTTGAAAAATGATGATTTTTTTGTGTTTAGTATGAGATCTTTTTACATTTCCGCTGTTGTATGCTTTTGAGCTGTATAACAACTATGGATATATAGCTGGCAGAAGGGCAAAATCGTCTCATATCCTGTGAAGAGGTGACTACCTGAAGTGTAGTCATGACGTTTGTGCATGAAAGATAAAGTAAGAATTTTCTGAAAGGTTTTATAGAATACAGGACTGAGACCTTCATCTAACCCTGGATGCACATTATTCTTAATAATGCATATCTGAACATTTTTTCCCAGTCTTTAAGTTGTGAGCTTACTAAGATTGACAATATTTTAGACCAACAGAAAAAAATCATATTTCCTGTATCATTCACAGATCTTTAATTTGCAACATATCACTTTCATCTCCTCTTACTTTAACACCAGATTTGGTATAATTAAATTCATGTCAAACGAACACATGAAATGAAAGAAATATCAGAAAGCCTGCAGTTGCCCATTAGTGAGTCAGTGACTGCACAGTGAAAGGCTTTTGAAGCCTGGCTTACTGCCAGAACAAGCTTGCAATGATGCTCAGAGACACCTATGATGCTTTGAAGGAAAGGACTTAGCTGACCTGCTCTGTGGAATCAGTCCAAATCCTCATGGTCTGGATGTAAAATGTATAAGTCTTGTGTCTTCAACTACTTACCTGTCAAGTGAAAAGAGGGTGTGAAACTATAATATCTGTACATAGTTAATTGGAATAAATCATTCTTTACATTGTAATGCCTAAAAGGATCCCCACACTTAGAATAATTTTTTACCCATTAGACATCTGATTTTACCACTAAATAGCCATTTAAAAAAAATCATCATAATCACCTAGGTTGGAAGGGACCTTTCAGGTCATTGAGTTCAACCACTTACCCAACTCTGACAAGCCTCATACCTAGACAGGGACTTGAAACCTTGACCCTCAGATTTGGAGTCATGCACTCCCACCTGAGTTATACACCCAGGTCAACATATAAAAGTTGATTTACAAGTCTTTAAAATAGGAAATTTCATTGCCTTACTTTGTATGCAGTGGAAATCTGGTACTCATCTTGAGATCCATGCTCCAAATCTGGGAAGTGAAGCAACCTCATGGGTATGGAATGAAGACAGTCAGTGCTTTTCAATGGGTACCACTGAGTAGCTGCTGCAAAGAACAACTAAGTGCATGTGGGTTAAAAAGACTGCTAAGGCTTGAGTCTTACCAATGAAGCCCATCTTTAGATGGAAGTTATTGTCAGACATGATAGCCTATGAGTAACTTTTCTTTATGAACTCGAGATATACTCCTGAGTGAGAAAATCTTTGCATGGTCATATTAATTCACTATCAGATGGACACTATTGTTGGAAAAGGCACTCTCATTTCAGAATAAAAGCCCTTGTGCAAACAGTTGGATTGATCATCTGTTGAGAAATAGCTATTCTTTATTTTCCTTTCCACAGTATTTTAGACAGGGCACTATAGATATATAAATAGATGTAGTGGGTTTAGTCTATTTGCTATTTAAATGCAATTATCTTCATGCTGGGCACCTTTCAGATATGCATCACTCATGATTTACACAATAAAATACTATGTTTTATGATAATATGATAGAGTTTTGTTGCCAGCTAGCAGTGAAACAAGGAATTCTCACTGTGATTATTTTGTTGCAGCCACACTGAAATGTCAATTTGCTTCTGGTAACAGCAGATGCTAACTCTTGATCTTTTCTTCACAGTGGCAAGACATTAAAGTAAGTCCTGAAGGTTCAGCACCTCCAAATATCAGTATTTTGTCATCTGTTTTCAAACTGAGTATTAGATCATGTTAGCTGAATTTGAAGCAAAATAATTAAATCATACATATTTCTTATCAATGTTTTCAAATTTTAGGTTTGGTCTTTAGTAGTTATTTGGTCTAAAAGTACTGAGAACACTCTGTATTGAAAGGAGATCTGCTTTCCGGCAGAATTGAGGAACTGAAAAAGACAAATTTTATGTGTTACCAACCACATAAAAAGGATTTGAAAATGAAGTTTTGTATCTGAAATTTTGCAATTGGCATTGTGCTTAACTAAATAAAAAAATTAATAAATAAAATATCTCTACAAAGAATAGAACAACAATTCTCATTATGTCCAGCTCAGAATTGCAGTTATCCCACTGACTTATATTGAATTGCACATGATGCATCGTTTAAATGTGGGGGAAAAAATGAGGCCCTAACTCCTAAATAACTGAATATTTAGGAATTCTGATCAACCATTTTTAAGCGTACATCCATATGACACAAGTATTCCCTTAGGCCTTAGAAACTGCACATCACAAATTTCTGTCGCTTCTATTTAAGTTAATCATAGAATTTTTGTGAGTTGATGAGGATCTAACTAATAAGGATATTCAAAAATATCTCCTATGCTTTCCAATTTCCCAGGGTGCAAGAACAAGATGTATTCAGGAAAACATGAAAATAGAAAAAGCTGTAAGCTTGATGTCACCTGGATGTCACCTGTCTTTTGCCTTGATTCTTCATGATAACCCCTAAAAGACAGCTGTTATGAAATAAAATTTGTCATAGTAATCCTCAAAATGAGTAAATTCACAAAACGAATTCTTCATCAGAGAAAAGTTCTAGCATGAATGATCTGAGCTTTCTATCACAACTCTTTGACATCAAGAGAGTGGTAAAAATACTTTCATCATGCAAAGTGACAGTTTCCATTTTACATATATAACTTCTAATTTTGCTGCGCTGATTTGCATAACCACTTCAAAACTAGATTATTTCCTGTGGGAGTGATCTAAACCTGGGAAAACAATATGTAGGATAACATGGAGCAGTACACAGCAGGCAGAAGTAATATTCAGTTGTGCCAATGGCAAGAGGTGTTGCTTTGCAACCTACATATCTAAAAAGAAAGGATGAGCATACTGATTGAGTAATAAATCATCTTTTTGAAGCTGATTTAAGGTTTTTAGATTATTTTTCTTTACCAAATGTAAATTAAAAGCCATTTCTGTACACTATTTTTCTCTAGTCACAAGATCAGTGATAATTCTTTCTTGTTAAAACAAATTGTACCCTATTTCTCTTTCAAACATTAAAGGAAAAGGAAAGCACCTGAGGAAAAATGCTAATTTATTTGCAATATTAAGAGAAAAATGGACTCTATGATATTTTCCAGATATTTCTATTGGTACTATAGTCTCCTATTAGAAAATACAGATTATTTTCTCTTGCAGATTTCTCTTTCATTCATGCATTATGGTCTTTGAGTAGAAAAATTTTGTGGACTGTATGTTTTACTGTATTTCTGAGCTTCAGGATGCTGAACCATATTACCTTCAAAATATGGATAACATTTCTGAACTTGCTTTGTAATTCTTTTCACAAGCATCCTATTTCATTCAGCAAAATTAAAAAAAAAATAAATTAACACATGAAACTTATTTTAGCATAATTTTAATTTTCATAAAAATACCTCATTTATATAAATTAAGGAACAAACCTCAGTATCGTGAGCACCTGTCAGCTGAAGCAAAAATTACCTGCCCCACTTGAAATCCATCTCTTAGATAAATGTCACAGCTCTACAGCAGAGTGACAATTTGAACTGAAGAATCATCCATTTCTCACTTTTTTTCATTATATTTCTACAACTTTGTTTTTTTTTTAGAAAATAGCTTCTTTAAGAACGTATGTGGCAACATAAAGAATTTTGTAAATTGTTAATTGCATGCCAGATATACTGAATTCAATTTATTAATTCCTTTTCAAAAAATCATATTTTTACAGCGTAATATGTGACATGGAGACAGCTGCTTTTAAACAACCTGGTTCCATTGGATTGTTTTGATGAAAGTCCAGATTACAACACAATCTTACATCATACAATGCATCTTTTAAAGGAATGAAATCTTCTTGAAAAAAAAATGCCTAAATCCATTTTAAAAATATTCATAACCATGCAATTTTGTGTTTTAAAATCCTGAGTTAGAGAAGTGACCATTGCTAAAAATGACTGAGTCCAAATTTTTTATTATCAAAAAGAAATTTTTAATAAAATCTTGTGATAAAAGCTGGTAAGTGAATCAAGTTCTTTCCCAGTGTTTACTCTGTGGAGATTTTAGTTTTGCTTTCATAGGTGTATTGATATCAGATGTGAAGTTTCATAAATTCAGATGACGAAAAATACAGATCCTGCTGAAATTAAAATCATAATGCACTTAGCAACTTAGGTGACTTCCTATAGCTGTTAAAAGATGGCATCAGCAGACACTGCCACTAAAAATATTTCCCGAAAAATTAGCATCTCTGTTGGTCAGTCCTGTCTTTTAATTTCCCTGTTTCCCTTACAGATGCTTTGTGACGGAATTATTAAAAAAATAAGCATTTTCTTTGGTAAATAACTTTTTAAATCTTTTAGTAACTTTATATGGCTTACAGAACAAGCTCTATACCTTTCAGTTTATGAACTTCACAGTTTTACTGTTATAGCTGCTGCTTCAATTTTTAACAATACGATTTGCGTACATACAGTCCTTTAAGATAAAGTTATTTGAAACAAGAGTACTCAAGGAATTAAGTGGAGAGAGAACCCTCAGTATGTTTTTATTTGCAAAATACCTAATAGGTTGTTTAGTTCAGATAGTGTTGTCATCGGGGATAGAAAAAACATGTCTCCTGTGTGAGAGGATGAGAATTACATGCTGTTTAAGAATATGCAATGAATCTATATCCATACTTTAACATACACTATTTAATATCAAAAGGATGATGAAATCTTCCAATGTAGTTACTTTGAGTTTGTAATTCAGTTTTCATGTTGAAACTTAATATAAGCATGAGCAAAATGTAGTGTGAAGAATATGTGTTTTGATATACTGGAAAAGTGGACTTTGCAGCTGTTTAATGCATACTTAAGTGCTTGTGATGCTGGTTTTTTTGTGCACCACTTTAGACAAAAATAAAAAAGAGAAATGCACAGAGGCAACTATTATTGTGGCTCATCTGTTCATGTCTGGCATTCTATATGAATACATATTTTTTGCATATATTTTTTTAATGTGTGAGCCTTGGCATTCTAGCCATCTCCTGCAGAGGCCCCTTAGTACCATATGCTTCTGTTTTTCTTCATTGTGTGATGTGATCTCTTCTGACTGTTACATGCACGTGAAAGGACAGTGGGCTTTTGGGGAAGAAGAAACCATGCTTTAAGAGAGCTCACGTCAGTTGCTCTTCAGCCGTTAAGAGCTTATTGGATCTGACAACTGTTGTAGCTACTCATCGTAATGGATGTCTGCTTTATCAGAGGAGAAGTGAAAATGATGTAATTCCCAGTGGAAGAAGGCAACACAAACTATTATTTAATTACAGAATAATATAGAAATCCCTGGAATGCCTTGTTGGTTTGCAGTTTTGTCTCTTCCTTTCCTTAAGAGGCAATAATCAGGGCTTTTAATACAGTGCAGAGAGCTGATCTGCTAGGAAAATAGTCCCAAAAGATATAATATGCTCATTGCTTTCTGTTATGATGCACAGAAGATTCACCATTAATTCTTGTAATCTAGAAATCACTCATCTTTTAGTCATGCTTACAAGAATATTTTTCCTAATGCACAACTTGAAATAACTATTTGTGATTCAGCACCAACTCTGTTTGAGATCAAGAGGTTCTTAGCTTTACTAACCTGGAAAGCTTGATTACTTTTCTGATACAATCCATGTATTGTAATCTCTATTCAAGCACCAGTGCTTTGATTCCATTCAAATCACACCTACCCCATTTATCTGTGAAAACAAAATCCACACCATTTTCTCATCTGGATGAAAAGTTTTCGTTACTTTGTGAAAAATGTTAACTTGCTTTATCTCCATTATAAGCTTCAAATGTTTTTGGGTACTAAAGGACAGCAGTGTCAAAACCTCATGTACAGACTTATACATAACTAAAATTTCATAAATGAGAGAGACTAAATTTAACTCTGAAGAATCCAACCAAAACTCCAAGAGATGAATGAAAGCCCAGAAACCTAGCAAGGTACTGCTTAAGATAGCAGAGCATAGCCAAAGATTCAGAGTCTCATTATTCAATAACATTCTCATAAGTTTAATAACAAAATCTTTATTCTGACACAATGTTGAGTTTTGACCTTTTATTAATATATTTTATATTGTCTTTAACTACTGTAAAGACAAGAGAAGGTATTCCACTAGGGTTTGCATATGATTGTTAAAATTCTATTAGAATAGATAGATATGTGCTACATATGATTTTATAAATCTCACCATTAGATAAATAAATCAGAAATAAACACAAAAGGAAATGAGCAATGAAATTGCTACAGCAATAGGCCTTCTTTCACAAGTTGCTGAACAAGCAAATAGCTGTATTCCTTGCCAAGTAGAGCCCATTAAACTAGCATAGCTGTAACACTGACAACTGTCTAGTTTGTGCAACCTC
Organism: Turnix velox; assembly: GCA_013400935.1. Classification (NCBI taxonomy): domain Eukaryota; kingdom Metazoa; phylum Chordata; class Aves; order Charadriiformes; family Turnicidae; genus Turnix; species Turnix velox. The sequence continues at coordinate 39,916 of VZTY01007797.1, forward strand.
TCTCATTCAACACTCTATAAAGCACAAAACACTAATCACAAGCTTATGGATTTTGAGATTATTAATTTTAAATAAAATTGGAATTTTATTTCATACTTCACAAAATTTGAAGTCTGTTGAGACAATTCAGTAAACATGGAGATTCTGAAAACTCAGCTTAATAGGAAAAGAAACATAGAGTCATTTACCAAATAAAGAGTGGCATGTCTGGAATTACAGCTTCCATCTTTTCGTTGGTCCCATTTCTCCTGGCTATGATACCTTTGTTATCTGTAAATCCTCAAGTTTCACATTATCTCCAGTATTTGATCACCAAGGATAGTATGATTTCAGTTTTGGTACCTTCTGCATGTTAATATGTGGTACTTGAAAGGCTCAGCATGTGACTTTCAGAAGAAAAGAGCAATCTTCTCATCCCTATTTCCAAGAATTGATGCCAATCTATATTATTATAAGGGGTTGGCTTTTTCTTTTTAATAATTCTACAAAGTCACTTGAAAATGACAGGATAAATTTCATCATGGAGTATCTGCCATATTAAAGATCTCTATAGACTTAATGGAAATTTTACAAGGCTTTTCCTGGAGTTAAAAAGATTTTCCAACAGTGTGTTCTATCATACATTTCTTAACTTCAACACATAATTAGATATGCAACACATGGATATTTTACCTTTTCAAATTTGCAGAAACAGCTATATCACAGAATCACAGAATCACAAAATCATATAATATCAGGGATTGGAAGGGAACTCAAGAGATCATCCAGTCCAAATCCCCTGCTGGAGCAGGAACACCTAGACCAGGTCACACAGGGATGTATCCAGGAGGGTTTTGAATGTCTCCAGATAAGGAGACTCCACAATCATTCTGCACAGCCTGTTTCAGTGTGCTGTCACTCTCACCATGAAAAAGTTTTTTCTTATATTTCTGTGGACCCTCCTGTGTTCCAGTTTGCACCCATTACTCCAAGTCCTATCATTGTAGGTCACAGAGAAGAGCCTGGCTCCTGAGACTCACCTTGCACTTAATTATGGCCATTAATAAGCTCACTCCTCAGTCACCTCCAAGCTAAAGAGATGCAGCTCCCTCAGCCATTCCTTGTAAGGGAGATGCTCCAATCCCTTCATCATTTTCATGGCTCTGTGCTGGACTTGCTTAAGCAGTTCCCTGTACCTCAGCTGAATGCCCCAGAAGTGGACACAATACTCCAGGGCAGAGTAGAGAGGGAGTAGAACCAGTCTTCAGCTACTGCCCATGCTCTTTCTAATATACCCCAGGATGCCATTGGCTTTCTTGGTTACAAGGGCACATTGCTGGCTCATGGTCATCCTGCTATCCACCAGAACCCCCAGGTCCCTTGCCCCTATGCTGCTCTCTAACAGCTCAGTCACCAACTTGTAATGATACATAGGGTTGTTCTTGCCCAGATGTAAGACCTTACACTTGCCGTTGTTATATTTCATTTCATTTCATTTCATTTCATTTCATTTCATTTTCATTTCTATCTGCTCAACTCCCCAGCCTGTCCAGGTCTTGCTGGATGGCAGCACAAATTTCCAGTGTGTCAGTCACTCCTCCCAGCTTTGTGTCATCAGCAAACTTGCTGATAGTGCACTCTAGTCCCTCATATAAGTCAATGATGAATATATTGAACAGTTCTGGTCCTTTGCTATGCAGAGTCTTCTGTCATGCATTCACTTAAAGATAGTTCTCCCTTGTTATGAAAGTTTTAGAAATAGAAACCTTCTTTCTCTACTTTCTTGTCATGCTCTTTTTGTACCTCAGGATATAATGTGGTCTAATGGTACTTTTGTCTGCAAAGTAATCTGACTATGATAATCACACAGAGAGTGATTTTTACAAACACTGTTAATTGGCTTTTGGGATCACCCAAACTCTTTTGACCCTAAAAATATTCCCTGGGAAAATTCAAAACTTACTCTAATTTTATCTATAGACATTTAATTTTCCCTCAAAATAAAGTTGTTTTAATAGATGACTGAAATTTTGTAACATAGATAGCAAAAGATGGGCAGTTTATATTTGATAACATGGCCTAGAAAAAAAACATTCACTTTTCAATTGAAAACTGAGTTTTAAATTGAAGAACCCTTGTGAAATGAACCAACAGTAACAGGAAATTGGTAAGACCCTGGAGGTAGTCTGATGTTTTAATTTTTTAATTTTCTCATGAGAAAATATGAGGATAAAATCTACCTAATAACAAAAGTGTGAGGAAATATGAAGAAGGTATCAAGACGGAACATTGTTCAGGAAGTAACAAAATGAAAATAAAGAATTTGGAAAGACTGGAGTGTGATTCAGGTTTATATTCAGGTCTTCTATTTCAGCACGTTATTTGTGCTTTTAGGTGACATCTATGTTCAGAGGGAGCATAAAAAAAAAAGCAATAGGAAGTTTGTCTCCTTTCATTCAAAAAATGTTACTATTGATTTTGAGCTTCAATGACAGTAATTTAACATTTTTTAATAAACATGTTCAAGAGCAATGGCTTAGCTGGGTTTCAAAGCAGTGAACACAACTGAGATAGTCAGTGAGAAACCATTCAAAAGTTATAAAAGTTATTGAGATAAAATTCCAGGTTCCTTGTCATAAAGAAAGATCACACCTCATTGTCTGGGAGACAGAACCGCAGCTCCAGCCCTGCAGTCACCTCTCAGGGGATTCCTTGCCTCTCAGTTGTCTTCTGGGGGACACATAAGCAAGAAGTGCAAGGATATTAGCATCCTATTTGTCAATGATGGAGTACTTCAAAGGTCAGTATCCCTATGGGTCAGTTCTGGAGGGTGGGATGTGAAGTGTTCCTTCTGGGTAAAACCGCCAGTTTATATTGCTTAATTCTCTTAGCTGACAACCTTCAGGCAGATGATTATACCTATGGCTGCTTTAGCCCTGGGCTACATGCATAGTATGAGCTGGCCTGGCTCACAGTCTTTGTCAAAGGAAATGCCCCCCACCTTTCCCACAATAACACATCTGTGTGTCCAGCACACATCAGTGTTGTGCTGCTTGCATGGGAGGAAGCATAAGGGTGGATGGTATTTTGCATTTCTTCATTTTGCACAGATGGCAAGTGTTTATGCCTTTCCACATGGCTGCACACCGGACAAGATGATCAAGACAGATGATTTATAATGGAGGTCATTGGAGATGAGACTCAGTCTAATTTCACTGGGATGCCCATAAATAGCGTCTGTTCTTAGAAACAGCTTTAAGCCAGACATTATGTGGTATATGTAGATTACAAGCACACCTTTTATTATTGTTGTGGGACAATAAACACATCAGACCTGTTTACTTGTTAGAATTGTGAGTGGATAACCACTTGTCTTTTTCCTTCACTGATGAGTTGTTCAAAGATACATAAGGTATAAGGCAGTCAGCAACAGGACTTGCTTGTACGAAAGAACAGGAGAGCAGGGGCACTAGGAACAGTGAAGGGAGGGGAAAGGATCCCATCAGCCCTCAACCTAGAGGAGAGAAAGCATGACATAAATCAACTTCTTCATACTAAAGCCTAGATCTGGACAGTCCAGTGTAATCTCAAAAGACTAGAAAACAGTATGTTATTAAAGACTGAAGGCACAAGCATAAATCCAGAAGAAAAACAGTTGGGATTTACCAACTGCTCTTCTTAATCATGAAACAGAGGGGTCCTTTTCCTCATTTGTGGGTCCACTCACATTCCAAACAAACCTCAAACCATTACAATGCAGTTGGTCGACAGAGTGTAAAAATCTCATTTACTGACTGGCCAGACAGTTTTAAAACCTTCAGATTTTTCTAAGTCTGGGTTATTAACTGTCTGTTTGTAATCACATCTTCACCATAGGGAGCTTCAAAAGCTTTTCATTTGCATTGAATCAGTTGCCTTCCTCCCTGTCTTTTTCCCCCTTGGAAATAAGCTTAAATGATTCAACAAATTGCACACATGGCTAGTGATTATTGAACCATTCTGAAACACTCCAGGCCAATGGACCATGATGCAGCAGGAGTAAAAACTTCCTTTGCAGCTGCTGGAAGAAAGATGTATACATAAATATGCCTCTCTCTCACATGTATGTGTATGTGTGTGTACATGCATGTGCTTGTCAGTGTATATGGACAAGGTTATTTATAAACATTCCATTTTCACAGAGAACTAGTGACTGTCCTTTTGGACAAATCGTTAGAAAGTCTTCAGTGACTGTATTAGAGTTAGACCATGAAAGTTCAGTGAGTGCAGAGCATGCATTGTGCAGGGAGCAAGTAGTTTTTTCATTTAACAATACAACTTCCATACACCATGTTTGTGTGCAGGACTCATAGGATTCTACTGATTAAATCAGTAGGCTACGTAACATGTGTTTACCAATGTCACAAATGGGAATATATGAAAAAAACCCAAACTGAGCTTCATTAATTCTTAATGAGTTATTCTTAATGAGTATTTTGATTGAATGTTCCAATTAAATTGTTTAGGGCAAGAAAAAATTCAAAGGAGCAAAAATATTTCATCTCAAAACTATAACAAGACAGTTTTTTGCTACCAAAAATGTCATGATTGAATCCAATATTTTTAGGTTGAGTGTCTTACTCAGCCTTTTGGCTTTCCTCCATTTCAGCATGACTCCTGTCATTACTGGTGTCCAGATACAGGTTATCTAACCATTTATCTTTCGCTGTCTAGGTTTACTGACCATGACTGGCCAGTTTTTTCTTTTTTTTAAATTTAATTTATTTTTTTTAATGGAAAATCTGTTTAAGTGGAACTTCTGTCATTACCAGAAGAGATGAAAAGAAAAAAAAATCTAATTCAAAAAGTAATTTCTGTGTTATTATCAAAATTTATAAATATTCAGTGGGAGAGCTAAGAGGCAGAGAGGATCCTAAAAGGCAGTTGGCGATATCAGCATTAGGATTGAGCATAGGAAGGTTTTTAAGTTTTTCATCAACACAGAATTTTTCCTAAGTTCTGAGGAGAAATAATCCGTTTGCTCCTTTGTTGACATTTTGACATCAACTATATAAGCATATGTACAGCAAAAATTAATACAAAAATTTTCACAAACACAGCATATCAGGTCATACCAGATTAACAGCCCTCTATGGATGATGGTTGGACTTGATGATCTGAAAGGTTCCTTCCAACCTAGATGACTATGACTATGACTATGTCATGTAAACTACAACAGAACTGCTAGTTTAAATTCTGAAATCCGGGTAAAATTCCTTGGCATAATTTAGCTTCATCATATTATAGGAGAAGATAAGGCAAATATGGCATACAACAAAGAGTGTTCTCTCTTAATAAAATATTATGACTTTGAATGCAAATAAGATGTTTCATGAGATTTAAAATGTAATATATTGTTGTTTTCTCAGTAACTTTATTCCTTAATTTCTTTTTACATTTTTTGAATGATGACCACTGTTCACCCTTAATAGCTCAAGAGAGAGTACAATATGACTGTGACATTATTGTTGAATACTATTTTATAAATGTTCTCCACCACAAGATGTTTGCCTCATAAAACCTATAACTGTACATTTCTGCACATCTTAATTAAAAATGAGAAGCTCTCACAAACTCTAATAAAAAAACCCTTGCTCTTTGGACACCAAGTAACAATTGTATGCAGAACAGATTAAATAAGTGTCTGCAGAATTCTCCTGACCTTTCCAGTCATGGACAAGGCAGGAGCACTGAAAGAGCTGTAGTTACAGTCTTCAGAGAATTTTAAGTTCTTGTCTGCCTAAAAGTTCTGCTGATATAATTGGAAATTTTGCCTAGGAATATAGTAACAGCAGACCATGTAGAAAAGAAAGTATATATAATGATCTTTCCATTAACCAATTATTTATGTGTATAGTTAAACTAGTATCAGATACTTCAGTTAAGGGTTTTTTTCCTATGTAGAAGATTTAGTGACCTCATAAACAGGTAGGGGAATCTCCTAATGAGCAAACTAATTTTTACCTCCTAGTTACAAAAATAGGTGAGATAGATAAATATATCAACTTCAAGGACACTGCCTTTCAATAACTAATTTTCTAAATATGTGTGCACTTTCTGTAGTTGCATCAGAATTTGGAAAGAAAAATAAGGTTGGGAGCCAATGTGTCTTTTTTCCAAGTGTCTGTTTTGTGTATATAATATTTAGCTATGTTTATGGACATTAGCAGAATGTAATTCAAACTACAGGAATCAATTTGTACAATTTCTTTTTTAACTAAGTGTTGTACTCTTGGTCATCTTAAATTAATTGCCTGTCCATTTCTATTGTTAAAAAATGCTGTTTTCTGATACCAGAAATAAATCTTGAAATATTAATTTTCAAGCACCACTTTTTTTTGAATGATATATGGCATGCATTTAAGAAGGAATGCTCAGCAGATGAGTGTCCTCTCCATAGATAAGATTACCTTATAAAAGTGGTTGCTTTGCAAAGCAGTTCAATGCAGTATCCTTTTAAAGTGTCTTGGAAGTGCACTCTATCAATTTATTGAAGTTCTGCCCAACATGATTATCAATACCCTGGCTCAGACAATGACTCTAGTATAGCAAGGAAAAGGTAATTCTGACAGAGAAAATAAGCTGAGACTGTGGACAACGTCCCTATGTAATTTTGATAAATAAAAATCTTTGTGTCAAGATTACATTTCTTCACTGACACTTGTATGATTTGCCTTTCAGAGCAAGCACTACTGTGAGAAAAGTCTTTTTCATTTATAGATGTAATCTGATAAAAATCAGTAGAAACACTGTTATTCACTTGTCCCATGATTGAGTTGTGCTGTTTCAAAGCTGAAGAAAAGAATCATCACAATTTGCAGAAATATCACAAAAAAATCATAGGATAGTGCAAACTGGAGATCTTTTATTTGTGCTCTGATTGTTGATAAATCTGCCTTAGCACGAGTCAGGAATCATAGAATCACATAAACATAGAATGCATTTGAGTTGAAAGGGACCTTCAAAAGTCATCCAGTCTAATCCCTCTGCAGTGATCAGAGGCATCCTGCACTAGATCAGGCTGCTCAGAATTTCATCAGGCCTGACCTTGAATGCCTTCAGGGATGGGACCTCCGCCACTGCACAGAGCAGCCTGTTCAAGCATCTCACCAACCTCACTGTTAATAACTTTTTCCTAATATCCAATTTAAATCTGCCCTGATCAAGTTTGAAACCACAGCCCCTCAACCTGTTGCTTGCTTGTATGTCCTCACAAACAGTCCCTCTCCATCTTTCCCATAGGACTTTTCAGATACTGTTATGCTGCTATGAGGTGTCCTTGGAGCCTTCTCCACATTTTCAGCCTGTTCTTGTAGGAGAGGTTCTCTAGGCCACTGATCATACTTGTGGCCCTCCTCTGGACCATCTCCAAAAGATCTGTGTCCTTGTGCTAAGGGCTCCAGAGCTGGATGCAGTACTTCAGCTGGGGTCTCACGAAAGCTGAGTAGAGGGGCAGAATCACCTCTGTTGATCTGCTGGCCACTGCTTTTCTGATGCAGCTCAGAATGTAATTTGCCTTCTGGACTTTAAGCACATAATACTGGATTTTTGCCCACCAGAACCACCCATGTCATTTTGCACAGGACTGCTCTCTATCATGTAACCTCCCAGTCTGTATTGATAATGAGGTGTGTGCCAGCCAAGATACAGCACCCTTTACTTGTCCTTCTTGAACTTCATGAGTTTTGCAGGACCCCAGCTCTCTAGCTTGTTCAGGTACCTGTGGATGATATCCTGTCCCCCTGGCATGCTGCCTCAGCTAGGTGTCAGCTGCAAACTTGCTGAGGATGTACTAAACTCCACCATACATACCATTGATGAAGATACTGCATAGCACTGGTCACAGAATAGATTCCTGAGAGACACCACTTGTTACTCTTCTCCATCTGGACAGGAGCCATGGACCACTAACTACCCTCTGGATGTGACCATACAGCCAGTTCCTTATCTAAACTGATCAAATCCATACCTCTCTGATTTGGACAGAAGAATTTTGTGCGAGACTGTGTAAAAGGCTTTGCAGAAATCGACATAGGTGATACTGATTTTAATTCCAATGTTCACTGATGGCATTACTCTATTGTAGAAAGCCACTAGGAAGAACTTCCTACAACATTGAAAATCAAAATACAGACTGCAGTGCTGCCATCTTTTACAGTTTAGGCTCCAGCACTTAATATACTGATATTCTGCTTGTCCTCAGATAACTGGGAGACCTAAATGAAATCAAGATGGCTAATTTTCTCTTTATAGTTTTCTTTTGATGCTTGTCCGTATTTATATGCTGTGTTATTTTGTCTGTCATCAATCTTCTCAACCATCTCTTCTCCTCTCC